>JAJEKV010000054.1:6297041-6612340 GCA_021234155.1 Isoetes taiwanensis | reverse complement strand
TTCAGTAGTACTTCGTTCAGTTACGTATTGCTCATACATGGACTTGGACATGCGATGCAAATCAAGCTTTTAAAAGACTCAAAGTCAGAAGCTCACGAAGCCCAGTGCTAGGTACCACCACTCAAACAGGACAAACCATTCCATGTCCATGTTGATGTTTTAGGGCTTTGCGTTAGATTTATTTCTGGCTCAAAGGTATGCACCAAATCGAGGACAAGCCCATCAGATCGCCCGACCAGAAAACTCTCAATCCTCTTGGCGCAGCTATGACCCGCGGAAAGGAAGCCCTTGGCCTTATCTTTTGTGTACAACGCTTTCGACATATCTTCTTGGTAGTCAAATTACGGCTTTTATGGATCATCAAAACCATATTTAATCAATAAGCCAAACCCACGGGCGAATTGCTTTCGATGGATATTGATATTGCAAAGAGTTGCCCTTGCAGAAATTATTCCTGGCCAGGGGCCCAGCGCTCACCGCGATCCCCAGACTATCTTTCACGCATACACACGGTTGATCCCTCGGAAGGGAGTTCCACGATGCCCTTCCAGGATGCTCAAGCGTTCACAGTCCTTTGCCGCCTCATTGGTACCCGCGACTATCAGCGCTTTCTCCTCGCGAGCACTCGATCAAGTGACCCCGCATCTCTCGGAAAGACAACCTGCATAAGCAACAATTCCTTGGCGAAGTCACGAGATTATCACGATGGTTGCTGGCCATCTCTATAAATAATGGCAAAGACAATGTGCTCCGGCGATGTGTTCTTCCTCAAGTCACGATCTAGTCAAACAAGCCTGAAGGACTTGTGATCAGTCATTTCAGCCGAGAGACAACCACGGCAAAACTCCTCCTTCTTTGGGTATTACTATTGCGCAGCTTTTCAAAGATGCTCCACAAATACACGCGCCGTGTGATGTTTATCGGCTTAGTATTAGACCCGGCCCGTGGCAGCTCTGCGCTCCGCATATGCTTAAGCCTCTCCTTTGCCAAATGGGGTATGGATTTTTGTTAGTCCCATGGACCCTGCAACACCGGGGGCCGCGACACAGGTCAAATGTGGACCAACTCCCAAGCGAAGTCACAACGCCGTGAAGACGGTTGCTTGGGTATTTGTGAGGCGGAGAAGAAGCCTTGCACAATCAATTGAGTCCATCGAGCAACCTTCATCCAATCCCAGCACATTGTCCAAGGAACTCAAGGTCCCTCAGAGCAAAACGACACCAAGTACCGAGATCTTGAGACCGCTACAACAATCACGGTAGATCACGAATAATGCTACTCGTAGAGAGCGGCTGCCATACGATAGCGAGTACTTGGGTCCCAAGGTCGACTTTAGAAGCCACCTTTACTTGAGAATAAGGATGCTCACATCGCATCTCTCCAAGGCAAGTTAGACCAGCTCACGGCAAAACCGCAGCTGCGGGATACTCTTGAAATAGTGCACTCCAGCAGGCTGGCCACCAGGCTTAAGCTCCTCACGATTCCCAACTTCTCAGGCAAATTCGGACACCTCACTGCACGCCAAAGTCAGGCTGGCGGACGGTCTCTCCAGAGGCAACAGGTGTCATTGCGGTTAAGATCGGCTTTTCAGATGGCTGAAGCTGAACTGACTGAGATGATCACGGAAGAAAAGCGGGAACAAACCTGCTCGGCTTGTACGCTATTCCCTGGCTATCGAAGCGGCCGATTTACCATGACTATGTGCAAGCAAGGAAAACACTTTTCTTTATTAAGGTACGAGAAACAAGGGTGATACCACAAGTCCACATTTGTAGCTGATGTCGAGCGACATTGGCCCTTGATAATACGTCACGAGCGAGGCGCACTTTGTGCTCTCGTCAATTTACGATATCCTCTGGGTTGCGGATCTGCGACCATTTACGCTCTCGGAACCATAGCCCCACGGCTTATGTCATGCCGACTTCTACGGCACATATTTTCGGGCTCACATCACGGATAAGCATGCTTGAGAACTTTAAAAGGAGATACAGTGGCGGGTTCTTTTGACCAAGAAGAATTAAGTACCTCCAAAGATACAAAATTTGCGCAAGCTGTTACCTCAGGAATACATGCCTCTTCTGTGAGAAAGTAGAGCTATGGCTAGCTGAACAGCGCGCTCAGCAGGACACTACAACTCACGAACAAGAACCCGACACGCGATTGTTCTTACAACATTATGCTTCCTTACGCAGTCTGCTGCAATTTGAAGCAGTGATCCTCCTGATAGGTGGGATTACGTACGTGGCTGACACATAGCATTCAGTGCATGGGAGGCGGTTATAGCGGCTACTGAGAAGATATTATTGGAATTCCAAGAGCAGTCTGGGATGGCCAGAAACAACCCCAAACAACCGAGTACACTAGCAACTTTGGATGCCCACCTGCGATCAGGTCAATTCCCGGCATGGAGACAAGAATTCCTGGACTCTGAAGTCAAAGAACATGCTGATTGGACACGCGGCAATTCGCGGCCCGGAACAAGCGGTGGGACCCGCTTCATCGCCAGTGAGGCGCCATTAGAGCGTGAGGATGAGACTTTGAACAACACCAACAATTTGGATATACTACATGCCCAATGCGTGTTGGAAGGCGCCCGAATGCAATTTACGGTCTTTGTAACCTTCCTTGCCAAGGCCAAAACCCATTGATCCATGCGTATTTCGGCAAGCGAGTGCATGCGGCACTCATGACCATACTCAGTATCTTGGAAAGCATAGAGGAGTGCCAGATCCATTTGCAACCCCAATGCAAATCTTTGGAAAGTTCAGGTTGGACCTTGTCTTATACATGGAGATCACAAATCTTCCATCGAGATCCACCCTTATTTGGAGAACATGATTCACGAAGGCTTTCTCATAGGAGCGTAGGATGTTTTTGCATCGGGACTCAAGCAAATGCGGAAAAGAGGCGAACAACACTCGGTGAATGCAATTAGCTGAGCCTCCTCATCTCTATATTCAGATCAGAAAGATGAGCGAGGATTCCCACCCCAGAATTCATGCCTTTTCTAGCCAATAAGTGTAGTTTGGTAGGGGAGTGTTAGCCACAATGCTGTGACACAGGTCTATACTGCTGCATGAGGCTGAGGCCCCACTAGCCCGCAGTGTGTCCAGAAGAGGATCCACAAAGAAGCCCGCGGCGGAGTCAAAGCTCCTCGAAGCGAGAAGACCCAGGTAGGACCTGGCGGGGATACTACTTGCATGCATTAGCACGGCCTTGGGCGGCTCAATTCTGTTAAGTGCCCAAGTAGTGGAGACGCAGCGTTGTCATGATGAGATCAGATTGGCCCGTAGGCCACTCCGTGTTCTATATTGTAGCATTTTTGCTCGCGGGAGGTTGAGTGTTCTTTTGTGTCCTTCTGAGATATCTTTGGTGCTGTTAATGGCAGCTCTTTTGAGCCTTCATTGTACCTTGTTTTGATCAATGGATGCCCAGGTGTTCTCCTAAGTGTCTTGTGTGTTTCATTGTGTATTGCAATTTGCTGTTTTATCACGGTTTTCTGTTCTTTCCTCTGTTAGCAAAAATCAGCGTGACAAGAGTGTCTCGGGGATTTACCTGCGGACTTCAAGGATCTCCGCGAGATCTGTCCCTCCCGGCGATCCAGTGCGGGACCCCAAACACTTGGCCCGTTCTTTTATGGTTTTACATTGATGCTTATCTTTCTCTAGATGTAGCGTTTTATGGATGCGTTTTTTGTTGGGTGGTGGTGTTTATTTCCAGAAGTGATGGCGGCGCTCCTTTCTATTTATAGTGTTTAATGATATTTGTAAATAACATTGTCTAAGCGTTATTTTGCAATGCATATTTCTTTTTACATGATTGTTGTATCACATTAAAGAGGTGGCAGCTTTTTCCACCATAAGGTGATCTTTATCTCCACACTGGCGGGTGATCATTCCACCTCGGTGGCCAGCATCTTTCTTTTCACGTGGTGGTTTCCACATTTGGGTGATGCATAATTGTTCTCCACCCGTTGGGTGATGCTATCTCCACTGCGGGTGATCTTTTTATTCCACCTCGGGGTAGCGTATTTCTTTTTCCACGGGTTGGGTGATCTTCATTCTCTCCACCCTATTGGGTGATGCTCTCTTACCACGCTACATGTTGGATTTTCTCTAACCATTCACGGGTGTTTTGAGTTCTTTGTGTTGCTTGCGGGTTTCGCCATGGCTTATAGTTGAGTTCTCACGGTAGTGGCCCGGTTTTGTATGGCAGGTGCTTTCCCGAATAGCATCGATCGAAGACCATCGGATCGCCATTCTGGAAGGGATAACTACTCTAAGGTTGTTTCCTCTTCCGGACCCGGTTGTCAGTAGCAGCCTACTCCCAATGACTCTTCTTCTATTCTCGTTGCTTCCCTCCTTCGCCTGTTGCTGAGCATGGGTTCTTTTCTCTAACCATTCACGGGTGTTTTACGCGGGTTTTGGTGTTGCTTGCGGGCTTGAGTAGATCTTACGGGGTCTGCTATATTTTAATGTTAAGCCATCAACTCATCTCATGTGATTTTCGGGCAACACATTCCAAGGTTGTTGGCGACCATTTCTCATTAGGGTTTTCTCGAAACCCCAGAAGAGCGAGTTTTTATCCAGATGAGAAGTTGTAAGCCATTACCCTTCTATATTGCACATGCATTTCTTTTACGGGGTAGTCGATGTGTTCCTGTAGTGGCTTCCATACTATTCTTCAAAACATTGTATCTGCTGCTTTGTGATGAATAACAAGCCTCTTACTTGAGTCCTTTATTGTTTATTGCTAAAAGTTACAATATGTTTTACGTTGGAAGTGCATGTAACTTGGAATTAATAGCACCTATATGTTAAAAAGAAAGGTTCATATATTTATTTCAATTAATAAAATATTTTTGGTAAATTCCTTCAACTGTAAATTTTGGTGTCTGATTATGAATAAATAGAGGAAAGCGATATGGATCTGAGCATAATAGTGCCTTGGGCTTTTGGAATCTTGATTTTCTAGAGGTCGCGGCAAAGCGGAACTAAAGCGGTTCTTGGGTATTGTATGAAGATGGATAGTGTGCATAGATGATTCATTAGAATGGAAGTATAGATTCCATACAGGTAGCAATAGATGATGAACATACTCTTGGTATGGGAAACTTTAAGGCGGTCTTAGAGATTAAAGATCTAATGAAATAAGAGCATTGATTTGAACAAGTTATTTCATATTGGACATGCGAGGCATATTAAAGAGATATTGTTCTTGAGACAACCCATGCTAGCTCTATTTCTGCTTAGTAAAAGGGATTTTTTGAGGAGAGAGGGAGAAAATGTATTGATTTCTAAACATTGAGTTCCTTTCCATATAACCAAACAACAACATGCACCCAACATACCTTGATATATTTTTATCTTCCATGATGTATTATATTTGGCTGAAACGTCTTTGTATATTATAGAACATCTTTATTTTCACGTGCTCAAGTATTGATATTAACTGCTACCTCCAAAAAAGATGTGTAAAAGCACTTAGCCCTCCAAGTTTAGCATGTAACTTTTTTGTTTTGGAATTTATTGTTGCATATGAAAATACACTTGAAAACATGCATGGCATGGGTAAGGATATACAGATTGCTATTAACTTGCTACCTTGAAAAGATATGTAAGAAAGCCTCCCCAAGTTTGACATGCACTAAAACGTTGTTTTACATTTATTGTTGCATATATAGAAAATTACATGACATATATATGGCATATAGGAAGGATATATAGATTGACAATCTTTTCATATATCCACCCACCCATATTTTTGGACTGATTGTCCCCTTTGTAGAAAATTTGATAGTGATGCATGATGCCATGAGTTAAGTAATCTCCTTTTTAAAGCACAAAATGGATGAAATATATATCACTTCTTGCCAAGCGATTTTTAGCTAACAATAAAATATAATGCTTCGCATTATATGCTTGGATGGCATTAAGTACATGACATGGATGTATGGAAGGATATATGGTGACAATCTTTTCATATATCCCACCACCATATTTTCTGCTTTTCTGCTGCTGATTGACCCCCTTTGAAAGCTTATTAGTGATGTATGATACCATAAGTTAAATAGCCTCCTTTTAAAGCACAAAATGGATAGAAATATATATCACTTCTTGCCAAGCGATTTTTAGCTGACAATAAAATATAAATACCTCACATGGATAAAGGCATGATCCGTGAATTACCCATGTTCTTATTTCAATCTATTGTTTTTCCTCTCAAATTAGTCGAGAGAAGATGCAAGAAAAAGAAAAAATCTATATGGTGATACTTCTCCCTTTTGCCTAGAGTTTAGGTTCCAAGCGCCAATGGATCAATATCAAGACAATCATTGTCCCCAACAACCTCGAGGGCTCACGGAAAAATATAATCCTCCACAAATTGAACACTACTTATAGGAAGGCCATGCCACCAATCTGAGGAACCTCAATTGCCCGGCCTAGCAAAACATTCCTTGTCACCCAAACCTTTACCTTCGGTTGTCTTGGCTTCCAACGCCGGAAATTGCAATACCAATATTGTCTTCCCTAGCCTTTTCATCATTAGCGGCTTGACCCGGGATGCTAGCACAATGACTCCTTGGCCTCTATTTCCTTGTTGCACTTGTGCATGATTCTCACCTTCTTGTTCCTCCATTGCACCCTACTAGGGAGCTAATTGTTTTTCTTCAACATTCTTGCTAGGAGTTAGTTTTTCGGTGATATTGCTCTTTTCAATATATTTGCACACCATCTTGAGTTGGAGAGGCACCATTGACCTAGGCAAATTGCACCCTTTTAGTCAATGAGTAGGAAAAATTATTACACCATAAGATAAAAAAGTCACATTACATTTATATGTAGAGGTAAATCAATTTTTTAAAAGCAAGAAATTCCTTGGAAATAGGTTTAATATAATAATAACAATGAAGTAAAAGCGAAATCATTTAAAGCAAAGAATTTTAGAGTGGCAACAACAAGGAAACCAACATTTATATAAATATATGCTAATTTTAGTGCTCGAAAATTTGGATATATGATTCTGAGAAAAAGACATATATTTACGATAGGCGTGAAATTTATTATCCATAATAATATACCTAGATGATATAGGCTGGCCGGAAATTTACGTACACTTTGGCTGGAAGATGTTATTTGAGGCAATAAATTATTCAAGCTAATTTCTAATTAACTTATATAAATCCGGTTTCACGCTCTCAAGACCTCCATTACGTCCAAATTTTTATTTACGCCGCCATGACGTTAAGCCTGGCCTTCGAACTTCGCCAAGAAGAACCCGAGGAGTCTCCTCAAAGAGGCGTCGGGTTGAAGACTTACTCTATTCCCCCCATAGATTTTCTTGCCCAATTCTCCTCTGATTCCTCCTCATTGAAGAAGAGGAGGAAGAGAAGTTGGAAGAAAGGAGGATTGAGCTCTCAGAGCACATGACGCTTCTGCCGGGGTTGGCTGAAGCAGAGAGAATGAAATCTCGGAAGGAGGGAGGGAGGGAGGCGGAGGTAGAAGATTAGGAAGAAGATGCGACAATTGACAATTCTTAGAATGGTTGAGAGATGAACGGAGTTTCTATCTTGATTTTTTTTTTTTTTTTTTTTGCACCTTTCTTTCTTTTCTAACACCTTTCTTTCTTCTTTGTTCTTGACGTGGAAGATCAATGATCTGCAGTCTGTGGCCCTTTTTTTTGGTTGCTTCTGAAGCTTTGGACCGCCTCCGGGCATTTTTCACGTAATTTTGTAGAAAAGCCCGAGGCGGTACTTACAAGCAACCGAACTTTATTACATATAACTCTTATGAATGAAATCAAACAGTTTTAGATCATAAAATTTTTCTTCAAGCAGTGTTCTTCTTGAGAGCCATTTTTTTTACGTACATAAAATTATTTGAATTAAATCCAACATTTCTCGAATTATAATTTCACGATTCATCACCGGTAACCATAGGAAATTTTCCTATACGACCTAAAACAATTCCCTAACCTTACAAGTCATTTTTAGCCTTGACGTTTACTTTAAAAATCATTTTAATTTAGCCTATATAAAATTTCTAAATTCTATTCTTTCGAATGCAATAAATGGAATAAAATCTTTGGTGAGAATTTGTGCATGAAATGCAATATTCTCCACATATATACCATATACATATGTTAATAAAGTAGCGGGAAGGCGAAATGCGCCGAGCGTGTTAATTCAAGCTTACTCAATCATTCCGCTAACTTATTTCCTAATTATGCCTATATAAATCCATTTCACGCTCTCAAAGTTCCTACATTTTCTTCCTTCCTTCATATGATTTGCGGTTTAAGCCTGCTGTGTTTGGATCCATCCACGGGGAAATCTTGGTGGCAGTTTATATTGACAATGTTAGATGTTTGGTTTCAGCAATTCCTAACTTACTAAAAAGACTCATAACGTGCATATCACATGCTTGAGAGGACATGGAGCTTCGATTAAACCAAAGCGGTAAGGTCTGCCGAATCGAAAAGCCTCCCGGAATTAAAACCACAAAGCATAGTCCTCCATTCTTGATCCTTCCCGACCTCGGAACTCAAGGTTAGTTTCATTTAGTTTTAAGTTGCATCTCAATGGCGAGTTTAATCAAGAAGACAAGCTTTGCATTTTAACAAGAGGAAGCGGATGATGTTTATAGAAAACCCGAATAGTTTTTATAAACTTCATACCTTCTTTGTTCAGTAAATTCTTGAGTTTCTCTTCTTGAATTAATCATGCTGTGCATGCACAAGTTCTAATATGAATAAGTGTAGTAGAAAGCATTAGAAAAATCTGAAAGATAATATTTGAAACACGCTAAGCATGTTTCATGCTAACCTTAGCCTTCAACATGAATACACGCTCGGCGTGCATTCCAACGAGGAAAAAGCTGTCTGAGGATAGATAAGTAAATAGATACAAAAGGCGGGCAATTATTTCACAGGCGTGTAAATGGTGCAGCCTATCTATTCTCTATACCTCTCCCTCTACTGAATGCCTTGGCTATATAATTTCCTATATAGCAGTTTACGGCGTGCAAACAATTTTATCCCTAGTTTCCAACTTTACGCTAAACGCCCGGCGTATCTCTTGAATTTCTAAGTTTATATAAATAAATAAATATAACCGCGCGGCGTGAATCGCATTATCGCTCACTTCCTATTGATAGATGCCAAGTTACATTTAATCACTGGGTTGGTAGCGAATGCATTGGAATTACATTTGGAGCTGACAATCCACGGCCGGCTCGGTTTGGCTCCAATCTCAGTCAGTTGAACCATGGCGAGCACCGATCCGTGGAGCACGGTCTTACACAGCCACAGGTACTTGGATCAAGTAATGATGATGGCGGCCAGGCCTTGAGGGCAATGATAGATCTGGGCTCACGGGGCCCTTACTATCCTGCGGTACGGCTCTATCCTCCACCCCAGCAATGCGGTACGTGACCGAAGTGAAATTTCGCATCCGATATTTCAAATTTCCATGAGGAGCTGCGTTTCTTGAGTAGTTAGCCTCTATGCCCGGATGCCCCAACACGAACCACTACCACTTGGCCTCACGATGCAATGGAGATGGCTCAACCAATGGAACCACTATGAGAGGCGGTTATCTGATGCATTAGAGGTTCAACCAATGGGCGAGGGAGGTGGAGGCGAGGGAGGAGGGCGGGGGAGGTGGAGGTGGGCTTGGCCCGGGGAGGTGGAGCTAGAGCACAGGGGTGTTTTCTTTGAGGTTTTTACGGTCGATTCCTTGTGGCCGGTCGAGGGAATGCCGCCGCCAAATACGTATATTCACGGATCCGTCACCATACAAGTCTATCTTCATAGCCTTGTATACCATAGATTGGCACTAGGGGGCATGGCCAGATTCGCTCATAACCCAGCCCCAGCCATAGGTTAGACCATTATCTACGTGGCCTTAACCTATTGGGCACCGCCACGAGGACTCACCGATTGGTGCCGCGTGGCATCACAGAGTGGACCCTAACTTATATAGACCTAATCCCTAACCTAGGCCTCTTTTCAGCCTAGCACCCGAGACTCACTTGCCTACTGGATTGAAACTTCAGTTTGAACATGGATTCTTTGTGGCATAGGCTGGTCACAGCCGGCCAGGGAGTAAGACTTCGTTCTTGGAGCAAGACCGGCATCACGAGAGTGAAGACCATGGAGGCACGGATGCGGAGGGAGAACCGGGGAGGCGGTATGTAGGATAGTAGTTGTGATAGCTCATGCAGATTAGCATTCCAGCTGTGCTGAGTATCTTGTATCTAGAGTAGAGCCATCCTAGAACTTAGTATTTAACATCTTGAACCCTAATCAGACCTAACCATTAGTTAGATTAGCCTTGATTAGGTTGAGATGTTCTTCTTATGATTATTCTCATGATATGATGATTATGTGATGATGGTTGATCATGTTTGCTCCTCTTGTATTGGGAAGGGGGGTAGAGACCTAGGGCCATATGTAGTATGTTCACAGAGTAGATCATAGTTCCTATTAGTTGCGGCTTTGTGCATAGGAGCCACCGGGCTATGAGAGGCTATGATATGACTCAGCACCACTAGCGGGGCTAGAGGGAATGTGGAGGGAGGATCACACATTAAGTGGGGGAGCCGGGATCCCGCGTGAAGCCAGGCATGGTCGGTCGCCGTGTGGGGCAGGAGCATGGGTCAGAGCACCTCTGGGGCAATGGTGGCTTACCTCTTTCGGGAGCTGCAAGTGTTGGCGACCACCGTTTGGGGGAGTTAGAGTCAGTGCAGATGGGTGTGTCGTCCATGATTCTCCTGTAGCCCGCAGGAACCTCTAGACCACAGGAAGGGAGATGCAACCCCTTCACGCCTCATCGGACGAGTGCAACTTTGGAGTAGTCTTGATAGGTGATGCCATGGGATTCGCGTGTTAGGAAGGCTAGAGTCATGCGAGCACGAATTAGCCCATCTGCAAAGTATGCACGGGGAGGGCAGATGGAGTGGTCAACCCCTAGCCATTGTTCTATGCCAACCCTGCGCCATTGCCATGACTGGAGTGCGCTCTATCTTGAGGCCTAGCGGTCGGTCATCCTCCTTCACGATGCAGGCGGGTGGGAGCTCTCATGTTTCGGTTTGTTTATCATCTTTGTATTGGCATATGTGTGATGCACTACCCCTCGAGGTAGTATTTATGTATGTTGATGCTAGTTACGTATTGCCGCTTCCGTTGTTATAGAAGCCCATAGGGGAAGAGCGTATGAACCTACCGTGTTCCCTTCCCGCCTTTGAGGGGATCACCTGAGTGCGGGGGTAGGCCGAAAAGAACCCCCACGTCGCGGTTGTTGAACCGGGCAGTGATTTCCCCTGCAGTGTACGGTACGCCCGTATGTTTAGCGAGGGGCGTCACAATGGTATGAGCAATGTTCTTGGTTGACGGGGCTGCTTAGCGACCATAACATGAAAGTAATTAACAAGCCTATAGGAGGTGTGCAGAAATAAACATTTCCACCGTTGAACATGAAATAGGGAAAAAATTTTCTCTAGGTAGTGGGTGGGACTTAGGTTAAGTGTTAGGCCTTGAAGGAATAGGTAAAGTCAAATTCATCTTCTAGTAAATTTGGAGTGAAAATTATGCATCTGCATCAAATTTCACCTAAAATGGGTCGAAGAATCATACCAATGGGCAGAAGTGAAAAAATGAAGCAAATCCATAATTAGCACTTCAAACCATTAGAAATTCGAAAATTTTGGGTATAATACGAACTATTACAGGATTAATACATATCTTAATAATTAAATAATTACTAAATATGAATTGTAATTAATAGGGGGCTAATAAATAGGGGTAATTATGGTGGGAGGAGAATATTCTAGGGACCCTCCTTTTTAAATATCTGACCTACTCATTCTCTCACTTCCAACCTTTCACCTCCCACCTCTCTCTTGCTCGATATACGTCACCATTTCCTGAACCACAAGACATGCTTGCATAAACAAACCTACGGAAGGCGGCCTAGGCCCACCCTCTCCATGGCCTTGACGTGGCTTACGTCAAGAAAGGTCCCGAACACACCTTGGTAGAAGCCGAAGCGGCGAGGAGTCCCCGCCAGCAGCAGCAGCAGCGAGACTCCTTCCATGATGCGAGAGAGTCAGTGTGTGATTCTCAGGTGGCCCAGTACTTGAGCAGCCCGAATCTCGCCATTCGGGCCCTCGGACAGGAGGTGGAAGAAGAGAGTGGAAAAACGGGCACAACTCTGAGTAGAAGGCGGGTCCTTCAGCACCAAGAAGAAGGGCAAGGAAAGTGGTGGCGGAGGAGGGCGCTAGGAAGAGGCTGAGGAAGCGGGAGTTAGCGGCGGAAAGAGGCGCAGGAAGAGCGATAGGCCTGCGCGGGACCATGCGTCATAGAAGAAACCTCCGGGAGGAAGAGGAGAGCCTGGGGAGAGGCGGTAGTGGGAAGAGGAGGAGGAGCGCTTGTCGGACCACGGCCTTGAGGCCACCCTACTAGTGGCGAGAACCACCAAAGAAGTGGTGAAGAAGCTGAAGGTAGGGAAGCGGGCATTCGCTCCGAAGCGAGGATCCCTTGAATGTGAAAATGGCGGCATACAAGGAGTACCTCCGTCGTTGGGCCGAGGTACAATGATTGGTATTGCAGCGGGGAAGTACTGCTGGGTTGTGTGGAGGCGGCGAAGAAGAACCAGCCAAACCACCCCCACCTAGGCAGGAAACCAAGAGGGTTCACCACGGGCGGCAACCCGCGTCTGTAGGGTTTAGGGAAGATTAAGCACTTCGGATATTGCACAAATCTCTGATAAGGAAAGCCCTTGAGGCGTCTCCTTAGGGAAATAATCACTTGAGGAGTTAGGACCCGATTATAGGGTTACCCTCTGAGCTAGGGCCTGCAAGAGGCGTAGAAGCAGTGACTCTTGAGGAAAGGGAACCTCTGCGCAATCCATGCTAAGCGAGTCACCCTCATGCGAAGGACATTCACTTATACGAGGAGGATCCTTGAGGGAGAAGCCCTAGGCCTCAAATTTTGTAAATTTTGTTAGAAAAGTTAAATTTTCATGCTTGTGTTCCTTATTAATATAAAAGTTAATTTCCTGTAATTAGAAAAATGTTGGATGCTTGAAATTTAGGAAATAGAACCCAATTGTGGTAGAGACTCTTCATAGCATGCTTAGGAATGCCCTAGAAATCATAACTACAACGAAAATTTAGCAAAAAAAATCATCAAAAAAGCAAAAATTTGGGCCAATAGGGTGAGGCAAGCGCCAATAGCCTCTGCGTCGCATGGCAGCCAGCTTGGCGTTTCCTTGGATTCACCCATTTGCCCCAAAAACATGCTTTTAGATATGATTTTGCTAAAATAAGTTGCTAGTTAACAGAATAAACCCAATTAGCCATGTTAGCATCTTGGAAATTCCCAAAATCATAAAAATGAAACCAAAATAGGCCAGGGTGAGACGGCCAAGCAGCGTCTCACGTCGCGGCCTTGTGAGCCATCAGCAGCAGTTCACCGGGTCAGCCCATTTTGACCCAAATTAATAAATTTGATCAACAAATTGCCATGTAGTGTTTCTTACTTTGTTTTGTTTAAATTGCACTTCATGGTAGTTCATTTGGACACCGAACCATAGAACCAAAGTAGTCTTAGGTAGGTACCTTTTTACTTACGAACCACAGGTCACCCATAGTCTATAAATAGGTCATTTGCCATTTTTCCTTCTCTGAAGCTGCTCTGACCCCTTAGGGGCAATTTTACTGAAACTCCGATCTTTGCAAGCCATTTTCGCACCCTTTCCTACTCAATGGCCCGGCAACTTTGAGAGATAATTTTACAATCTTTTGCAAGCCATATCCATCGACTTCTGTAGATCAAGCCTTCTCTGTGTTCGATACTTGTTTGATCTGCATACAGCCTCGACTAGAACACCCTACTACCTGAGACATTATGTGCCAATATGACCAGCAAGTCTTGCCTTGGGAGTTAGTGCCCCTAGGGGAGGGAATTGGGTTTTCTCTTGAGTCACTCACCCAGAAGCCTTAAGTGAGAGTTGAGGAGGATCCAAAGGCAAGAAGCAACTATGGGATAGGACTAGGACCATGCCGATTACATGACCTGCTGAGACACAATAGGCATAGGTACCTTCGTCCCAGGCCCTTGCCCTTTTCATACTTTATAGAATCCAATCAACAAAGTAGGGGAACATACATTTCAGCCCCCCTTAGACTTAAGCCACTTGATACCGTAGGGCCAGGATCAAATCACGAACATAGAGTCCTACGCGCCTATATAGATACCATGCTTGCGGCGTGGGGGCACCATCTCTGCAGATCCATAGAGACTACGAGCAGCTGGGGGCAAAGCGAGAATGGGAGAAGCGGGGAAGCAACAAGGATGCGGAGGTACACATGTGAACACGGCGGCGACATCGAGAAGAACTCTTAGGAGCCTCGGTCGGCATCCGCGACTCTGTCGTGATGGTCATCAGCGGGGAGGAGTATATTTTGCAAGCGACATCCTCAACTTGTCTTGTGCGAGCGGGGTCTTGGTGTGAGCTCTTAGGCATGATAGCACATGGGAAGGCCTTGAGACTTCATCGACTACTCATACGAGGAGATTCCAAGGGCTGGCGGAGAGACACTCTTATGCGGGGGAGACAATATAGGATATAGCAGCCTATCCTTGGCGGAATAAGGGAGATCTATCGGCAGCAGGAACCTATCATCTTTCGAGGAGGAGTTCAGCGGTCTGAGCACATAAAACCCGGGGAGGGCCCAAGCTCAAGCCAACGATTCGAGCGGGAGCATGAGGAAGGGTCCGGCATCAACACAGACAACCCGGCATGGAGAGAGATCATGAAGATCTTATCGCGTGGATGCCCTCTGTGGCGGCTCAAAGGAAGGAGCGGATCGCGAGGTGAGGAAGGGCCTGACACTTAGCGCTACTATCTTCAGCCCTCGACCAGGGCAAATGATAGTCTTCCACAGGAGTTGGCCAAGGGAAGAATCATTAGCACTTCTCACTTGGGGCTCTCGGGCGGGCGATGAAGATATCGCCCATCGCAGACCACATCATCCTTTTCAACGGTAAGTCGGCTCCATTTGCCTCGACTGCGGTACACCTTAGGGATGCAACACTTTCGGTGGTAGCGACAATAGCACGAACTTCGAGGCAGGAATGGCGAGAGCACTTGAAGGAGATGGAGCAAGGAACATCTTGCGCAACCTCGGCAAGGCCTCAGGTCGAGGGATATCAGAACTTCTTGAGGCTTTCGGGAGGCCATTGAATAGTTGTAAAATTTTTCTTAAGTTGTGTGCTAAATATTTCTTGTACCCATTGTGCTAAGACATACCTACCCTATCATGTAATCCGTATGTAATGTGCTGTTTTATAAATGCAAAGCTTTGTATGACTTCTTTAATAAAGATAGATTCAATTCACAGTAAGATTGATCAACATCTAACCCCAAATAACATGTATTGATCAATCCTTGCAGCAAGGAACTCAAGTCAAAGGGATCTCAAGGCCAGCCGCAGAATAGCATAATTGGATACCAAAGGGAATTTGTTTGGCGGGGAGAACAAAGAAGACTTGGCGGGATATGTCTTGAAGGCGGTCAACACAAGGTTGGTGCGGGGATGAGGAACGGTCACAGCACCTCATCAAGCTGACACCTGCGATGAGCGCCGCGGGGAAGATGGTCTCCACCTCCACCTTGTGTTAGGGAGGTGTGAAGGCCCTGGCCCGAGGAGGGGAGGGCAACGGGGAACGTCGAGGGGGATAGGAGAAGGAAGAGAGAAGGGCAGGGAGCCTCATCATCCTAGCTCCGGCTCGTAGACCGAGTTCTTCCGTTAGGGACAGCTCTAGCTCGACGGTCGGTCAGGCACATCTAGAGCAGGAAAAGGGGCACAAGAAAGACGGATGACTATCGAGGAAAAAGGTGGATAGTGCTATAGGCAACGTATATGGAAGACAAGGAAATTTGGGCCGGTTCTGCGGGAAAACTGAGATCGGGCATGGAGAATTTGAAGCATGGCTTGAAGAAATGGAAAAATTTAGTACTCACGGTATGAAAGACAAAGGACATAGGGAAAGTTGCTCTGACTAACCTTTTTGGGCCAGAAGCAAGGATGCAGTGGAAGGGATTATACTAAGTCCTAACAGTGAAGAGGAACAATTGCGGGTTTAAGACCTTGACAAGGCTTTCATAAGCACTATGTGCCAAGGTCTCATACTAGTAGGCAGTCCGGCAGTTTTACGGGTTGGTCGGGGTAGCTTATACATTGGCTAAGTATCTGAGAAGGAATTCATGAGGCTTAGGCTCCATGTTAGGGAGTTTGAAGGAAATAGCGGTGGATACCTACGTGAGGGGTTGAGCGGCAATATCAAGAGGCTTGTTAGAGCAATCAACCCCGAGGTGATTCGCGAGGCGAAGATAAGCTATAAGTTTGGAGGCACAGCAACACTCGGCGATCAACCGGGGTAAGGATTCGAGGCGTGCTCGGGGGCAATGTCCCGGGGTAAGCAATCGGCGGCCACACCATGGGAGGCCCGGCCCGGCAAGGTAGGTCGGAACAAGCTTTTGGGGACCGTAAGCCCTGGGGAATGCATCGGGGAAGTGCTCTTAGCGTCTCCTAAGATAGTGCGCCGAAGGAAAGAACAGAATGCGTGAGAAAGGTTATGTTTGGTGCTTCCGGCCCGAGCCGCGAGCGCTATGATTGCCCGTGCCGTCCTCTGGGGCAGCCTTGGCGGGGAACTTGTGGATTGGGACTCCCCAGCGAGAGCCCAGGGCCGAGGGGCGGCGACCAGCGGGGAGGCCCGGGACTTCATAGATGGTGAGTGCCACATATGTGCAAACATTGAGGCAATTGATATTGAGAATCGGTCATTTGTCATCATCGGCTGATGGGATCATAGATAGTAATCCATCACGTGATCCTCATAGATACAATTAGCTCTCACAATTTGCATCTCTAGGCTGGCTGCTCTAATGAAGAACAAAGGTATTGAAGTCCTAAGCCAAAGACGTGCTTCTATGGCAAAAGCGGTAGCCATTCGGCACACCTAAGAGGCGAGGAGAATCATCTTTGACATAGACCTTGAGTAAGAGTTAAGTGGCGATGGGGCGGAAGTCATGGATATGGGAAGAATCGATCTTATAGTGGGGATGGAATTCTTGGAAGCCCGATAGAAGCCATGATTGATTCGCGACCCGAGCGAAGTCACCATGGCGGCATGGGGCGTGACAAATTGATAGTGAAAGGTAGAGCTAGATTCTCCCATGCGATTTATCTCTTTGAAGCGTAGGAAGAGTATAGAAAGGAATAAAGTGGACTACATCTTGAGGATGGAATTAGTTGAGCGGAACCATGAGGATGGAAGTGACCCAAGGAAATCAATTGCCCAGGCGGGGATATAGAGCTTATTTCAGGAGTTCAAGGATGTATTCCGGATGAAATCGGCAGGCTGCCACTATATAGGGGGTGTGGAATGTGAGATCCGTTGGCTCGGATCTGAAGCCTACTGATGAAGCCATATAGAATGAGCACTCGAAATTGATTGAGCTCGAAGCGGCCGAGGAATTGCTTGAGCTTGGCTTTATAAGAGCAAAAGTGTGTCTCCTTTTGAACACCTATACTCTTTGTGAAGAAAGAAAGATGGGAGCTTAAGAATGTGCATAGACTATAGCTGACTCAATAAGCGAGGCGATAAAGAACAAATATGCATTACCCGAGCGGGGAGATGACCTAATGGACCCGATTACAAGGAGCAAAGGTATTCTCTAAAATTGATTTGAGGTCAGGATACCTCGGATAGAATAAAAGAAGAGGATATCCATAAGACCCCGCTTGAGCGGTATGGTCATTTTGAGTTTCACGGTAATGCCCTTTGGACTGCTCGAGCGCTCAATGGCGTTTATCGCCTCATGAGCGACATCTTGAGACTTCTTGGATGATTTGTTATGGCGTCTTCTTCGGCGACATTTCTAATCTCTGACAAAAGTCCCTCGAGGAGCATTATGGGCATCTCGGGGGAAAGTGTTGGAAGTTGAGGCGTCATGGGTTGTATGGGAAATATATAAATTACTCATTTTAGCAGTAGAGTGGAATATTTGGGGCATGTTGTAACATGAGAGAATCTCCCGCGAGATCCACCGCATCTAAGATTGAGGCAATAGTTGATTGGCGGCTCTCGAATGTGGCGAGTAAAGCTTTCTGGGTTGGCGGGATATTCTGAAAGTTAAATTGAAGGACTTTGCTAAATTGATCCCCTCACATGGACCTCACAAGGCCAAGAAGGGTGAAGTTGGACTAGTCATTGGTTAGAAGCCAAGCTTCCCTTGAGAAAGCAAGGCCTGCTTTCACTTGGCCGATTAGCATTCTCCGGATCAGAGTAAAGATAAGTTGGTAACAGCGGATGCAAGTAAGATATATGAGGCGGTCTTGATGCAAGAAGGAAGGGTGAGTAAGCCTCGACTCGAAGAAGATGAAACGGCCGGTAGCAGCTACCCAACCCATGATGAGGCACTTTAGCCATTGTCGGAACATTAAGGATATGGAGGCATTATTTCTTTGGGAGGAAGTTTCCAGTTGGATCTCGATCACGAGTCGCGATATCTTTTACCCAGCCACTCCTCAATTTAAGGCAAAGGGAGGTGGATGGAATTTCTTGAGTATGATTTTGATATTGTATATAAGCCCGACAAGCTTAAATGTTGTAGCGAGATGCCCTCTCCGAGAGTCCATTGAGACAAGGATGCATTTTGCAATGCGATTTCCACTCTTTCAAGTGAGTTTGGCAGAAGATTGAGGAGTCCTTGCCAGCAGATATGTGAGACTTCAGGAGGTGTGGGAAAGCCTCTCCAAAGGAAGCGGGGAAACGAGGATAAAGCGAAGCGAAGGAAGCCTTCAAAGCATTATAAGAAGAGGAAGGCAACTTTGTTGTATCACAGCATAAGTTGTGTGTGCAGAATCATCGGGAGTAAGGAAGCTAATTCTTCATGACGCACATAACGGCCAATAGCGGGGGCATCTTTGGCTTCATGAAGACCTATTTGAGGTCCGAGAAGTAGTTACTTGGGAATGAAGAAATGAGATAAAGCTGCATATATATTGAGTTACCCGGTTATGTCCGGTGAGACCAAAATGGCGGAGCAACCGGATTCAGGTGCTTTAGAGCCATTGGGGGTGCAAATCACGAAGTGGGGAGGAGTCATAAGCATGGATTCATTACAGGGCTCCCTAGAACTGCCGAGGAGCAGGGATCGTTGATGGTTGTGCGTAGATAAGTTATCTAAGATGGCACATTTGTGCCTTGCAAGAGATACCCGACACCGCGTTAGATCTTTTCAAAGTTATTTATTTGTAAGGGAGATTTTTAGACTCCATGGCATGCCTCGGGGAGATAATATCGATGAATTCTAAGTTTATGAGTGCCTTTTAGCGGGATCTCTTTAGCACCATTGAGCGAAGCTCTCCATGAGCACGGCATATCATCCCAAACAGATGGCAGGGCCGGAGGGGCCGAATGGGATCATTGAAGACATGCTTGAAGTTATGTGTGGAACAAGCGGTCCAAGTGGGATAGTACATCCACTTGGTGGGTCGCCTACAATAGTGCCAGGAGTCATCTCGGATGTCTCCTTTCATGGCTAAGTGGGTACGGTCTTAGCAGATACGGCACAATCACAGTAATGAAGTGGAAAGTATCAATGAGATGTTAGGGATATCGGCGGCTAGTGGAAGAAATGAGGAGCTACTTATTGGCGGCAAGAAGTTGGCGAAGAGTGTAGCCAGGCAAGCCGGGGACCGTAAGAGTTCAAGGTGGCGATGGCGTTTGGTTGAAGATCAAGGTGAAGCAGAAGCCAGAAACGGATTGGGAGTTGTAGAAGCTTGCCCCTAGGTGGGCTGAATTAAGTTCAAGATTTTGGAGAGAGTGGGCTCCCAAGCCTACAGTTGGATCTTAGGCCCATCTCAAAGTTCTAAGGTCTTCCACGTGGGTTATTAAAAGGCACAATCCTAACCCTGAGGAGGTTTTGGATACTCCAACCTTGTTGGAAATGGCCGGAGGAGCAAGTAGAAATAGTGCGAATTACTTCTTGATAAGTCATTCAAGAAGACTAGGAGGTCTCGAGTTCCTCCAATATTTGGTTAAGTGGAAACAATTACGTGGAAGATGCGACATAGGTATTGAAGCAAGATTTGGAGAAGCAATACCCAGAGTTTATGAAGGGAGTTTGATGGAGAATTAGATCTCAGACTTGAAGGCGAGCCGACCAGAACTTGCAGTGGTTAGCTAGTATGTTGTTAGTTAGCCTTAAGCCTGGGCGCATGCATTCTAGTTAGTAAGTTGCATGTGCGGGTACTGAATCGTGTGGGCGATGATGGGATCTCGCCTTTAGGGCATTCTCTAGGCCACGCACCAAGAAAAGGTGCACACATGACCATTAGGGTCATATGAGTGAGAATGAGGCATGGTGGCGATGATGGGACATCGATCGGATGATCTACTGTGCCCGCGATGCGAGAGTCACGCACACTGGCCGTGGGAGGTCATAGTGAAGGTCACAAAGTGATCATGTAGCGATGATGGGATCGTGAGGCGTTCCCTAACTTCAAACCCGTGGGGCATGATGCACTAGGGTACTTCGACATAGGGTAGCAGAGTACAAAAGGTAACTTACTTTCGATCATGGGCGATGATGGGAGCATCTTAAATGATCCTTAAGCTCAAATCGAAGGGGCCATGATCTTGGGCAAGGTAGTAGGACAACCTTGAGTCAGTAGTTCGGCTCAAGGAGGTAAGGGGGGTGGTCCCCTAAAACCACAAATCATTAACTAAACTAACGTAATGTGCTCCTTTTTGCGGGCAAGTAGAAGGTGGACTTATTTGAGGCGCATTCACGAGAAGATAGGGGGAGCCATAATTAGATTATGAACCCTAATAACTCTTATAATAATGTTTGAATTATCGTAAGAAATAACCGTATTAAGGCTATATAATTTTGTATAAGTACAAATATAGCCTAAATTTTGACTTGAACTAATAAAACTTGATTACTATTGTGCAGGCATAAGGTAGGTTAAGTCACCTTAAGTTAGATCACCTTAATCTTTGAGGACAACATTGTCCTAAGGGGAGAATGTGGCGGTCGAGGGGAATATATGCCATAAATCATTATATTCACGGATCGAGTCACCATACAAGTCTATCTTCATAGCCTTGTATACCATAGATTGTGGCACTAGGGGGCATGGCCAAGTTATTCTCATAACTTAGCCAACCATAGGTTAGACCATTATCCACGTGGCCTTAACCTATTGGGCACCCGCCACACAGGACTCACCCGATTGGTGCCACGTGGCATCCTAGGTGGACCTAACTTATATAGGCCTAATCCCTAACCCTAGGCCTCTTTCCAGCCCTAGCACCCAGAGACTCACCTACTCGTTCGAAACTCCGTTTCGAACATCGTTTGCTGTGGCATAGACTGGTGCAGCAGCCCCAGCAGGGTAGACTCGTTCTTGGAGCAAGACCAGCATCACGAGAGTCGAAGACCATGGAGGCACACGGATCTGGAGGGAGAGCTTCAGGAGCAGGTATGTAGGATAGTAGTTGTGATAGCTCATCTGGAATTAGCATTCCAGCTGTGCTAGTATCTTGTATCTAGAGTAGAGCCATCCTAGAACCCGTATTTAACATCTTGAACCCTAATCAACGAACCCTAACCATTAGTTAGATTGTATGATTAGGTTAAGATGTTCTTCTTATGATTATTCTCATGATATGATGATTATGTGATGATGGTTGATCATGTTTGCTCCTCTTGTATTGGGAAGGGGGGTAGAGACCTAGGGCCATATGTAGTATGTTCCTAGAGTAGATCCCTTAGTTCCTATTAGTTGCGGCCTGTGCATAGGAGCCCACCAGGCTATCGAGGCTATGATATGACTCAGCACCACACAACGGGGCTAGAGGGAATGTGGAGGGAGGATCCCTGTCGAGTGGGGGCTTCGGGGGATCCCATAGTGAGCTAGGCTTATGGTCGGTCACTTCGTGTGGGCCGAGCATGGGTCCGACACCTCCTGGGGCAATGGTGACGCCCTGCCTCTCGGGAGCTGCAAGTGTTGGCTTGGCTCTCGTTTTGGGGGGTTAAGTCGGGTACGAATCGTGTGTCGTCACGATTCTCTAGCCGCCCACGGAACCTCTAGACCCTGGGAAGGGGAGATGCAACCCTTCCTGCCTCATCGGACCAGGGAGATGCAACCTGGAGTAGTCTTGATGGGTGATGCCATGGGATTGCGTATCCGGAAGGCTAGAGTCATGCCAGAGCCTGAATTAGCCCATCTGCAAAGTATGCACAGGAGGGGCGGATGGAGTGGTCAACCCTAGCCATTGTTCTATGCCAACCCTCGCCATTGCCATGACTCGGTCTGCTCTATCTTGAGGCCTAGCCGGTCAGTCATCCTCCTTACGAGTCTGAGCCGGGGTAGGAGCTCTCATGTTTTACGGTTTGTGTTTATCATCTTTGTATTGGCATATGTGTGATGCACTACCCCTCGAGGTAGTATTTATGTATGTTGATGCTAGTTCTGACGTGTTATCGCTTCCGCTGTTATAGGAGCCCATAGGGGAAGGGCGCGCAAGACACCTTCGTGTTCCCTTCCCGCACTGGGGATCACCTCAGAGTGCGGGGTAGACGAAGGGCCCGTGCGGTTGTTGAACCGGACGGGGGATTTCCTGCCGAGTGTACGGCTGGGCGCCGTATGTTTAGCAGGGAGCGTCACATTCACTATGCCCAGCTATGGAAATGGGAGTATCGATAGCCCAGCTACTCAGTAGACTGGGCTTGAAACAGTAGTCTGGGATTTTGTCTGGTTTATCCAGTTTATCCAGATTATATACAATTGTAAACTTTTTCCAATGAATACAACAAATTTTGTCTACTTCTATATTTCTACAATGTAATACATGTTACATACCTTTTTTAAGCGGTTTCTTGGCCATGCAACAAATGTTCCAACACTTTCTCCAATCGTATCTCCACCGGGGTGTCTGCGAGGTAAAGCTTCATCCATAGCGCAGCAGTTAATAACTGTAACTCGGACATACTTATCCCCGAGCGGAATTCCATGACAGTTTACAGTCGGATCGATGGAGTCGATCTTGCATAATCCTACTTTCCTTTTCTGATTTGTAGTTAACATGAAACATTCATCTTCGACACTGCAAAAAATTGCTATTCAGACACCTACTATTGGAAATTAATGTTCAAGCTATAGGAATGAGATGAGTACCAGAATTCTGTAGCCATTCTTGAGAAGCTGATTTGAGTTCTCGAAACCACAGACGCTATGGAAACTCTGGCGGTCGGGAAAAATTCGAATTAGAAGAAAGATTAGGTTAACTACGTTTAGGCGGGATAAATTTGGCGGGATACATTTTGGGTAGATTGGTTTTTAAAAACTTAATGAAAGAAGTCGGGAACGGGTCTTAAATCATTATTATTTATATGTGTCAAGAATATTTCGAAACTGCATTTTGTGTTTTCTTGAAATTCAAATTTCTCTATTTCTCGTACAGGTAGAAAAAGCTATTTCTTCGAGCAGCTCGAGCGCGTATCCAAGCGACCTTCCGACTCTGTTACTAGGCGACTCCGGAGATGTCTTCTAAAACGAATCGAGGTCGAGGCGGACGGGGCAGAGGAAGCGGTGGAAGAGGAATCTCTAAACCCGGCTCTTCTCAAGTTTCGAGGGCGTTGATCGAGAATAGGCGAATACCACGAAACCCTATTCAAGGTATTTAATTTGCCACAGAATACACACTGTGTGGAGAGTATTATGCTTGCATGAATTTGAGATATTTCCTTGCCTTCAGTTAATATGCTTTGCATGAGTTTGAGTTATTATGCTTTGCATGAATTTTAAGTATTACCATCAGTTAATGCTCTGATTGTCCGTTTTGTAGAACATAATTTTGCTCTGTTTTATATATAGAATATAGCGGTGTTAGACAGTTGGAGATAGCAATGTTCAATGAGGTTAAATAGTGTGAAATATGGATTCATAAAGGGTATGTAGCTTAAAATGTGGATGCAAACTAATTTAGTTTCAAAATCACGCATAGCATGGTCAAGAATAGGAGCTACTAACACGCCAAGCGTGAATTGTACTAATTTAGGTTTAAATGCACACCAAGCGTGATCTCTTGTTCTGAAAAGTACTCTAAAAAATGTTCATCTTCTTTTGCAGTCAAGAGGAAGAAAACCCCTAATAATTCGGGTTCTAATCCTGCCAAGAAAGCAAGGGTAGACGACCAGGATCAAAGTACCATATGATCTCACCTTAGATGATGAAGGGCCGATTCTTATAGCAACCACCGACCTGCACATTTTGCCTCAAGAGGAAATGGGCGAGGGTGCCGAGTGGTGCGTTGACCTTGCCAAGACAAATGGCAAGCTCGACTTAACTCTCTTCTCGAGGAAAAAGGAAGCAGACAAGATGACCAAACAAGGGATCCTAATCTCTTGTGAGGAAGAAGATGACACCAACTGCAAATTGCTCTTGGAGATTACACAGAAGCAGAAGAAAGATCTGCTCAGACTTACTCACTTTGTAGAGCTACGCATACAAGGATACGTTCATGAAGACAGGATGTGAGCGGTGAGACATGTTTTAAGTATGGTTGGCCAACCAATGTAGCGATTCGCCAATATCTATTTGCCAAGGGGTTACGGTTGTAGCGTAGAGGCATGTTCACTAAACCAACACCAAGTCACTATTTGCAGCAAGCTAGGGAATTAGCTGACTTGAAAGCTTCTAAGAGGGTCCTAGATCTAGGGAAGGATGTTCAACCTGCAGTTGTCGAAGGCATGGAGGCTTCTTTTTTTGAGAATGAACAGACAGAGGCCCAGTGCAGCAGACTAGAGGCCATGAACAAGCTGAATAAATACTCTGACCATTATCCATTGGGTCTTAAGGAAACTTTTGCGATCCATGTGAAGTCCCTCATCCGTTCACCAAGCTCCATTTATGTTAGCAGAAGATATGATCCAGCACATGCCATGGAGATTGTTGAGCATGATTAGTAATCGGGTCAAATGCCTATGCCGGCGGATGTGCTACCTTGGGATATGATCTCGAACAAGCTTCTTTGTGGGGATGAACGTCCGAGGAGCTATTATCAAGTGATGATATTAAATATGTCATCATCGGCGGGCAGCATTCCGTTGAGGCACAAAAGGCCATCATCGGTGACGAGAACAAACAGGCCCAAAAGTGTTCTACAATCACTATGCGTATAGGAGGTGTCGTATCTTGGATGCCAATACTTCACCGCAGATTTGGCTGAGATTAGTGCAACTTTGAATGAAATGGGGAAGACATTTCTATACAAAAGGTAACTAACTGCATTAGGATGTTGGCATTTTAATATTCACGCCAGTCGTGCTTTCAATTCAATTGAATTCACGCGCGTCCCGGTTTCATAAATTGAATTCACGCCAGCGTGCTTTCAAATCAAACCAATTCACGCCAGGTGTTTTCAAATCAATCAATTCCGCGCCATGCGTGTTTTCAAATCGATTCGATTGATTTGAAAACACCGCTGGCGTATTGGTTTGATTTGAAAGCTGCGCCTCGCGTTCATTGCATTAGTAACTTAATTCATTTCACGCCAGGTGTTTCTATTTTATCTTGATCAATTCTATTCAAATCGCCCCGCCCGATCAGCGTGTTTCTATTCTATGATAAAGATTCAATGTTTCTTGGAAGCGTACTATTGCAGTCCATAAAGAAAAAGGAACAACCGCGCGCTCATCTAGTAGGTCGCCCGTCAAAGATTGGGTGGAATATGGCTGCCCATTGCCCACCGCTATGGGTAGGGTGCCTCAAAGTCTTTGAGGTATTCAAGATGAGAAAAGACTGGAGTGGACTTTGCCGCTTAAAGACAATTATACAAGAAGAGTGAAAGAAGAAGACCGCAAGAAAATCAAAAGAAAAAGGTGGTGATGACATTGCAGATCCTTCAAAAGCTCATCTAGTAGGTCAAAACCCAACATTATAAGATTGTGTTTTGTAAGGAAACAAGATATGGCATTGGGTATCTCTTGCGGCTTAAAAATATATCAGGGGACGGGAGAGGAGATATGGGCATGAACGAGAAGGACTCTGACAGACTTCTTTACCAGTTGTATAGGATTGACAACCGAGAGGTCCTTCACTATTGTCATCGTTTGTCCTTGGTGAGTCACATCTCGCATGCACTATCCGGCGCTCATGATCCGAGTGCCTCAAAGTTATTAGGGAGGGATGCCTAATATATGATGTTAAGGATAATGAGCTGCGAACATAATGGAAGATGGCACATGTGATCTTTATTATGATATCCATGCTGTCAGACGAGGAATATGATATTGCTAAGGCCAAGGGTGACAATAGCAGTGCATGGGAATGTTTTCTTCTAGATGATCCAGACTTAAGAACTATATTCTTTCATACGGATCAGGATCAATCAGAACAAGATGAGTCAGAAGAGGATGAGGATCGGGACCCCCTCCTAAGTGGGAAAATCAAGTACGAGCTACAAACTAAGGAGAAGGGCCCCTTAAATAAAAATGGATTTCCCCCATCTATGGCTGCTTACCTCGTCGAGGCATTTGCTCCAATTGATACAACCTGCTTGGAGCCCTGCTCCAACCTGTAGAACTGTTGCATCATATGGCACTTGTGTTCCCTCGACACGTAATGATGCTTAAATGCCTTGGAGAACTTCTTAAATCTGCAGCTATCTCTGCTTAACCCATGGGCTTTGGCATAGCCTTTCCACCAAATTCTGGCTGCTCCCTTAAGGTTGGCTGTTGCTGTCCTGCCTTTGTCCTTATCCTTCATGCTATAAGCATTCCCATACTCCCTCATTTCATCCAACCAAGCCTCGGCTTCCATTCCAGACATGTTGTCCCCTGAGAATTGTTCCAACTTCCTGGCTTTCCACACGTTGCTCAGTGCCGAGTCAACTTTCTTCTGATAGTCGGCTTCCATTCTGCCCCTATCACGGTTGGGATTCTCTCGGCAGTCATGTCGATCGTTCTCCTGCTCTTCAGATTTGGAGTCGGAGTCAGAACTTGAGTTGGAGGAATCCGTGCTAGGTGATCTCCTTCTCCGGCTTCTCTTCTTTGCTTTGTCTGCTCTGCCGATCGGTGTTTCAGGTAGTTGGACATTCTGGTCTGGTCCCATTGCTGCCGCTCCTGCCAGCAAGGCTCTTATTTCATAGATATCCGACCTTATCTGCGATATTTATTCTTCTTGGGTTGGTGCCTCGAACTCTTCAAACAGGTTCCTTGGCTGAAATTCCCTTGCGGGTGTTTGGTCTTCCTGAGGTTGTCTACCTTGTTCCATATTCCTGGGTGCTCTAGCTGCGTACACATTAGATTGCACTCTGATGATTAACTTTTGTTTGTTATTGCATTGGTTTGTTTGATGATATAGTTGTGGGGACAAAATATATCAAAAGAACATACATAAGACCATCACTTATATTCACAAGATGTAATATTTTTACATTCAATAAATAGAGATAGAGAATTAGAAATTTTAATCCTATTCTTGGAATCTTCTCTATGTTGGGTTGTCTTCCAAGAATTTCTTCACTTGGGCTGTGCCAACTATTCGCCCCAAGTTTCTAAGGATGTTGGTGGCCCGTGCCACCTTGGAGTGCTGTCACCAAGTCTTCGACCCTCCTCTCCGATGTGTAGGCTGCAGTGACGGCCAACCTTCCCTGTCGCCTATATGGGACCGCAAAGTCGAAGATGCTTGTCCTCTTGACCAGGATGACATGGTCGATGTTTGGGGGCATCCGGGCATGTCTTCCGAATCCTGAGAGGGCAATCAGCATGAAGACTCCTTCTCCGCGTGGGCTAAACTGGCGGTGTATAACTGCTATCCTTCCGTCGGTGAAGAGTGGCAAGTAAAACCTAAGGGTTGTGTCGTGCCCTGCCTCCCCTGCCTCTTCTCCGATTCTGATTCCGGCCCTGTGTCTTCCGGAGTATTCGTCCACCGGCACTGCTATCATCTCCCTGTAGTCGTCGAACATGCACCTGGAAGAGGTCAAGTTGATGCCGCCCCTTTCTTGTCTGACTGGTGCTACTGCCAAGGTGCTGGGTAGGAGTGCACTCATTGTTTTCCCTCTGATTCCCATCCGCTCTTGGAGTGCTATGAATTCCTCCTCTGAGGGTAGCTCCTGATGTGCCATCATCTGCTTGATGCTGGTGTAGGCTTCGATATCTGTTGATGACTGGTCAGTGTAAGTGCGGGCCTCCCTGGTACTGATGGGGAAGTCCTGAGTCTCCCGGTCGATGAAGTCATCGAGGTCGGGCTGCTGGCCGCATAGAAGGTGTAAGAGCTCGTCTATCCTGTAACCCCTGTCCCTACACTTGGGGAGATTCTTGATGTCATGAAGTGTCAAGTATGCTTCTCCTTGAATGATAATCGGGGTTAGACTGGTGATGCCTAACCCAAGTGGTGGGGCTGTTCTTGTTGCTCTCAACCCTTCTTCGAAGCTCATGAGGTCTTCCTCTGCTTGCTGCCTTTCCTGTGTGGGGTCGACGTCGATGATGTCTTCCACGTCATACCCATGTCCTTCCTCCTCCTCCTGCTCTGCCTCTTCGTACTTCAGAAGCATCTGCTCCTCTTCCCTGCTTCCATGGCCATGGGTTCAAGCTCTAGGGATTGAATAGAGGGTTCTCCTATCTGGGTTTGGGCTCTTTGGGACAAGAATATAGCTACAGCTGTAGTTTAGGAGAAGTATCTCCTCCTATTTATGGCTATAGACATGTAGTTGGGCATGCGGGTAGCCTTATTTTCTAGGTACTTGTCTATTTTTGGGATGTCCTGCAGAGCTGCACGGAGAGCCATGCTAGGTGCAAAGTATCCTATGAAGGGGGGAAGTTCTACCAGAGAGGGCCCTATCTTGGCATGGAACTCTGTCATGATCTCTTGATAGAAGGGAGTAGCATTGATGGTGGCATCCACATCGATCTCCTTCTGAAAGACAGTGAAGATCGAGTCTATGTCAGCTTCAACCACTTGAGCAGTGACGCTGTACCATCGCCTCTCGTTCTTGTTGAAGACAGCTGCGCTTGATGAACCTAATGTAAAAAGGCGGCTCAGCGGCGCCTGGCAATGTGGAATGGCAGCTTGCCTTGGCCGGAATGGCTCAGGGAAGCCCAAAATGCGAAAGGGAAAAGGTTTAGGGTTTCCCCTTTGGTTCCTTATATATGAACTTAGGTTAGAAGGGGCCAAATGGGGTATTGCCACTTGGCAAGGGGGTTTTAATTGCATATGTTTAATATACATGCGCAACATACGAGGTTGCCCCCTACGTGCAACTCTTTACGGCTCTCAAGTACTTGTCATGATGACATGCACGTGTGACATGGCAGTATAATATACGTATTTGGATCGTGTGTTATAATGGAATGTCACAATAGTATAATACAAATATATTCGACAAGTTTGCAAACCTGAGTAAACAAAATAAGAATATAGCTCTGGAGGGCGCCTTTTCCCATCGAGTGGTGCCACGGTGCCATTTCCCTCTCCAGAGCTGTATTGTTATTTTGTTTTACATAGAAACAGCAATGCAGCTCACACTGTGCAAATGGCTGCATCAAGAGGGCCAACATAAGTCCGACAACCAAAAGACAGGCTGCCTCCTTAGCAGACTGCCTTGCCTTTGACATCTGGACCTCTAGTCAGGCCTTTTTTCCTTTGAACATCATCATGGTAGATAAAATCATGGTGACTACTGAAAAGAAGCGACTGATGTAGAGCGACAGATGCCATTGGGGTTAGTGGCCCAAGCGTCGAGGGGCTAAATGAAAGTATCGAGTATTCCCAATCTTTCTTTCCCCACCTCTTTGGGCAATGGTGCTTAGTTCCATTCTAAGTTCCATCGTTCAAAGAGGCATGAAAGCAAGAATTGGGAATACGCAATGCTTTCACTTTGATGTTCCTTGATATAGCTGATGGCTCTCTCTGTTGCTCAGGAAACAACCTGCCTTCTGGTTGCAGGACTTGTGTTGGCTCTCTCGATGCATAGTGTAAGACGTCCAGTTCTTTGCAAGTAGCAGACACCCAACATGCAACTATCACAATGCAAATGGCGCGTTGGCGCCATTGCATCATGCGGTCCATCACAAGTCTGGCAAACACAACGCAGGTCTGGTTGTTCATCAGAATTCATGTGGTTGATGAGTGAAAGCATCGAGTATTCCCAATCTTTCTTTTCCCGCCTCTTTGAGCAATGTCGCTTAGTTACATTCTAAGCTCCATCGTTCAAAGAGGCGTGAAAGCAAGATTTGAGAATGCGCGATGCTTTCACGTTGATATTGATATAGCTGATGTGTCTATGCATGGACTATAACAACCAGAAGACAAGCCCACTTTCTAGTTGCCCGACTTGTGATGGCCCATACGATGCATTGCATTGTCATAGCTATATGTCGGGTTTCCACTACTTGCAAAGAACTAGACATCAGGAAATAGATGGACATGACAAACAGTGCGGCTCTCACGATGCATATGGCGCCGCGGCGCCATTTGTATCCTAAGGGCCAACACAAGCCAGGCAACCAGAAGGCAGGCTGCCTCATGAGCAAAAATGTAGCTCATATGATGCAGATAGCGCCACAGAGAGCTCATACTTGCCTGATGTGCATCCTTGTGATTTCAGTTGTGTTGCGTGCAAAAACAACATTCCAATCCAAGAGGACTGTTCTGTTGAATGAACGGGCCTGATGCATGGAGATAATGAGGATGAGCACTTCCGCTCCTTCGCGTTCTAAGGGTGACCTAGAAGAGAGCTGTGCTTACTTACAAAGGAGATGTCCGACAACACCAAAGGAGTTTACCAGCCGGGCATTATCGTGAATATGAGGACAACTCTCAAGAACGGGCGCGAGGCGCTATCTGCATCATATGAGCTACATTGTTGCTCATGAGACAGCCTGCCTTCTGGTCGCCTAGCTTGTGTTGGCCCTCAGGATGCAAATGTCGCCGCGGTGCCATATGCGTCGTGAGAGTCGCATTGTTGTTTCTGAGACCGGATGCCTATGTATGGCAAATGGCGTTGTAGCGCTATTTGGATCTGAAGAGTTGCATTTGAGTTTTGTAAACCATTGAGTTTTCATTCTACTTGCCTGATGTGCATCCTTTTGATTTCAGCTATGTTCTGTGCAGAAACAACATTCCAGTCCGAGAGGACTGTTCTGCTGAATGAATGGGCCTGGTGCATGGAGATAATGAGGGTGAGCACTTCTGCTCTTTCGGGTTCTAAGGGTGACACTAGAAGAGAGCTGTGCTTATATACAAGGGTGAAAGCATGCTAGGGTGTACCATCTAAAGTTCTTTTTAGGGAGTGCAAAACTACCCAAAAAAGTACCCAGCACTGGGTACTGGGAACTTGCATAAATGTCTCAATAAACAATAAGTTTGAGAGTTGACTCATTAATTTTAGTCTCTAATAGTATTGTTACCCTCTAATACTATGGATTGACATGTTATTGAACTTCAATCCAAAAGTTTTGAATTGATTTTAATGGCAAGAAAAAACAGAAAGTACCAGTTTTAAATGTACCCAGTGAAGGTACTTTTGAGGGTTCCAAAAGTGGTACACCGTAGCATGCTTTCACCCACAAAGGAGATGTCCGACAACACTGAAGGAGTTTATCAGCCAGGCATTATCGTGAATATGAGGACAACTCTCAAGAACGGGCGTGAGGACTGGCTATGCATAGTTGTTGCGAACACAGAGGACGTAAGGATAAAGATTTACTATGTGGACTGGCGGTTCTATGATCCCATAATGATGTCCGCAAGTATTTCCAATGTCAGTGGCTCTGCTAAGCAACATGGATCGACTCTTCCTTCCTACAAGAGCTTTGAAGAGGTAGACATACAAGGCCCTACAGAGGTTTTAAGGGGATACAGTATTCTTCAGAATCGACTGAACGAGTCGAAGAACTCTCCTTCTGTGGTTGTGAAGGTCTTGAACTCGTAGAACCCGCCTCGCTTAGTGGACACTGCTTGGCTTCGGGCCCAGAAGAAAACGAAGACTCGTGTTGTCAAGGAGGTTCCTGCTACTGAGGAATTTTCTGATACTGATGAAGAGGTTAAAGTATCAGAACCAAAAGCTACAGAAAAACATCAAAAGGGAAAGAATGATAAGGAGGGGAAGGGAAGCAAGAAGAAAAGGGATGCAAAGGGAAGCAAGAAGGAGAAGAAAGGGGAGAGGAAGCAAGAAAGGAAGGATAAGGAGAGGAAGGGAAGCAAGAAGGAGAAGAACGGAAGAAAGGAAGAGGAGGGGAAGGAGGGCAGTGCAAGTAAGGAGCAGGAAGAAAAAGGAGAGGAGAAAACAGAGAAGACCAAGAGAAAACATAGGCATCGCACATCAGATGTTGAGGGCACTCCAAAGAAACTAAGAAGACGAAGCCCTCGACCTCCTAGTCCACAACCTAGTCCTCCTGCAATTCCTGTAGGCTCTCCACAGCGTGAGGTCACTAGTAGTGGTGGTGTTGCTGGTGGTGCCACTGCAAGCACAACAAAGAGGGGGGGTACCTCGGCACCACAAGTCCAGGGGTCCGCCCCATCTCAATTAATAAAACTGCAGATAGCCGGGCACTTATTAGAGGTGCTCCAAGGCCTCAAGGTGGAAAGGTCCGCGGAGAAAAAGATTGCAGAAACGTCATTGAATAAAATTCATGAGCATCGTCATCTTTTCCCTCTCGGCATTATGTCTACGAAGAAAATAAACATGTTCAGTAGAACCCTCCAAATTTGACTTCCAGGCCAAGAAATATGGAACACGTCAAGACTCTGCTGGAATCTTTCCAGCGTGATCCTCACCTGGTATTCACATCGACCGATGTGATCTTCTTCCACCGCAACACAAAGAAATTAGTTGCTTGGAAAACAAAGGGCGATCTTACGAGGATGCACTACTATATAGTAAGTGGCAATCACTTGGTACTGGCAGCGCAGCTTGTTTGCAAAAAGCTAGGCACTGCAAAGTCCCAAGAGCAGATGGCCAAAATATACGAGTACAGGTGGTGCCAGATGTTGTCGGGAGAGGTGAACGAGCAGGACTGCCTACAGCTCAGTTGTGAGGTGAATGACATTGCTGCGAAGAACATCTTCAAAGAACCATTCAATTGACAAGATCACCCATCTGAGGCACCAGTATGCACTTTGCGGCAAGCCTGATTCTTTGGGCCATGGGCAAACGCAATCGGAGCCTTATAAGGTATGATACAACATATGGCACTATGATGCTATTTTGAAATTCTGCTGGTTATTTTTCTTTGTTTCTTGATATGAAATGTCGCCTTGGCACCATTTGATGTGAAATGGCATTGTAGCGCCATTTGATATGAAATGATGGCGTGGTGCCATCAAGGCATCATTTCATATTAAATGCCGCCACAGTGCCATTTCACATCAAATGGCACCACGGCGCCATTTCATATCGTGACTTGTTTTGACACTAGGTTTCCTTGGGTTCAATACAGGCGCTACGATGCCTTTTGCATTCCGTTGCTAACAAATGTCCTTTGCATTCAGCGATACTTGGTCTAACAGACGTTACCATGTATGATAAGCAGCCCAAAGACTCAACTGGTGGGTCTTCATGCCAGAGGATATCTTTCAGCTGTTCCAGTCCCTGTGGAACGAATGGAAAACTAGCAAGCTCAAGGACAACAGAGGGCAGCCTATAGTCTGTGTCTGGGCCAAAGATAGTGACTACTTCAGTCAGACTTATCTGCGGTGCGTCAGAGGCATGCACTATGAGGATTGCAAAATCTTATTCCAGGAGGTGCTTGACGAGAAGATATACGTTAAGGTCTTCACTGATTACTACTTCTTCAAGACGAGGGCTAGAGCTCTCAGTACATTATCATTCTTGAAGAAGGAAATTTTTGAGTATGTCAAGAAAAACTTCCCAAGGAAGTTCACCTCCTTTGAAGATTTTTGTTGGACTGTGTCAGCTTAAATGATGTCAGCTTAAAGGCCATAGGGACACTGCATAACAAATGAGTAAACGATGGCATTTCCAAGGAGGGAATTTTTGGAAACATACCTCCAGCCTTGGCAAGGGTCATAAGAAACAAAGTTATGCAGAGGGATGTCATTGAAGAGTTCCGCCACGAGGTCTAGCTCACTGATAGCAGGGGCAGATCAAATGCACTCCTGTGCCAGCCTCTTTGATAGTTCTGGATACACGAAGTCTAACTCCAATGTGGGATAAATCAACACAGTCCAATTTCTTTGACATTGCCGTCAAGAACACGACTGCTGATTCTTTATGGATAGTTTGCTTCGCACGCCCAGAACACATCTTTGTTGTCTCCTCAATGTTGGATAACCTGGACTCTAGATCCAGAGTTTATATTGGCATGTATGAGGATGAGTACAAAAATCCAGCACCAACAGTGCTGTTGGAACCACATGCTCTCGTCTACGCCACCAAGATCCGGTCCCCTGCCCTGACTGTTGTCGAAGAGATTGACCTCAGGTTTTCCTATGCCGATCACCCCCAACATCTTCCACCACTTCCTGCTCAAACTGAAGAAGAGGCAAACGGGGAGGGTGAGGCCATGATAGAAAAACTCTTTCGCAGCAGATTCAGGTACAGTTGGCAAGGCTTGCCCGGAGGAATCATAATGAGATTTCAGCTGGGTCCTGCAACCTGTTCCAGTGTTCGATTACTTCTCTTGTGGTGCTTTTGGCAGAGCTGCATTGGTTCACAAAAGGTTCTGCATCGTGTTCGAACATGATCTGGTCAAACAGTAGTGCCTGAAGGGGATTCTTCGTAGGCTAGACCGCGTGCTCTGTGACGTCCCCTACTCCTTATACGATGCACACATCGTATCCGAAGGAGGAGCATTCCCCCTGACAGCCAAACTGGCGGGGGCCATCCACCTGACACTACTCCCAGTGGAATGAGCCAGCAAGGGAAGAGTGGATGTGTCATTCACCCGTCTCCCATCGGTCGACCTAGCTGCGAAAGCGTGAATAAATAAACATGAGCACACACTAACAGTATATAAATACAATCACCTCGAAGGGTGAACACATCATAATCACCACATATACAACAACATCAACATGAACAACAGCAACATGGGGAATCCTACCTAGGGCTCTGACTCAAGGGGTTCGACTGACGGCTTGGGCCTCCAGAAGTCATTGCAGACAGAATTCATGGCAATGGATTTGGCTGGCATAAGAACATGGCTGTTGGGTAGTCCACTCCATCCGCCCCTCCTGTACACACTTTGCAGAGTGGATCGATAAGTATTGGGACTGGACCATAGCCTGCCGGGTACATAGCCAAGAGGGCTACTATTGGGTTGCATCTCCCCAGCCCCGATGAGGCAGGAGGAAATTCACCTTTCCTCCAAAGGCTTCCATGCTCAACACAGGTGGCTAGAGGGCCACTACCCTTATTCGACTTGAACCCAATGGAGAGTGACGCATCACTCCACGGGTGTCGAGCCTATGCCTTGCCCACACGCAGTGACAAGGCATTAGACCTAGCTCACTTGATCTGTGTTGGGACAAGTACCTCCTTGTTCTGCCGGTCTGGCCCCTCCACCTTCAACCCGGTGGGCTCCTATGTACATGCCGCAATAATTGGGTACTAATGATGCTATTCTAGGATCATCTTCTACAAGGCTCTTAGGGTCTCTACCCCCCTTCCCAATACATAAAGGTCACAGAATGAAATACCAACATCATCACAGAACTAAAATGAAGAATATCATCTAATCTATCTACCTAAACATCCAGAGTTAGGTTCCTTGGATGTTTAGGTTCCTTTGTTAGGGCTTATGATCTCAGGATGTATAAGGCCTCTAAAGCTGAACTAACATGCTAAACCAGCTCATTGCCAAGCTAAAAGGCGGCTTTGCACAATAGAATGACCATTTACCTGGCACCTGGCTTGCTCCTGATCCTCGGAAGGCGTCCATGCTCCTGATCCAGTGGAAGACTGCTGCTACTCCAAGATCTATTGTGCAAGGGCGGCTTTTCAGAGTCTGGCAACACGAATTCAAGTGCTGGTTTGGCCGAAATGGCTCAAGAGAGCCCCAAATGCGAAAGAAGGAAATGAGCTCAAGAAAACCCTAAATGCAAAGAGAAGAAAAGGGTTTAGGGTTTAAGGGGAAAGCCCTTATATAGAAACCCTTAGGGTTAGGTTAGACATTGGCCAAATGGGGTTTAGCCATTTGGCAATGGGGTCCATGGGGTTTATTATTGTGCATGTTTATTTAACATGCACAATATTCGAGGTTGCCCCCTAGGTGCAACTCTTGCCCCCTAGGTGCAACCTTATATGGCTCGCAAGTACATGTCAATTGTAACATGTACGTGTGACGTGGCGGTATAATATACGTATTCGAACCGTATATTATACTGGAACGTCACATTCTCCCCACCTTAACTTGATGTTGTCCTCAGCATCACGCGTCTCCCCACCTTGGAACCCTGCATATCCTGCAATCACATTCAATGCATATAGAATTTACTATATGATTACCTCAAGGTAATATTTTAATTTATCATAACATATCCTTGCATAAATCGTACTATGGTGAGAGGCTCTTTTCGTCCTCTACTTCATCATCTATTATTCACAAAATTTCATGGCTTATACCGTGATTTATGATATAGTTCAAAATTTTCCTAATTAATGCTTCTTGTCGTATCCTCATAACACATTATGACAAAATTATGTGTTGCGAGTCTTCGTAGTGCGATCCCCCAGCCGCTCAACTCCTCTATTGGCCTGCAGGTTCAACACTACGTCAGTACACGTTTAATTATTAAAAAGATTGGTTGTTTGGGAACCACCCATTAAATACAATTACATGAATGTAAGGCATATCTCCCTGCGTAGGAAGATTATGTTTCTTCCATCGTGGCCGTGGAGATAGCGCCCTATCATGCCTAGGACGACACTCATGCCTACACCTTTAGTTGCCTTTTGCGTGAAGGTTGGTGTCCTCCCCGTATTTGGGCGTGAAGGATCCTTCCCGTGATAGGCATTGACTAGAGGTGCTTTCTTATTATGCATCCTGAATGACCTCTTTTCTCTCAAGGTCGTCTACTTCCGTGGGACGGAAGTAGACTTTTTATCTACCTTCCACTCACCTATTGAGTCGATGTCGACTACTTCGTTGACGAGTCAACCCTTGCATTGCTTCATGAATTGTGGGTACTGCTTCTCTAAATCTGATTGTAGCACCCACGTAGCGTCTTCCACTGGCAAGTGTGTCCATTTCACAAGGTATTGGAGAAATTTGGATCTTCTTGTCTTCTTATAAGCCCTGTCAAGAAGAACCTCAGGGACGATTTCGAGCTGATCGTCCGTCATTTCCAGTAACTCTTTTGTCTCCAATACTTCCTCTGGATTAGGAGTGTGCCTCTTTAGGAGATTTACATGGAAGACCCTATGGATTTTGAGATGTGCTGGCAGGTCCAACTTGTAGGATTGGGTACCTACTATTTTGGTTATCCTAAAAGGTCCAGCCCATCTTGGAGCAAGCTTCTTGCAATTGCCGATGCGGAGCTTGGCCTACTTCACCTTGATCTTCAACCACACGTTGTCTCCCACCTGAAATTCCCTTACTGTTCTATGCTTGTCGGCGATGCTTTTCTGTCTACTTCTTGCTGCCAGGAGATATCCTCTCACCTCCTCCACCAACTGCTGCATCTCCGAAAGCATTTGCTGGGAGACTTCTACCTTGGACACGTGATTGTGCCAAGTATCCGGGGTAAGACACTGGTACCCATAATTGATCATAAATGGAGACATATGCGATGACTCCTGCTTGGTACTGTTGTAGGCGAACTCTACTAAGTGGATGAAATCATCCCACTTAGATTGCTTGTTCCACACATAGCTTCTTAACATATCTTCGATGATCCTATTGGTTCGCTCCGTCTGACCATCTGTTTGCGGATGATATGCCGTGCTCATCGAAAGCTTCGTCTGGATGGTGGTAAATAGGTCTTGCCAAAAGGCACTCATGCATTTGGAGTCCCTATCTGAAATTATCTCCCTCGGCATGCCGTGGAGTCTGAAAATCTCCTTAACAAATAGAACTGCAGTGTCTAATGCTGTATCTGTTGTCCTGCACGACACAAAGTGTGCCATCTTTGACAACTTATCTACTACCACCATCAGGGCATCCTTGCCCCGTGCTATTCTTGGGAGTCCTGTAATAAAGTCCATGCTTATTACTTCCCACTTAGCGTTTAGCACAGGCAACTGCTCCAAGGCACCTGGAATTCGAAGCTATTCCGCCTTTGTTTGCTGGCATATCTGGCACTCGCGGATGTACCTTGCTATCTGCTTCTTCATGCCGGGCCAGAAATAGCTACTTCTAATCTTGAAGTACGTCTTCATAAACCCTGCATGGCCAGCTATAGGGCTATTGTGTGTATCATGGAGGATTAATTTTCTTACTTCCGAGGTTTCAGGTACACACAACTTGTTTTTATGGTATAGGAGGTTTCCTTCCTTTTTATAGTTCTTGAAGGCCTTCCTTTCTTTATCTGTTCTGGCCTCCTTACAAAGACTTGCCCAAACTTCTTTAAAGTCTGGATCTGTTGGCAAGGTTTCTTCGATCTTCTTACCATACTCATTTGTGAGCATTGATATGTCATTACAATGCGTCCTTGTCTTCAATGGTTTCCTAGAAAGCGCATCTGCAACTATGTTGAGCTTGCCTGGCTTATATAAGTTATCTCTATCATATTCTTCAAGGAATTCCATCCACCTCCTTTGCCTCAAATTGAAGAGTGGTTGTGTAAATATGTATTGAAGGCTTTGATGATTCGTGTCTAGCTGGAATCTTCTTCCCAACAGATAGTGCCTCCAAATTCTTAAAGCTCTTACTATAGCCAGAAGCTCCTGATCATGCGTCGGGTGGCGCTGCTCTGCTTCATTCATTTTCTTCGAGTCATAGGCCACTACCCTTTCCTCCTGCATGAGGATTGCACCTGTTGCTATTCTGCTAGCATCTGTCGCCACAAGCTTGTCTTTGGCTGGATCTGGCAAGACCAAAACTGGCGCGGTCGTCAATGCTTCCTTCAATGTGTCAAATGCTTTCTGGGCCTTGCTTTGCCAATGAGTTGCCCAATCCTTTATCTTCCCTGCTTTGGTGAGGTCCGTCAATGGCGCTGCTACCTTTGGCAAAGTTCTTGACGAACCTTCTATAATAGCCTGCTAAGCCGAGGAAGCTCCTCACTTCATGTGTGTTCTTCGGTGCGGGCCAATCAATCACTGCTTCAATCTTCGGGGGGTCCGTGGAGATGCCTTCTGCTGTGATTACATGCCCTAAGTACTCGACTCTTTCTGTTGCGAAGTGGCACTTGGATAGCTTTGCAAAGAGTTGATGCCTCCTCAACTTCTCAAGTACCTTCCTTAAGTGTTGGGCATGTTCCTCCAAGGACTTGCTGTAAACTAGAATATCATCGAAGAAGACTATGATGAAAGAATCTAGGAATTCACGAAAAACATCGTTCATAAGCCTCATAAAAGTTGCCGGAGCATTGGATAAACCGAATGGCATGACCGTGAACTCATAGTGGCCATATCTCGTTCTGAAGGTCGACTTGTGGATGTCCTCTTCTTTGATTCTTATCTGATGATATCCTATCTTAGAAAAGACCTTCGGTCCCTGCAACTGGTCCATGAGATCATCTGATCTAGGCAAGGCATACTTGTTCTTAATGGTGTGCTTATTTAATTGACGGTAGTCAATGCACATAAGGCTTCCATCCTTCTTCTTCACAAAAAGGATAGGCGCTCCAAAAAGAGAGACACTAGGTCTTATGAACCCTAGGTCTAGCAATTCTTGCAGTTGCTTTTTCAATTCCGTCAACTCTTCGGTCGACATTCTATAGGGTGCCTTGCTTGTTGGCTTAGTCCCTGGTTCAAGTGCTATTTCACACTCGACTCCTCTATAGGGTGGAAGCTGCTTGATCTCATCAGGAAACAAGTCATGAAATTCCTTCACCAACTTTGCTATCGGCTTTGGAAGCTTGTTCAATGCTTTGGCCTCTTTCTCTTCCTCTGTCTCTTCCTCCTCAGCTTGGAGTTTGAAGACGTAGGCCACTTGCTCCTTTCTTATGCATTTAAGTAATTTCTTACTAGACATGCATTGCATAATTGGTGTGACTTCTTTACCTATTATCTCAATGATCTTGCCTTTCGGCGTTGTTAAGGTCACCTTCCGCTTCCCACAATCAATGATGGCTCCTGCTGGTCCAAGATACTCCATTCCTATTATCAAATCATATTTGCCGATGTTCATCACTTCAGCTCCCAATGCTACATTGATTCCCGGCAAGTCTATGTTGAAGTTGACCCTCTTCCCTGCTGTGTGCCTGATTGCCCCACTAGCCAACACAACTGGCCTAGGCTTTGACTTTAATGGCTTCAGCTTCAACGTCTGTACCATTCTTGGAGATGCAAAGTTATGGGTGCTCCCTGTATCTATCAAGACTATGAAAGATTTTGTTTGGGCTTTCCCCCTTGTCGAGATGACTTGATACTGGCTTTCGGCGTTCTCAGTGTCAATGGCGGCAAAAATATGGCACTCACCCTGGATATAGTCTGGTGCATCGTCGTCGTCAGCATCCGTGGGTGTCTCCCATCCCATCTCCGCTAATGCCGCGTTCATCATCAAGGGGCAGATGTTTGTCCTATGCCCTGGTTGGAAACACCTAAAGCACAGCTGCTTTTCTATGCACTCCTGCTTCTTCTCTTTGGGAATGGATTGCAAAAACTGTCTCACTGTCTTGGAGTAGTTGGACCCCCCTCCTTGCTCTTTGAAGGTCACCTGTTTCTTATCCTGCTTGCTAGAGTTTGCATTGCCCTGCTTCCCGTAATTAGCGTTGTACTGAGGCCTGCTAGCTGCTGGACTCGCCGCTCTTGGGCTATAGCCTCCTGTGCCCTTTCCTTTATCCTGATAGTATTGTTGCCTTGGTCCGCTCTCTTGGGGTCCCATTCCTTGCAGGCTTACTGCCTTGGATTCCGCTTCTGACACCGCCCTAGGGTTTATTGCTCTTACTAGCTTTCGGATCTCTTCGTTCAACCCTTTTATATAACCCTCTACTGTGTGCCTTTCACTCAACTTGAACACATAAAGCCTTAGTCTCATGAATTCCTCCGTGTATTTCTGAACTGATTTGTTACCCTGTCACAACCTGTAAAACTGCTGCATCATGTGACACTTGTGCTCCCTTGGTACATAATGCCGCTTGAATGCCTTGGCAAACTTCTTGAATCTGCAGCTGTCCCTACTCAAGCCATGGGCTTTGGAATAGCCCTTCCACCAGATCCTAGCTGCTCCCTTAAGGTTAGTTGTTGCCACTCTGCCTTTGTCCTTGTCTTTCATGCTGTAGGCATTGCCATACTCTCTCATCTCGTCTAACCATGCTTCTGCCTCCATCCCGGACCTGTTATCTCCCGAGAATTGCTCCATACTTTCTTGCTTTCCATACATTACTGAGCGCTGAGTCAACCTTCTTCTGATACTCAGCTTGTGTCCTGTCCCTATCACGGTTAGGGCCATCCCTATGGTCCCGTCGCCCATCCTCCTGCTCTTCCGACTGAGAGTTGGAGTCGGAACTAGAGTCGGAGGACTCTGTGCTGGTTGACCTCCTTCTCCGGCTTCTCTTCTTTGGTTTAGCTGCTCGGCCGACTGGTGTCTCAGGCAATTGTACGTTCTGGTCTGGTCCCCCTGTTGCTGCTCCCGCCAACAGTGCTCTTATCTCATGGATGTCCGACCTTATCTGGGATATCTCCTGCTCCGGGGTTGGTGCTTCGAAGTCTCGGTACAGATTCCTTGGTTGGAATGGCCTTGGTGGGGTACGCTCTTGGTCATGTTGTCTTTGTTGTTCAACATTTCTAGGTACTCTAGCTGCATACACATTAGATTATACTCTGATGATTAGTTCATTGTTTTGTCATTGCATTTGTTGTTTGATGATATAATTGTGGGTGGAATGAGCCAGCAAGGGAAGAGTGGATGTGTCATTCACCCGTCTCCCATCGGGTCGACCTAGCTGTGGAAGCATGAATTAACAAACATGAGCACACACTAACAGTATATAAATACAATCACCTCGAAGTATGAACACATCATAATCATCACATATACAACAACATCAACATGAACAACAGCAACATGGGGAATCCTACCCAGGGCTCTGACTCAAGGGGTTCGACTGACGGCTTGGGCCTCCAGAAGTCATTGCAGACAGAATTCATGGCAATGGATTTGGCTGGCATAAAAACATGGTTGTTGGGTAGTCCACTCCATCCGCCCCTCCTGTACACACTTTGCAGAGTGGATCGATAAGTATTGGGACTGGACCGTAGCCTGCCGGGTACATAGCCAAGAGGCCTACTACTGGGTTGCATCTCCCCAGCCCCGATGAGGCAGGAGGAAAGTCACCTTTCCTCCAGAGGCTTCCATGCTCAACACAGGTGGCTAGAGGGCCACTGCCCTTATTCGACTTGAACCCAATGGAGAGTGACGCATCACTGCACGGGTGTCGAGCCCATGCCTTGCCCACACGCAGTGACAAGGCATTAGACCTAGCTCACTAGAATCCCTGGTAGGCTTTACACACCAGAGGAATTGATCTGTGTTGGGACAAGTACCTCCTTGTTCTGCCGGTCTGGCCCCTCCACCTTCAACCTAGTTGGCTCCTGTGTACAAGCCGCAATAATTGGGTACTAATGATGCTATTCTAGGATCATCTTCTACAAGGCTCTTAGGGTCTCTACCCCCCTTCCCAATACATGGAGGTCACAGAATGAAATACCAACATCATCACAGAACTGAAATGAAGAATATCATCTAATCTATCTACCTAAACATCCAGAGTTAGGTTCCTTTGTTAGGGCTTATGATCTCGGGATCTATAAGGCCTCTAAAGCTGAACTAACATGCGAAATCAGCTCATTGCCAAGCTAAAAGGCGGCTTTGCACAATATAATAACCATTTACCTGGCAGCTGCCTTGCTCCTGATCCTCGGAAGGCGTCCATGCTCCTGATCCTATGGAAGACTGCTGCTACTTCAAGATTTATTGTGCAAGGGTGGCTTTTCAGAGCCTGGCAACATGAATTCGAGTGCTGGTTTGGCCGAAATAGCTCAAGAGAGCCCCAAATGTGAAAGAAGGAAATGAGCTCAAGGAAACCCTAAATGCAAAGAGAAGAAAAGGGTTTAGGGTTTAAGGGGAAAGCCCTTATATAGAAACCCTTAGGGTTAGGTTAGACATTGGCAAATGGGATTTAGCCATTTGGCAACGGGGTCCATGGGGTTTATTATTGTGTATGTTTATTTAACATGCACAATATTCGAGGTTGCCCCCTAGGTGCAACTCTTGCCCCCTAGGTGCAACCTTATACGGCTCGCAAGTACATGTCAATTGTGACATGTACATGTGATGTGGCGGTATAATATACGTATTCGAACCATATATTATACTAGAACGTCACATGCTCAATCCTATCCTGGCTGCAGTTCCTGTATCCCAGCAGCAAGGTGCTCTTCCTGGAGTTGAGGAACATGCAGAAACAAGCCAAGCAGTGAAATCACCTGAGATTCCTAATGTCGACTACGATGTTATTAAAGAAGCTAAGTTCGACCTCAACAATCTCGATGTAACTGACCTCACTGCCCACGTTTTTTATTTTGATCCCATCAACGGTGCCGGGCCATCTAATCCTATTGCTAGCATTGAGGAGCCTGATACAGCGAAGAAAGACTTGTAAATTGTGTACCTCAGATGTAAAAATAATATTTCTTGTATATAAATTTATCGAGCTCATACATTGCTCGTGTCTCTAAGTGTCGATGGATGTGTTCTTAACTATAATTTCTGCACTGTCATATTTCTCTAAGTGTCGATGGATATGTTCTTAACGGTAATTTCTGCACTGTCGTGTTTCTTCAAGTGTCGATGGATATGTTCTTAACGATAACTTTTGCACTGTCATGTTTCTTTAAGTGTCGATGGATATGTTCTTAACGGTAATTTCTGCATTGTCATGTTTCTCTAAGTGTCAATGGCTATGTTCTTAACTGTAATTTTTGCACTGTTATGTTTTTAATGGCGTCAAATAATGGCGTTTGACATGCACGAATAAACATCATAATAGCTCAAAAATTAGTCATAAAACAGACTAGAAAATAATTTTGTCCCTAACTGGAATCACGAATTTTCTCATTTTAATGAAATTGTGCTTATTATTAGAAGCTTCATCTCCATTCTCAAAGATGATCCCACTTAAAATCTTCATGTGAAGTAAAAATATCTATTGTGCTCTTTGCTTTTTAGATCTCCATTTTTGATGCTAACAACTGTTGTCCTTGATTTGTAGGTTTACGGTCTCTACTGTCTCTGATCCGCTTTTGTGTTTATGTAGACATTTTGACTGGATATGCTATATGATTCTCCTAACCCTTTAATATGATAAGGCTTATTCTATTTCATTTGTTTGTATTCATGTTCTCTATTCACATCGTCAGGACACCAGGTAATCAGTAGTATTGGAGTGCGTCAGGGTTGCCCCCTCTCCCCCACACTCTTTGGCCTATACATTGACCAGTTGGAAGATTGGCTCTCTGAGCATGGAGGTACGGGCGCCCATCTCATGCATCACACAATCCGGCAACTCATATATGCTGACGATGTCAACCTCCTGGCCTATACTCCAGAGGACATGCAACGTCACCTGGATGCTCTTGACACTTTTTGCCGATTCACTGGCATGCGGGTTAACTTGGCCAAAACTAGGGTGCTGCTAGTTTCATCATCCCGTCAGCCAAGGCTTCCCTCATTCACTTACCAGGGACAAGATGTAGAGGTGGCTCCGACCTACAAGTACTTGGGGAACGAGTTCTCAACTACCACCCATTGGGATGCTGCCATCAAGTTGCGGGCACGGCGGGTTGGAAAGCACTATATGCCATGCAGAACAATAGCCACAAGGCAGAGTTGTATGCCTGGGGCCACCAGTCACACTTGTTTCAGGCCTTGGTCGAGCCGGTCCTTTTGTATGGGGCAGAAGTGTGGGGTTCGGTGATATCCCTCAACACCTGGAATGACCTCGAGCAGGTGCAGAAAGCCTTCTTGGCACGAGCCCTTGGGGTAAAGTCCACAGTTCCATACCAGATCCTACTCCAGGAGACAGATTTTCTCCCCTTCAACGGGCTGCATTAGAACGCCATATCATTTACTTTCTAGAAGGTGGTCACTATGGGTGATACACGTTTGCCCAACCTTGCTTTGGCCATGGCCATGGGTCCCCAACGCCTGAAAGCCTGCTGAAAGGACAAGCAAGCGCAGTGGTTCTCACGTTGGGGTGTACAAACAGATGCGTACATGTAAGGACAAAGAAAGATCACAAGGCATTTAAGCTGTACCTAGATGCTACTTTCCTTCGCCAAGCTCGGGATCACGCGATGCTTTCGACGCACGTTAAGCTGGCACACTATCAGCAGCAAGTCAATCCTAGGCACACGCGAGGCCCACACCAGTACTTATACACCCAGTTGCCCATGAAGAAGCGCAGACTTATAGCTTCCATTCGCACGGGTGCACATCGCCTCTGCATTGAGACCGGACGTTGGGCTCGGGAAGCACAACAGCAAAGGCTTTGCCAGTGTCGCCACCAGGGCGCCATTGAGGATGAATATCATGCCCTCCAGATCTGCCTAGCATTTGCCCATATCCGAGAGCGATATGTTCGATTACTAGTGCCTGGCCAACTGTTGCATCAGTTATTGAATACGGCGTCAGTGGGTTTGTTGGGGTCATACCTCCAGGAGGTTACAGCGTGCCAGCATACTTATTACTGCTAAGGTTTTTCCCTCAAAACACTTTGGGGTGGGGGTTTTTTAATCTTGTCAGTAATACGCTTGCTGCTCTCTTTTTTGTTTGGGTCCCATAGGCCAATCGGTCTCCGTGGACGCTAAAAAATCTATTCTATTCTATTCTATTCTATTCTATTCTATTCTATTCTATTCTATTCTATTCTATTCTATTCTATTGCGTATAGTTTTGCATATTTTGATGGAAGTAAATATTTACTTGAGGGTTAGACTTCCCATCTTTAAGTTAAATTTGCTTTTTGGTTGTATAATGGCATGGTGCAGGAAAGTCGGACATGCAGGTACATAAATCATAAGCTTCTGCTCAATATCATTTGCTTACCATCCATCCAATATAGCATAAAACATGTACACAATTCTCTTAAATATCTAAAATTGCTTCGTACTGTGCAGGACATTAAAAAATTGCCTAATCTCTTCAGTGTGCTCACGTGCAGCTATGTAATATTTTCAAGGAGCATGCATTTCCATTGAGCTTGCAGCATGGAGATATGCCATGTTTTTCTGCACTGTTGGGAAGACCCGAAGTTCAGATTGAGGCATTTCAATGAAGGTTGACCAGCCTGTGAGGCCTAAGTCCAGATGGAAGAATGCTGGACGTTATTCAATCATCGAGGTAAGATTCACTTATTCAGAAAACATAGAATGCACTGTAGTCTCATGCAAAAGCAAAAAGTTTTCAATAAGGTAGGTCAGTTATATGCAGTTGATTGATCAATACATGAATGTTATGTAACTTCCATTTAGTAAAACAAGCATTTGATGGAACTATTGCAAAATTTGAGATACAGTTCTCTTATAATAATCGATTGAACATTATGTGAGGCTTACCATCTAGAAGAATGAGCATTTGGGCTTTACCATAAAGAACGAGCATTTGATGGAGCTACTATAGAGTTTGATATATAGTTCTTTTAAATATCTGAAATGACTTACCCTTCCTGCTTACATGACAATCGAAAAACTGTCTAAGGTATGAAGTATTTTCGAAGACCATGCATGTCCTACAAGGGTTGCAGCTGCAGGTATGTCCTATTTGCTTGCATGGCTGGGAAGGTCTATCAATGAAGACTTCCAAATTCATACAATGTATTATAGTTCCATGCACATGCTTAAAGTTAGGGATAAGGTGCGCCTGCAGGCCTTCTGATCTCCAATTACAAATAGTGTTGCAATGTGGGACAGGAACAAACAAGGTCACTTATTAGTATCTCATGTGCGTACGCAAGTGTGAAAGCTTTGTAGCATAGAAAGCATATTGCTACATTATTATACTCGGCAATCTTAAGATAGATGGCATTGAGAATGATGGAAGTAAAAAAGGTTTGAAGCCAAGAAAGTATTCCACTACATCATGATATATGGCAAAATCTTTAAATAAATTCATTTTAGATAGATGATACTGAGATTGAATAACCCCATTGGAAGCAGTCTTCTCATCTCTAATTTCAATATAGTGCTGTTACAGATATAATAAACTGCATTTTGCCATCATGAAGCTCATTGGAATGCCTTTGTTTGTTACATAAGTCATCTCTAAATTCAATACGGTCCTTTTACAGATACAATAAACTGCATTTTGCCATCATGAAGCTCATTGAGATGCTTTTGTTTGTTACATGGGTCTTCCTAATCAGCTATTTGATATAGGAACACTGTATTTATTATGGAAATGATTTTGTACATCTCAACTTCATAACTCCTATTAGGTGAGTTTGGTTAAATGGGGCAATAGCTATGAGAACCAAATTATTAGCTTTGCAAACAATGATTACATATATAAATAAAATTTTCCATCCATCCATCCATCCGTTATATAGGAATAATTACATCTCGCTATGGTTGTATTGTCTTCTGGATTGCGCCATAGATCTTCAAAAAAGCACAAACTTGATCCATATGGGATTGGAATTTTAATTGTTTAAATGTGCCTTGCAATATCACTTGCATATCGAAGTGTCAAACAAACTTTGAAGTCATCTTTTCTTTCTGTTCCAATGCTATAGGAGAGAATGCATGAACGAATGCAATAGTGATTGCCATTGCCACTTTGCACTTGCCACATGAAAATGAGGATTTGCATACCAGTCTTGCACAACAGTCAAAGGAGTAACAATCATGTGGCAACTTCATAACATTTGGGATAATTTCGAGCTAGAATAACTTCTATAATCATCTAACATCCACTACCACATAATGCAAGTATATCCCCTTTCCCTCTTTCGGCCCAAAATTCAAATCTCATTGTCATTTATTGTTGTTTTACAAACACACTTGCATACCAAGAAAGAGCCCACCCATCTGTGCAAGTACCAAAATAAGCATAAGTAGTGTCACCATATTAAGTTACATTCGACAATGAGAGAAAATGCTTCCTCTAAAGACATCTTTGAGAACACAAACTCCAAGAATAAGAAAAAAACCTAGTCTCAATATTGGTTTAACATCTTAGCTAGAAAAAGCATTGTAACAAATGGTGTGACAAAACTTATGCTTAACATGGACAAGAGATCAGGTGGAGACCACCTGCGTTTTGCTATTTGAAAGAATTGGATGTTTGGGGGCAAAATTTGAAACTCCCTTTTTTTTGTGCCTTTGTAAAGGTTATTGTTTACTATTTGAAGGCCAAACATTCTGGATATAGAAAAGTTGGCTTTTGTCAACATCCTATTTTGAGTTATTGAATGCAGACTATTGAATCATAGAGAAAAAATGGACTCAAGTAGTCCATACAACTTTTACCTCTTCCAATGACTTTTTTTGTAAAACATTAAATCGATGGATCTACTAGAAGTTGAAGCAAACTTTTGAATTGAATAGATGTTACATCTTTGGAAGGTCCTCAGGCCCATAAGGCGATAAAAGTACATCATGTTACATTTATAACAAATTGTTTGCCTCTATAGCTATGTAAGCAATAATCTCTAGGGTCTTACATTTATAATTCCACCAGGCATGAAGATAGTCTCCAAGCTTTGACAGGTCCATCCCAAGAGATTCTAAAAATGAGGTGCTTAATCCAAATTCTTCAAAAGGCTGAAATTTGGGTATATTAAAAATGCATGATGCTCGTCCTTAATTGCCTGAAACCAACAGCATGGATAGGTTCTCTCCTCTCTAGGCATTCCATTTTGACGACCCATTTCGATTTCAAGTCATAGGAGCTTAACTTTAATTGTGCAATCAACTGCCTTTTCCTTTTTCAATGCTCGCATTTAGGTAGTCTTGTTCCCTGTATATCAGCGTTAGGTTTATTTATAATAAAATTTCATCTTCACTTTCTCTTCTAACCAAAGTTTGTGTACCACCTTCTCCACAACAAAATCTCTAATACCAATTGATGCATCCCGTAAATCATTAATGTCCATCCTCCAATGGTCTAACCATTTTGCAAACTGTCTATACCAGCCTATAATAATTTGTATTGTAGATCCAGAGAGCAAGATAAGGAAGTCGGTCACTTTTGGGCTTTTTAATCTTGCGTAAACGTCAAGACCATGCAATTTTTCTGTTTTTCAGACCGCCATTATATTCCATAATGGCTTAGTCTTTCCTTACAAGTTTTTCTATAATGGCCTAGTGTTTGCATACAAGTTTTTCATTAAATAATACAACTTTTTCAATAGAAGTTTATCCTAACACAAAAGAAGTAATACAAAAGTTTTGAAGTACAAGACATCGAGATCAAAAGTTCAAAAGTGCATTCAAAAGTTCTGAAGTACAAGAGATCAAGATCAATGATCTTCATTCCAGAATTCAATATAAAAAAGGGATCAAGTCTTCAACATTTTTTCTTAAGACCTTCGAGCACAATATTCATATCTTTTAGATCAGCATAGTTGATGAAGAAGTTGTTGATAGTTCCACCAACAAATGACTGGCCACCACTATTGGTCACAAAAATATTCAACATCCTCCATTATACTACAAGAAAAACTTAAGCAATGTTTAGAAGCCGACACCAGAATCAAAAGCACGACAGACGCCATGATCAAGCACTCGATAAACCTCTCCATGGAAACCTGCAAGAAAAAGACAGAACACTGTTAGAATCTTGCAAAAATAATCTAATATTATAACATGCATGCTTACCATTTTGAAGATCGGCACGTCCAAACAGTTGTTAAAGATGCTAAACAAGCAAAAAGCAAGTTAAAACTTGCATGCAACAACTTTTATGAAGAACATGCAAGAAAACCTCAACACAGACGCCAAACTTCGTGATCAAAACGCATCGCCTGACAAGAAACCAACAAGCGCCATAACCTGAGATCCAAAAATCGAAAAAACTCTCAAGAAACTTCGCCAAACATCGCCAAACTTCGTCAGGGAGTAGCAACGGTGGATTCAAGGCCAGCCAGCCAAAAAGGCAACGGGCGCCATAGCTGAAGTTAGAAGAACACAGACACCATCGCCGGACTTCGACGACAACGGGAAAAAGGTTTTGCTAACATAAAAAATGAACCTTTTATACCTCCGCCACGTGGCGAACATGTGGCGGACGAAATTGCATGGTCTTGACGTTTACGTCGGGTGATGGCCGAGACTGGCCCATTTTGGGTTATAATGGCCTGGCGGCGGGCCAGGTCACGGCGACGCCCCGCTAGGCGTAACTCAAACATTTTCAAACATAGAACTGTAAATAGGAACTGTACATAGAACTGTACATGTAGGCGAGCATTCTCATGCATGCATCTCATTAATAAGAACATGCATCTCATTAATAAGAGCATAAGCCTGATGCATCATTTTGGCTTTTGAAATGCTATTCATGATAGAAGTGTAGGTAGCAGCATTTGGTTGGTAAGTTGATTTGTACAATTATTATGTTCTAAACTTGAAACGATTTGGATACCGATGGGCTTCAAACATTTGAAAATCCATGGATACCGATGGGCTATCCTACATGTACAGTTCTATGTTTGAAGCCGCCATCACTGTAACTAGACACCAATGCCATCCAATGGCTTTCCTTCAGAGTCGGCTATTCTCCTTTTTATTTTAAAACCTTGCCTTCTATTCATGTTTTTTGCTATTAGCCTCGCGAATATTTTGTTTTATACTTATCCATGATTCTACGTTTATAATCGGCGCCGCCGTGACCTGGCCCGCCGCCAGGCCATTATAACCCGAAATGGGCCAGTCTCGGCCATTACTCCCTCCAAAAATATTCCAATGTTTACATAATGCTTTGGCCTCTAAAGGAATTAGACCTGTTTTAGCGAGTAACATGGCATATGGTATTTGTTCTTCACGCCTTAAAAACAATTCTATTCTATTCTATTCCAATAAGAAGCGTTTTTGCACTTTCTCAACTTCTTTCTTGTTTAAAGAGACCTGGACCCCAAGCTGGGCAGCAATATAAAATCACTGGTTGAACCAAGGTTTTATACATAAGCTTCCTAATATTTTCCCACATACTCATAGTTGTTGTAAAGACATTTTATACCTTTAGAGATGTGCTTTTGAAGTCCTGCATCCCATTTGTAGTTGTTTGAGAATTCAACACTTAGGTACTTGTAGAATTCAACACTTAGGTACTTGTACTGTTTCAGCTGTTCCAACGTCTCCCCCTCGAATTTCATAATCACTTATCTTTTCCAATCACCATCACTTTGGTTTTCATCCTATTTACTGCCATTCCAGAAGTCTTTCAGAAATTTTCAAGAGCGTGGAGCTGATTTTGGAGGCCTTCCTCTGTTCTTAACAACAAGTGCATATCATCAATAAAGAGACCGAAGAGTCCTCTATATGCACTTCGAAGACCTAACTCAAGGATGACAATTACCTAATAAGTCAAGGATGCAGCATTTTGTATGGTTTTCACGAGGAGCAGCAGCAGCAGCAATGAAGGTAATCCTACGGATCCACTTAGCCTCTCAGATGCATTCTCCATTCTATGGGATTGCCAAAAACCCCTCCAAATTGTCTGTATCTATAGGAAACTGCTGCACGAAGGCATGGTCCCCAACCAGATTCCAGAGGCCAATGTATGGCTACTATGACCTTGGCATTTCTAAGGTTCAGCAATGCCAATCGGCCCCGGGATTGTACTACAAATGAAATGGTCAAATGATCAACATGTGTGTGCCATTATCAAGGCTTGCACTAAAATTAAGGCCCTTTTTCAGGGGAAAGTTGTTCATGGGCAGATTCTAAAGAATGGCCTTGAGTCTCATGTCCTTGGAAACAGCTTGGTCCATATGTACTCAACATGCCTCAGCATTGACGAAGCATGTGAAGTCTTTGAAAGATTAAAGATTCGCAATGTGGTTTCATGGAATGCACTGATTGCTGGATATGCTTTAAGTGGAAGGAGTGTCTGGGCTTTAGACTGTTTCAGGAAAATGCAAGAGGAAGGCCTAGTGCCAAACGTGGTTTCGTGGAATTTCATGATTGCAGGATATGCTCAAAATGGTGAAAGTTTTTTAGCCTTGAAATGTTACGAGGATATGCAACTGGAAGGCATAATTCCAAACAAGGTCACCATTTTGAGTGTCTTGAATTTATGTGCCAGCATAGGAGCCATAGAAAAGGGGAGGCAGGTTCAAAAGCAGATAAATGAAAGTGCATTTCTTTCAGATACTATTGTTGGGAACTCCCTCATTGATATGTATGCAAAATGTGGGAGTTTGAATGACGCATGTAGAGTCTTTGAAGATTTAGTATGTTGGGACGTGGTGTCTTGGAATGCAATGATTGCAGGATGTGCCCAGCAAGATGAAGGTACTCTGGCTCTAGGATGCTTTGAGAAAATGAAAGTGGAGGGAATAACACCAAATAAAATAACATTTTTAGCTGTTTTAAAGGCATGTGCAAGCATTGGATCAATAGAAGATGGCAGGCTCATTCATGATCAGATTATTAAAGAAGGTCTTAATTCAGATGTTTTTGTTGGAAGTGCCTTGGTTGATATGTATGCAAAATGCAAGGGCATGGAGGAGGCAAATTTTGTATTCGCTAGGTTGCCTAACCGAAATGTGGTCTCATGGAATTCAATGATTGCAGCATATGCTCAATGTGGAGGCTGTGTTCAGGCTGTGGAGTGTCTCAATGCGATGCAACAAGAAGGACTAAAACCGAATGTAGTTTCATGGAATGCTATAATTGCTGGATATGCCCAGCAAGGACAGGGTCATCTATGCTTAGAATATTTTTTGAAGATGCAACAGGAAGGCTTAGTGCCAAATAAGGTCACATTCTTGAGTGGCTTCAAAGGATGTGCTAGCATAGGGGCAATACAAGAGGGTAGACTTATCCATGCAAAAGTCATTAAAAGCCAACTTCAGTCTGATCTTGTTGTTGGAAACACAATAGTTGATATGTATGCCAACTGTGGGTGCCTAGATGAAGCACATGTGGTCTTTAATAAGTTGCCAGCAAATGATTTGGTTTCATGGAATGTGATGATTTCAGCATATTCCCATCAAGGGGAGGCCCATTTAGTGATGCAATGCTATGGGAAGATGATGGAAATTGGTATAAGTCCAGATGAGGTCACATTTTTGGGCTTGTTAAAAGCATGTGCAGTCAAAGGAGCAGTCGAACAAAGCAGGTTGATTCATGAAGACATAATTGAGACGAGACTCCATCTGGACACTCTAGGTGGTGCCCTGGTGGACATGTATATGAAATGCAGGAGCTTCTCTGAAGCACGGAGTGTCTTTGACAGCTTGACAAATAAGAACGTGGTTGTATGGAATGCTATGGTTGCAGGATGCATTCAGCATGGACATGATATTCTGGCTTTTGAATGTTTTGAGAAAATGCAAGAAAGTGGCATACAACCAAATGTAGCATCATTGAATGCAATTATTGGAGGGTATTCTCAGCGTGGTGATGGCCTTATAGCTCTAGAGCTATTCAACAATATGCAATATGGGCACTTAAGACTGAATGATGTCACATACCTTAGCCTTTTAAAAGCATGTTCTAGCACGGGAGACATTGAACAAGGAAGGCTCATTCACGGGGAGATAATCAATAGAGGTCTTCAAACAGATGTTGCCATCGGAAATAGCCTGGTTGATATGTATGCCAAGTGTGGAAGTGTGGATGAGGCAAGCAAATCATTTAATGCATTGCCAAACCGAAATCCAGTTTCTTGGGGTGCCATGATTGAAGGATATGCCCACAATGACGAAGGTGGTGAGGCTCTAGGATGTTTCAAAAAATTGCAACAGCATGGAGTAATTCCAGATAAAGTCATATTTCTGAGTACACTGAAAGCATGCGCAAATGTTGGGGCATTAGATGAATGCAGGTTTATCCATAAGGAGATTGTGAAATGCGGGTTCCATCTAGAGGTTGTTATTGGGAACACGCTTGTTGATACATATGCCAAATGTGGTTGTTTTGAGGAAGCAGCTGCAGTATTCCATGCATTACCAAATAGGAATGTGATATCATGGGGCGCAATGATTTCAGGGTATGCGCAGCATGGGGAGCATGTTCTAGCTCTGCACTGCTTTCAAAAGATGCAACAGGAGGGAATAAAGCCTAATGAGGCATTATTTACTAACATACTGATTGCATTGAGCCGTGCGGGGCTAATGGATGAAGGTCACTGGTATTACAAGTTACTGCGAGATGACGACCTCATTATGCCCAGTATTTCCCATCATACTTGCTTGATTGATCTGCTTGGACGTGTTGGATGTGTTATTGAGGCAGAAAAGGCACTCCATGATATTATGCCATCTGACATTGTGGGTTGGACAAGTTTGCTCAGTGCTTGTAAAATGCATGGCAGTGTCGAGGTTGGAAGGAGGTGCTTTAATCAGATTGTTAATTTGGATCGATCTTGTGTAGCTGGATATGTGCTTATGTCAAACATCCTTGCTGATGCTCACATGGACAAGGATGCCTCAGAAATAAAGAAATTGATGCTCAAACATGTGAAAGCAGGCTTAAGGCACATTAGCTCATATAATTTTGAGATGGAGCAGGAAGCAATTCATGGTGGTATAGACATAAGTTTTAATGATTTAGGATGATAGTGACGATATTACACACTATAGGAATAGTTTGCAATATGAGGACTACATGGCTTGATCTTCTTAGTCATCTTAATATTGTGTTCGGGTTGTTTATTTACAACAGACTGGAATCCCATGTAACAGAAATGGGACGGGGATATATGAATAACTGGAATCAAGCCCCACCAATGGGAGTAACTCATTCCTTAGGCTCCGATTTTTTGGAACACTGAAGAAAGAGTAAAAAGTGGTGCACTTGAGTGGTATCATTTATGTTTAAAATGAGCAAGGTACATGGCAACATGCATTTTTAAACAAAGGACAAAAGCGAGATTAGCACTTTCTGCATGGAGGGTTGCTCTTTTGGAGTGCTTGGATTCAATTGGTTCCTCAGCTACCTTATCTTCTTAACATATGCTCGGCTAATAGAGGCCACTTGTAAAATACAAGTTGCTGTGAGATGGCCAACCTCATTATGCCCAGTGTTTCACATCATGGTTGCTAAATTGATTTTCGTGGATGCTCCGGATGTGTTATTGAGTCAAAAAAAGGCACTCCATGATATAATGCCGTGACATTATGGGTTGGACGAGTTTGCTAGTGCTTGCAAATTGCATGGTGCTATTAGGTTGGAAAAAAATGCTTTAATCTAATTGTTAATTTAGATCAAACTTTGTGTATGTTCGAACATTCGTGCTAATGCTCATATGGACAAGGAGAATCAAGAAATTAATCTAGATCAAACTTCGTGTAGCCGGATGTGTGCTTATGCTCAAGCATTCTTTGCTAACTAGAAAATTGGCCACCATGTGATTGTTCATAGAAGTGGGCTATTAATGTGTGGGATAGTAATGTTATATTGGAACATGCAATATTGTCTAACACGATGGAACAACCACAAAGATTTAATTTGACATATTGGAAGTGTACAACTATTATTTTGGCCATTGTTGTAAGTTAATAAGGCCTTCAACCTTGATTCCAAATTCAACTAAGATTGTATTTCAAGTTTCATAGTTTAATGCCACGTGGCACAATCTGGGGTTTGATGATGTGGCATGTACAATCTAGGGTTTGATGACGTGTCACTTTAGATGTCGTGGCAATCTAGAGTTTGATGCATGACACTTTAAATGACGTCGCAATACAAAATGCCATGTGGCACAATCTAGGATTTGATGATGTGGCATGCACAACCTAGGGTTTGATAAAAATGCCACGTGGTATAATCTATCGGTTTGACGATGTGGCAATGTGGCACAATCTAGGGTTTGATGCATGACATACACATAACTTCATGAAAAGTGCTATGTCATCAAACCCTAGATGGTGCATGCCACATCATCATATCGTATATTGTCTAGGATTTGATAATATAGGGTTTAATGACATGGCAATGAGAAATGCAACGTGGCACATATATACAAGATAACTTTGTAATTGTGACGTTCGGCCAAAGATTATACGGTCGGGGCCGTATCGATATTGATCCAAATCGCAGCATTACCGCCGTCCCAATCGGCGTTAATGCGCCGGCGTGTACCAAGCAAGGGCGCCCTAGGGGGCAGCTTGCAATGGTGAGCACACTTAGCAATGTGCGCACTTTTAGACCTTTAACCCATTAAAGGTAGACCAAACTGATAGCCTACATAAGGCACCAAACCCTAACTTTCCCTTTTTAAGCCCACTGCACCTTCTGAGTCCGATTCAAGGCCACCGACGAGGGCAATTCCAACTCCCACGATCTGCCCTGCGCCCCGACTTGTCGATCATCCTTCCGACCATCCGTAAGCGAGCAGACATGGACGCTTCGGATCGAGAGGAGGAACCGTGGGATCGTATTTGGTCGATTGAATAGCCTAAACCTTATTCCAGCCTTGAACCAAAGGGGTTTAGCCTATTAAATCACCCTTAGTAGCCAAGCTGCATCCCGAGATTGACTCTAACTAAAGAACCTAACTCTATGAATTAGATTAGTTCTTATTACTTATGTTGATATGATGGACGGATGTATTCTGTGGACTCATTGTATTGGGAAGGGGGGTAGAGACTTAAAGCTTAGTAGATGATGCTCCTAGCTAGTCCCTCTTAGTGCATTACTAGAATTGCCCTGGTACAAGAACCCCACCGGTTGTGGGTGAAGGGGCCGACCGGGCTTAGAATGAGGTTCGTGGTTCTCGACCCTTGACCGATCCCTGGGTGTGTAAGGCCCACCCTAGGTCTAATGGCTTGCCACCGAGTGTGGGGTAAGGCATGGGCTCGACACCCTGCGGGGTGGAGTTCACCTTCCAAAGGTTAAGTCTAAGGGCAAGTGGCCCTCTAGTCACCTTGGGTCAAGATGGAGATCTCTCGGTGGGAGTGATCCCTACCGCCCCATCGGGCCCGGGAGATGCAACCCAGGAATAGCCCCTTTGGCTATGCATCCGGCGGGCTACAGTCAGGTCCCAACACTTTTCAACCTACTCTGCAAAGTGTGCACAGGAGGGGCGGATGGAGTGGACAACCCTAAGCCATGTTCTTATGCCAGCCCAATCCATTGTCATGATTCTATCTCAGACTCAACTCACGAGACCCAAGCTTGTCGGGCCACCCCCGAGTCTGAGCCTTGGATAGGAACTTCCTTTGTATTGTGCTGATCTTTGTCTATGCAGATGTTGATGTGCCACCCTTCGAGGTGGATATATGATGTTATGATACTGACGTGTATGTTTACGCTTCCGCAGCTAGGTAGGCCCTGAGGGAGACGGGGTAAAATGACCCCTTCACTCTTCCCACTGTGGACTCCAGACGGTCACAGTGATATGTGGAGGGTCCTGTATCAGTATGGAGCTGGTACGGGGGATGAACTCCTATTTGTATACGGTGCGTGCATCGTATATGAGTAGGGGACGTCACAGTAATATAGGAGGATGATCGAAGAACTTAGCTCGCACAAGAATTTTATTGCGGCAATATTTGTTTGATCCCACTACTAATGGCGTAAAAGATACTTGTGGTTTTCCTTGAGTCTCTTGAGATCTCATTCAATTCCCCAAGATTCCTTTTGAGACTTAAAATTCACAAGTTTTCCAGAGATTTATGAACATGTGAGTACAAAATGGAAATTGGGTCCACTATATTCTCTGGTGTGCATTCTTATGCAGCCACGTGGCACTAGCCTACAACGCAAAATGGAAGTTGAGTCGTTCTAGTTTGCATGACCGGCTAAGCAGGTCTTGTTTTTAGGGTTTGCTGGTAGATTAGGATTCTTCAGGATGCCATCAGTACTTTGAGCAACACACAAGGCAGGTCGCATAGAGCAGATTCTTCGAGTAGGTTGCAAAAAGCTCTACATCTTCTCCCTAATCTTCTTTCGTCTTTGCAGCGACTCTTTGCCAGATCTCTTCCCTAATCTGTGAATGCTCCCTAATCTGTCAATACATCTGGCTTTCTAGTTTCCATTTTGTAGGGAAAGAGAAACATAGGCTCCTCTTCTGCAAAAATTCGCTAGATTAGATCTCAGCTATCACGAGTCGCAGGCCCTTGCCGATTTTGTGGAAAGGCATTTTGCGGACGGGGAGCCTCTGTTTCCCTTCCTCTGTACATTTACATTGTGTTCTCTTTATTATTAACAAACAATTGTTTAATTAAAGAAATTTATCGATGCAGTTGCAAACTTGTAAAAATTTGGGTATATTAAAAATGCTGAAATTTGGGTATATTAAAAATGCACGATGCTCGTCCTTAATTGCCTGAAACCAACAGCATGGATAGGTTCTCTCCTCTCTAGGCATTCCATTTTGACGACCCATTTCGATTTCAGGTCATAGGAGCTTAACTTTAATTGTGCAATCAACTGCCTTTTCCTTTTTCAATGCTCGCATTTAGGTAGTCTTGTTCCCTGTATATCAGCGTTAGGTTTATTTATTTATGATAAAATTTCATCTTCACTTTCTCTTCTAACCAAAGCTTGTGTACCCCCTTCTCCACAACAAAATCTCTAATACCAATTGATGCATCCCGTAAATCATTAATGTCCATCCTCCAATGGTCTAACCATTCTGCAAACTGTCTATACCAGCCTATAATAATTTGTATTGTAGATCCAGAGAGCAAGATAAGGAAGTCGGTCACTTTTGGGCTTTTTAATCTTGCGTAAACGTCAAGACCATGCAATTTTACTGTTTTTCAGACCGCCATTATATTCCATAATGGCTTAGTCTTTCCTTACAAGTTTTTCTATAATGGCCTAGTGTTTGCATACAAGTTTTTCATTAAATAATACAAGTTTTTCAATAGAAGTTTATCCTAACACAAAAGAAGTAATACAAAAGTTTTGAAGTACAAGACATCGAGATCAAAAGTTCAAAAGTGCATTCAAAAGTTCTGAAGTACAAGAGATCAAGATCAATGATCTTCATTCCAGAATTCAATATAAAAAAGGGATCAAGTCTTCAACATTTTTTCTTAAGACCTTCGAGCACAATATTCATATCTTTTAGATCAGCATAGTTGATGAAGAAGTTGTTGATAGTTCCGCCAACAAATGACTGGCCACCACTATTGGTTACAAAAATATTCAATATCCTCCATTATACTACAAGAAAAACTTAAGCAATGTTTAGAAGCCGACACCAGAATCAAAAGCACGACAGACGCCATGATCAAGCACTCGATAAACCTCTCCATGGAAACCTGCAAGAAAAAGACAGAACACTGTTAGAATCTTGCAAAAATAATCTAATATTATAACATGCATGCTTACCATTTTGAAGATCGGCACGTCCAAACAGTTGTTAAAGATGCTAAACAAGCAAAAAGCAAGTTAAAACTTGCATGCAACAACTTTTATGAAGAACATGCAAGAAAACCTCAACACAGACGCCAAACTTCGTGATCAAAACGCATCGCCTGACAAGAAACCAACAAGCGCCATAACCAGAGATCCAAAAATCGAAAAAACTCTCAAGAAACTTCGCCAAACATCGCCAAACTTCGTCAGGGAGTAGCAACGGTGGATTCAAGGCCAGCCAGCCAAAAATGCAACGGGCGCCATAGCTGAAGTTAGAAGAACACAGACACCATCGCTGGACATCGACGACAACGGGAAAAAGGTTTTGCTAACATAAAAATGAACCTTTTATACCTCCGCCACGTGGCGAACACGTGGCGGACGAAATTGCATGGTCTTGACGTTTACGTCGGGTAATGGCCGAGACTGGCCCATTTTGGGTTATAATGGCCTGGCGGCGGGCCAGGTCACGGCGACGCCCCGCTAGGCGTAACTCAAACATTTTCAAACATAGAACTGTAAATAGGAACTGTGCATAGAACTGTACATGTAGGCGAGCATTCTCATGCATGCATCTCATTAATAAGAGCATGCATCTCATTAATAAGAGCATAAGCCCGATGCATCATTTTGGCTTTTGAAACGCTATTCATGATAGAAGTGTAGGTAGCAGCATTTGGTTGGTAAGACTTGAAACGATTTGGATACCGATGGCCTTCAAACATTTGAAAATCCATGGATACCGATGGGCTATCCTACATGTACAGTTCTATGTTTGAAGCCGCCATCACTGTAACTAGACACCAATGCCATCCAATGGCTTTCCTTCAGAGTCGGCTATTCTCCTTTTTATTTTAAAACCTTGCCTTCTATTCATGTTTTTTGCTATTGGCCTCGCGAATATTTTGTTTTATACTTATCCATGATTCTACGTTTATAATCGGCGCCGCCGTGACCTGGCCCGCCGCCAGGCCATTATAACCCGAAATGGGCCAGTCTCGGCCATTACTCCCTCCAAAAATATTCCAATGTTTACATAATGCTTTGGCCTCTAAAGGAATTAGACCTGTTTTAGCGAGTAACATGGCATATGGTATTTGTTCTTCACGCCTTAAAAACAATTCTATTCTATTCTATTCTAATAAGAAGCGTTTTTGCACTTTCTCAACTTCTTTCTTGTTTAAAGAGACCTGGACCCCAAGCTGGGCAGCAATATAAAATCACTGGTTGAACCAACGTTTTATACATAAGCTTCCTAATATTGCACTTCTACATATGCAGATTTTCCCACATACTCATAGTGTTGTAAAGACATTTTATACCTTTAGAGATGTGCTTTTGAAGTCCTGCATCCCATTTGTAGTTGTTTGAGAATTCAACACTTAGGTACTTGTACTGTTTCAGTTGTTCCAACGTCTCCCCCTCGAATTTCATAATCACTAAGCCGAAGTCTCTAAGCCGAAGCTGTTTAATAGGGATATGCCCAAACCCTCCAAAAAGAATATTCCATGCTTTTATCTAAAAACAAAAAAAACTTCTATGCCATCCTTGACTCAGTTAGTAACTCAAGTCCTTGCACGATTCCTCTATATTCACTTCGAAGACCTATCTCAAGGATGACAATTACCTAATAAGTCAAGGATGCAGCATTTTGTATGGTTTTCACGAGGAGCAGCAGCAGCAGCAATGAAGGTAATCCCACAGATCCACTTAGCCTCTCAGATGCATTCTCCATTCTATGGGATTGCCAAAAACCGCTCCAAATTGTCTGTATCTATAGGAAACTGCTGCACGAAGGCATGGTCCCCAACCAGATTCCAGAGGCCAATGTATGGCTACTATGACCTTGGCATTTCTAAGGTTCAGCAATGCCAATCGGCCCCGGGATTGTACTACAAATGAAATGGTCAAATGATCAACATGTGTGTGCCATTATCAAGGCTTGCACTAAGATTAAGGCCCTTTTTCAGGGGAAAGTTGTTCATGGGCAGATTCTAAAGAATGGCCTTGAGTCTCATGTCCTTGGAAACAGCTTGGTCCATATGTACTCAACATGCCTCAGCATTGACGAAGCCTGTGAAGTCTTTGAAAGATTAAAAATTCGCAATGTGGTTTCATGGAATGCACTGATTGCTGGATATGCTTTAAGTGGAAAGAGTGTCTGGGCTTTAGACTGTTTCAGGAAAATGCAAGAGGAAGGCCTAGTGCCAAACGTGGTTTCGTGGAATTTCGTGATTGCAGGATATGCTCAAAATGGTGAAAGTTTTTTAGCCTTGAAATGTTACGAGGATATGCAACTGGAAGGCATAATTCCAAACAAGGTCACCATTTTGAGTGTCTTGAATTTATGCGCCAGCATAGGAGCCATAGAAAAGGGGAGGCAGGTTCAAAAGCAGATAAATGAAAGTGCATTTCTTTCAGATACTATTGTTGGGAACTCCCTCATTGATATGTATGCAAAATGTGGGAGTTTGAATGACGCATGTAGAGTCTTTGAAGATTTAGTATGTTGGGACGTGGTGTCTTGGAATGCAATGATTGCAGGATGTGCCCAGCAAGATGAAGGTACTCTGGCCCTAGGATGCTTTGAGAAAATGAAAGTGGAGGGAATAACACCAAATAAAGTAACATTTTTAGCTGTTTTAAAGGCATGTGCAAGCATTGGATCAATAGAAGATGGCAGGCTCATTCATGATCAGATTATTAAGGAAGGTCTTAATTCAGATGTTTTTGTTGGAAGTGCCTTGGTTGATATGTATGCAAAATGCAAGGGCATGGAGGAGGCAAATTTTGTATTCGCTAGGTTGCCTAACCGAAATGTGGTCTCATGGAATTCAATGATTGCAGCATATGCTCAATGTGAAGGCTGTGTTCAGGCTGTGGAGTGTCTCAATGCGATGCAACAAGAAGGACTAAAACCGAATGTAGTTTCATGGAATGCTATAATTGCTGGATATGCCAGCAAGGACAGGGTCATCTATGCTTAGAATATTTTTTGAAGATGCAACAGGAAGGCTTAGTGCCAAATAAGGTCACATTCTTGAGTGGCTTCAAAGGATGTGCTAGCATAGGGGCAATACAAGAGGGTAGACTTATCCATGCAAAAGTCATTAAAAGCCAACTTCAGTCTGATCTTGTTGTTGGAAACACAATAGTTGATATGTATGCCAACTGTGGGTGCCTAGATGAAGCACATGTGGTCTTTAATAAGTTGCCAGCAAATGATTTGGTTTCATGGAATGTGATGATTTCAGCATATTCCCATCAAGGGGAGGCCCATTTAGTGATGCAATGCTATGGGAAGATGATGGAAATTGGTATAAGTCCAGATGAGGTCACATTTTTGGGCTTGTTAAAAGCATGTGCAGTCAAAGGAGCAGTCGAACAAAGCAGGTTGATTCATGAAGACATAATTGAGACGAGACTCCATCTGGACACTCTAAGTGGTGCCCTGGTGGACATGTATATGAAATGCAGGAGCTTCTCTGAAGCATGGAGTGTCTTTGACAGCTTGACAAATAAGAACGTGGTTGTATGGAATGCTATGGTTGCAGGATGCATTCAGCATGGACATGATATTCTGGCTTTTGAATGTTTTGAGAAAATGCAAGAAAGTGGCATACAACCAAATGTAGCATCATTGAATGCAATTATTGGAGGGTATTCTCAGCGTGGTGATGGCCTTATAGCTCTAGAGCTATTCAACAATATGCAGTATGGGCACTTAAGACTGAATGATGTCACATACCTTAGCCTTTTAAAAGCATGTTCTAGCACGGGAGACATTGAACAAGGAAGGCTCATTCACGGGGAGATAATCAATAGAGGTCTTCAAACAGATGTTGCCATAGGAAATAGCCTGGTTGATATGTATGCCAAGTGTGGAAGTGTGGATGAGGCAAGCAAATCATTTAATGCATTGCCAAACCGAAATCCAGTTTCTTGGGGTGCCATGATTGAAGGATATGCCCACAATGACGAAGGTGGTGAGGCTCTAGGATGTTTCAAAAAATTGCAACAGCATGGGGTAATTCCAGATAAAGTCATATTTCTGAGTACACTGAAAGCATGCGCAAATGTTGGGGCATTAGATGAATGCAGGTTTATCCATAAGGAGATTGTGAAATGCGGGTTCCATCTAGAGGTTGTAATTGGGAACACGCTTGTTGATACATATGCAAATGTGGTTGTTTTGAGGAAGCAGCTGCAGTATTCCATGCATTACCAAATAGGAATGTGATATCATGGGGCGCAATGATTTCAGGGTATGCGCAGCATGGGGAGCATGTTCTAGCTCTGCACTGCTTTCAATAGATGCAACAGGAGGGAATAATGCCTAATGAGGCATTATTTACTAACATACTGATTGCATTGAGCCGTGCGGGGCTAATGGATGAAGGTCACTGGTATTACAAGTTACTGCGAGATGACGACCTCATTATGCCCAGTATTTCCCATCATACTTGCTTGATTGATCTGCTTGGACGTGTTGGATGTATTATTGAGGCATAATTCCAGATAAAGTCATATTTCTGAGTACACTGAAAGCATGCGCAAATGTTGGGGCATTAGATGAATGCAGGTTTATCCATAAGGAGATTGTGAAATGCGGGTTCCATCTAGAGGTTGTAATTGGGAACACGCTTGTTGATACATATGCCAAATGTGGTTGTTTTGAGGAAGCAGCTGCAGTATTCCATGCATTACCAAATAGGAATGTGATATCATGGGGCGCAATGATTTCAGGGTATGCGCAGCATGGGGAGCATGTTCTAGCTCTGCACTGCTTTCAAAAGATGCAACAGGAGGGAATAAAGCCTAATGAGGCATTATTTACTAACATACTGATTGCATTGAGCGTCGCGAGGGCTAATGGATGAAGGTCACTGGTATTACAAGTTACTGTGAGATGACGACCTCATTATGCCCAGTATTTCCCATCATACTTGCTTGATTGATCTGCTTGGACGTGTTGGATGTGTTATTGAGGCAGAAAAGGCACTCCATGATATTATGCCATCTGACATTGTGGGTTGGACAAGTTTGCTCAGTGCTTGTAAAATGCATGGCAGTGTCGAGGTTGGAAGGAGGTGCTTTAATCAGATTGTTAATTTGGATCGATCTTGTGTAGCTGGATATGTGCTTATGTCAAACATCCTTGCTGATGCTCACATGGACAAGGATGCCTCAGAAATAAAGAAATTGATGCTCAAACATGTGAAAGCAGGCTTAAGGCATATATATAGAAAATAGCGTCCGTCCGTCTGTATTTCATGTTTTGTGTGTATTTCACGCACTCCTATTTCAAAAAAGGACTTTAAAATTTCTTGGTGTTGGGGGGATTCGAACCCTGAACCTTGCCCCCCAAACACCCCATCCTTACCACTAGGCCAAGCATTGATTTCTTGAAAAAAATAGGACTTCACGTATAGTTAAGGGTGAGGGCCAAATAATTGAAGAGAGAGAAGGAGAGAAGGAGAGAGAGAGAGGAGAGAGAAGAGAGAGGAGAGAGAAGAGAGAGAGGGAGGAGATAGAAGAGAGAGAGAGGGAGAGAGAGAGAGAGAGAAGAGAGAGGGAAGAGACACGGGGGAGAGAGAGAAAGGGGAAAGAGACATGGGAGAGAGAAGAGAGAGAGGAGAGCTGAGAGAGAGAGAGGGGAAAGAAGAGAGAGGAAAGAAAGGAGAGAGGGAAGAGAGAGGAGAGAGAAGAGAGGAGGGAGAAGAGAGAGAGAGAGAGGAATAGAAAATAGAGAGAAAGATAGAGAGAGAGGGGAGAGATAGAGAGAGAGGACAGAGATAGAGAGAGAGGACAGAGATAGGAGAGAGAGAAGGAAAAAAAGGGAGAGAGAGAAGAGAGAAAGAGGGGAGAGAGAGAGAAATGAAATGAAATGTTTTTTATTCACGTCTGCAGACCACCAGGTCTATGAGACGTTCAACAAGTACATTCAACATTATAGAAAATATCATCTAATGCATCTTTTATCATGAGAGAGAGAGAGAGAGAGAGAGAAAAAAGAGAGCGGAGAGAGAAGAGAGACAGAGGGAGAGGGGAGAGAGAGAGACAAAGAGAGAGGAGAAAGAAAGAGAGGAGAGCAGGGAGGAGAGAGAAGAGAGAGGAGAGAGAAAGGGGAGAGGGAAGAGAGAGGAGAGAGAAGAGAGAGGAGACGAGAGAGAGAGAAATAGAGAAGAGAGAGAGGAGAGCTGAAAGAGAGAGACGGGAAAGGAGAGAGAGGAGAGGGGGGAGAGAGGGGAGAGGGAGAAGAGAGAGAAGAGAGAGGGGGGAAGAGAGAGAGAGAGAGAGAGAGAAGAGAGAGAGAGATAGAGAGAGAGAGGAGAAATAGAGGGAGAGGAGAGAGATAGGAGAGAGAGAAAGGGGAGACAGAGAGAGAGAAAGAGAAATGAAATGAAATGAAATGTTGTATTTATTACACCCCTCAGAGACCACCGTGTCTATGAGACGCATCAATGTACATATTCAACGTTATAAAGATATCCCTCTAATGCATCTTCCGACAAGAATGCATTAGACTCTTCCCATCTCTCATCATGTATAACATTACAATCTTTAATACTCATTAACCGCTTCTCTCAGATCAATATTTCCTTCAAGTATTTCCCAATGTGATGTCCGTGCATATCAAAGAATTCCAAAGAAGGAGTTTGAATGGATAATTGCATTTATCTCAATCCCCGAGTATGACGGGCACCTTTACGATGACATGTAATTCATCTTCTACTTCTCCCATATTGCATACTTTGCAAAAATCTCAATTCATGGGAATATTACTCCAACGCCCTACTTCAACCCCAAGCCTATGGGAGCTAAGCCGCATCCTCGCTTATCATCCGCCCAAGCCAAAAGACACACCTTCCTTGAGGTATTTGGCCTCTTGGAGAGTGGGATTTATATACCGCCTATAGAAATGTTTTTTTATCTCCTGACTCTCCAAATTTTCTTCTAATGAGGTGCTCATGCACCCACTCTCTTAGATTGCCCTTATTCTCACGCATACCATGAATGTCCATCCCCCACTTCCTCATCCATTCCCTAATATCCGAAAGTACCATCCCTTGTCTCTTGTTTCTTCTAATGCTAGCCTTGGTAAGCTATCTTCCTCGCATATCAAATAGCAACTTAGAGAGATATGTAAGCTGCTCAAGATAGGGCTTCAAAATTTAGTGGCATCATGCCACACTCTACAAGCAAAGATATCATATGGAGTTTGAGCTTTAGTACCCAATTCGTTTCAAGAACTTCTTCTCAGACTTTCAACCTTTTCCAGATTCTACAGATAATCCCTACCCCATACTTCACACCCATAGAGCAAAACCGCTTTGGACCAAAGACTGATATAATGTACGCCTGTGCAAAGTCCCATATTTCTTTTCCACTTTTACGCCGCATGCTATATAGTGCTTTCAGCTCCATTTACTCTATGCTCAACAAAGAAGTTCCAAATATGCCCCTTTGTCCACATGTATCCCTAGATACTTATATGAGGTGACAATTTCTACTGTGTTCTCCATGATAGAGGAATTTAAGATGATCTACTTTATTTGTCCCAAATACCATCATCTTAGTCTTTGACATATTTACCCTCATACTTTTCTGCTCACGTAAATGTGCCAAATAAGATCTAAATGCTTCCTCGATGCCTTCCACCGACATTAGAGGTAATTTGAGATCTCATTTTGTCCCATTAAGGGATGCTTAAAAGCCACATCGCTTTTTAAACCGGCCCAATGAGAGAAGAGCTCCAAAGTATTTTATTCCAAAGATATGTGGCAAAGCAGAATTAATGCAGCTTCTAACTAACTTTTTGCAAAGGTCATTTTTCTACTATAACTTTTAATCAAAAACTCCGATTTGAACACTATTTGTGGCAATGGATTCGCCTCCTCAAGATCTTTCTAATGACAACCCATTGTTATATCTTTTGGGATGTAAATATATAAGAAAAGAGCAAAAACCATATTTTTTTTTTGGTTAACACATATGGCTTTGTATTGAAATACATCATAACCATATATCACTTGAAAGATCTTTTCATTCTCCATCTAATGCAACAAACGCAAAAGATTTTTTCATGAGTAGATCAAAAGTTATAGGAAAAACGACAAAGAATGAAGTTGTTAATGCCGCATTAATTGCGCTTTTGATGTAGAGTACTCATTCTATTGGAGGATTCTTATGGGGACAAAAAGGAGATCTCAAATTACCTATAATGACGGAAAGAAGAACAACATCATCAAAGATATAAGAGCAAATGTAACCATGCATCTAAACAATGGGGTCCCTCCCCGCCATATTCGGACATCCAAGCCCTAATTGGTCTATGAATAGGCCAAATAGTGTGGGCGACAATGGGCACCCCTTGCTTCACCCAATATTACTTTCTACCACATCCTTATCATTGCTCAATGTAGGGGTGATAGTTGTACCAAAACTTTATCATAAAGTATCTTCAATGCATGTCTAAGCTCAATTGGTACCCCCTAGGGCCTCCATCCTCTCCCACAAATTACTACGAGATACCGTGTCAAATGCCTTAGCATAATCAACAAAAAGAGCATAAAGGGTTTTTTCTTACCTTAACCGAAGTCAACCATAGCTCGCAAAGTAACCAAATGATCAATCAGAGATCTTTTTGGTCTAAAGCCCGCCTCGTCCAAAGGGCTCTAACATTATGTTTTTCAGCCTGTGCTCAATTTACAATTCAACATAGCAGCAAATAATTTGGCATATAAACTACTAACCGTAATCATTCGTTAATTTTGGGGATCATTCTCATCTCCAAATTTTATGCAAGGGGATAACTCGCTCACCGCCAAGAATGCGAGGAAACCCTTTATGAAAACATTGTTAAATAATGACAACAATGCAAAGATGTATTGAGTTACCCGCCCATTTGAACATTTCAGCTTACCAGCCCAATTGAATCACCCGCTTCCCCGCTGGCAAGATGACTTAACCCTTTCTTCTAAGTCTTCCAAATCAAAGCACCAAATTACATCCCGTAAGTCAATATTACCGACATTATTCTCCAAGAGATGTGATACAAATTTTTACGCACTTGGCTTAATAAAGCCATGGTTTCCGTGTGGGTCTCCCTGCTTCATCTTAGGCTTAAGCTCATTCCTGAATTTTTGGGATCCGCTATAGGTGTCACCTGGATCAGCTCCTCCGAGCCTCTCGATATACATACTTTTTCTTTTGATTTCTCGTGAGTGCAAAATATTCTTTTCTTTAATCTCGCCATCTTCCCCCTTGCTCGCTTAAATGCCTCTTTGCCTCTACAAGACGATCAAACAACTATTACACTAAGAATCCCTTCATCTTTCTCAAGGAGACAAAACAACTGCTGCAACATCTAGAGGGAGAGAGAGGGAGAGGGTAAAGACAAAGAGAAGAGGAGAGAGAGGAGAGAGAAAGAGGGGAGAGAGGAGAGAGAGAGGAGAGGAGAGAGAAAGAAGAGAGAGGAGAGAGAAGAAAGATAGAGGGAGAGGGGAGAGAGAGAAGAGAGAGAGAGAGAGAGAGAGAGAGATAAAGAGAGAGGGGAGAAATAAAGAGAGAGGAGAGAGATAGGAGAGAGGGAAGGAAAAAAGGGGAGAGAGAGAAGAGAGAAAGGGGGGAGAGGGAGAGGGAGAGAGAGAGGGGGGGAGAAAAAAGAGGGAGAGGGTAAAGACAAAGAGAAGAGAAGAGGGAGGAGAGAGAAAGAGAGGAGAGAGGAGAGAGAGAGAGAAAAGAGGAGACGGAAAGAAGAGAGAGGAGAGAGGAGAGAGAAGAGAGACAGAGGGAGAGGGGAGAGAGAAGAGAGAGAAGAGAAAGAGAGAGGAGAGGGAAAGAGAGGAGGGAGGAGAGAGAGAGGAGAGCAGGAGGAGAGAGAAGAGAGAGGGGAGAGAGAGGGGAAAGAAGAGAGATAAGAGAGAGGGGAGAGAAAAGAGAAAGGGGAGAAGGAAGAGATAGGAGACCACTAGGCCAAGCATTGATTTCTTGAAAAAAATGGGAGTTCACATGTAGTTAAGGGTGAGGGCCAAATAATTCAAGAGAGAGAAGAGAGAGAAGGAGAGAGAGAGAGAGAGGAGAGAGGAGAGAGGAGAGAGAGAGGGAGGAGATAGAAGAGAGAGAGAGGAGAGAGAGAGAGAGAAGAGAGAGGGAAGAGACATGGGGGAGAGAGAGAGAAAGGGGAAAGAGACATGGGAGAGAGAAAAGAGAGAGGAGAGCTGAGAGAGAGACAGGGGAAAGAAGAGAGAGGAAAGAAAGGAGAGAGGGAAGAGAGAGGAGAGAGAAGAGAGAGGAGGGAGAAGAGAGAGAGAGAGGAATAGGAAAGAGAGAGAAAGATAGAGAGAGAGGGGAGAGATAGAGAGAGAGGACAGAGATAGGAGAGAGAGAAGGAAAAAAAGGGAGAGAGAGAAGAGAGAAAGAGGGGGGAAATGAAATGAAATGAAATGTTTTTTATTCACGTCTGCAGACCACCAGGTCTATGAGACATTCAACAAGTACATTCAACATTATAGAAAATATCATCTAATGCATCTTCAGACAATAATGCATTAGTCTCTTCTCCCAAATCTTCTCTCATCAATGAATTATGGCTAATTTGTTCTCTTACATTCAGGACATCTCCTATGAATTTTCCAATAAGTTTACCTTCCAAATTAAAAAACTCCAGTAGAGCTGACACCGAGATATTGTACCTGTTTCGGATCTCCACATAAGCTGGGCATCTTAAGAGCACATGTTGCTCGTCTTCCACTTCCTGCATATTACAATTCTTGCAAAGCCTCATTTCATGCGGAATATCTCCCCATCTACAAACTTCCACCCCAAACCCAAAATGAACTAAAGCCTGGATTCTCGCTAATGGAGTGTCTAAGTTTCAAAGAAATACCTTCTCTCGTGATACTTGGCCTCTTGAGTTCTCGGGTTAATATATCAGGGCTTCGGAGAACTCTTTCTTTATTTCGAACTCTCCAATTCTTCCTAGTAACATGTTCTCAGAACCCACCCCTGATATCTTTATGATGTATATACAAATCCTGCATATTTAGCCCCCACTTCCACATCCATTCCTCCACATCGGCATACCAACCCTTCCCTCTTGTCTCCTCTATTGCCAAACGTGGCAAACTATCATCAGCCCTTTCAAATTGTATCTTATAAAGATACGTGAGTAACTTACACAAAGCTTCTCGGCTTCAACAGTAACATACCACATTCTACCAAAGAAAGATATCATATACTGAGTTTGGTGCTTTTGTACCCAATTCTCGTTTTCAAAAACTTTTTGCACTTTCTCCACCTTTTTCCATGTGTCCGCCACCAAGCCTGGCCCCCATCACATCCATATAGCAATACCACAAGACAAGCGCCTTATATAACATCTTTTCATGTTAAAATTCCAAATTTCCGCTTTTACCACTTCGACGCTGTATGCTATATAAGGCTTTCAGCCCGTGATTCACTCGCGGCTCTATAGCCATATTCCAGCTAGGGCTCTTGTCAACTTCCACTCCCAAATATTTATACGAATTTACCAACTCCACTGACATGCCCTTATAATAAAACGCCAGATGTTCTATCTTATTAGCGCCAAAGACTATCAATTTTGTTTTTGCTAAATTCACTTGCATCCCTTTGCTATCACAAAAATGCGCGAGGGCATCCAAATGTTTCGTGATCCCCTCATATCGACGAGATAGGATGACTACGTCATCTGCATAAAGCAAAAGCAATATCATATAGCCATTTAACAATGTTCCATCCCCTCCATGTTCCATCATCCAGTTTTCTAGCTCATCGATAAATAGCCCAAACAATGTAGGAGATAAGGGGCAACCCTGCTTGACTCCAATGTTACTCACCACAACATCTTCACATTCATTGACATAAGGGGGAGAAAGTTGCACCAAGACTTTCTCATATAATATCTTCACCGCCTGTCTTAACTCCATTGGAACCCCAATTAGCTCCATTCTTTGCCAAAGAGTATGTCTATTTACTATGTCAAAGGCTTTAGCATAATCTACAAAAAGAGCATATAAAGGCCTTTTTTTGCCAATAACTGAGTCTATCATGGCACGCAGAGTTATCAAATGATCTATGGTAGACCGCTCAAGTCTAAATCCTGCTTGCCCCATGGCCCTAACTCCATTCCCTTCCGCCCACATACTAATCTTAGAGTTTAGCATTGTAGCTACAAGTTTTGCAAAAAAACTGCAGATCATAATCATTCTATAATTACCTGGATCCTTATCGTCTCCTGCCTTGTATAATGGGATAACTCTGTTGACTTGCCACGAATGAGGAAAGCCCTCTTTTAAAGCTGCATTTACTAGCTTCAACAACATTGCATGGGTTAGACCTCCAGCCCATTTGAACATCTCTGCAACCAACCCCTGTGCATCAGCTGCCTTACCATTTGCAAGCTTACTCAAACCTTGTTCCAAATCATCGGGAGTGAACTCATATTCACCAACAGAGAGATATGTGATCTCTTCCATATCAGAAATACCAGATACATGATAAAGCTTGCGCACTTGGCGTCCGTGAGTCTGTATTTCACGACCTCCTATTTCAAAATTTTTTGGTTGTGTGGGGGATTTGAACCCTGGACCTTGCCCCCCAAACCCCCCATCCTTACCACTAGACCAACCAGTCTTTTCTTGAAAGAATAAGAAGCTCATATTTAGTTAAGGTTGGGGCAATGGAAATTCCTTTGGTTAATTAAAAGCCTTGATGTTAAAAATTCCTTCTAGAATGTTCTAGAAGAAAGCTAGAGAGAGAAGAGGGAAAGACAGAGGGAGAGAGAGATGGGAGAGAGAGAGGAGAGAGGAGAGAGGAGAGAGGAGAGAGAGAGAGGGATGAGATAGAAGAGAGAGAGGGGGTGGAAAGAAGAGAGAGGAGAGAGAGGAGAGCTGAAAGAGAGAGAGGGGAAAGAAATAGAGAGAGAGGAGACAGAAATAGAAAAGAGGGAGAAAGATAGAGAGAGAGGGGAGAAATAGAGAGAGAGGAGAGAAAGGGGGGGAGAGAGAGAGAGAGAGAGAGAGAGAGAGGGGAAAAAGACAAAGAGAAGAGAGAGAGAAGAGAGAAAGAGAGGAGAGAGAGAGAGAGGAGAGAGAAAGAGAGGAGAGAGAAGAGAGATAGAGGGAGAGGGGAGAGAGAGAAGAGAGAGAGAAGAGAGAAGAGAGAGAGAGATAGGGAGAGGGGGGAGAAATAAAGAGAGAGGAGAGAGATAGGAGAGAGTGAAGGAAAAGAGGAGAAAGGAGAGAGGAGAGAGAGAGGAGAGCTGAAAGAGAGAGAGAGGAAGAAATAGAGAGAGAGGAGAGAGAAATAGAAAAGAGGGAGAAAGATAGAGAGAGAGGGGAGAAAAGAGAGAGAGAGGAGAGAGATAGGAGAGAGAAAAGGGGGAGAGAGAGAGAGACAGAGAGGGGGGAAAAGACAAAGAGAAGAGAAGAGAGAGGAGAGAGAAAGAGAGGAGAGAGGAGAGAGAGAGAGAGAGAGGAGAGAGAAAGAAGAGAGAGGAGAGAGAAGAGAGATAGAGGGAGAGGGGAGAGAGAGAAGAGAGAGAGCAGAGAGAAGAGAGAGAGAGAGATAGGGAGAGGGGGGAGAAATAAAGAGAGAGGAGAGAGATAGGAGAGAGTGAAGGAAAAGAGGGGAGAGAGAGAGAGAGAGGAGAGAGAGAAGAGAGGGAAGAGAGACAGAAGAGAGGAGAGCGAGAGGAGAAAGAGAGGGAGGAGAGAGGAGAGAGAAGAGAGAAAGGGGGGGGGAGAAAGACAGAGAGAGAAGAGAGGAGAGAGAGATAACCTTCTAGAATGTTCTAGAATAAAGCTAGAGAGAGAAAAGGGAAAGACAGAGGAGGAGAGAGATGGGAGAGAGAGAGGAGAGAGAAGAGGGAGGAGGGAGAAGAGAGAGAGAGAGGAGAGAGAGAGGGAAGAGAGAGGAGAGAGAGAGGAGAGAGAAGAGAGAGGAGGAAGAAGAGAGAGAGGAATAGAAAAGAGAGAGAAAGATATAGAGAGAGAGGGGAGAAATAGAGAGAGAGAGAGAGAGAGAGGAAAGGAAAAAAGGGGGAGAGAGAAGAGAGAGGAGAGAGAGGGAGAAGAGAGAGAGGAGGGAGAGAGGAGAGAGAAAAGAAAGAGGGGAGAAAAGAGAGAGGGGGGACAGAAGAGAGAGGAGAGACAGGGAGAAGAGAGAGAAGGGGAAGAGAAGAGAGAGAAAGGGGAGAAGAAGGAGAAGAGAGAGGAGAGAGAATATAGAGAGAGAGAGAGAGGAGAGAGAAGAGAGGGAGAGAAGAGAGAGAGAGGAGAGAATAGAGAGAGGAGAGAGATGAGGGATGAGAGAGAGGGGAGGAGATAGAGAGAGGAGAGAGCAGAAGAGAGAGGAGAGAGAGAGAATACAGATGGGAGAAACAGGAAGGAGAGAGAAGAGAGAGAAAATAGAAGAAAGACAAAAACCGAGGCGAGGCCTCGGCCGAGCCGAGGAATAGTTCCAAGGATGTCCAAACCGAGGCGAGGCCCCAGAGGGGCCAAGCCGAGGAAGGGCGCAACAGAAAAGGGCACGTGGATGGGCCCAAACCGAGGCGAGGCCCCGGAGGGGCCGAGCCGAGGAATAGGTGCAAGAGAAAAGGGCCAGGCCCGGGCCATTTTCTAGTCCTATATAATAAGAAAATGGTGTCTGGCTGTCTGTAACTCCACTTATATGCCACGTGGCCCAATTGATAGTCTCTATATCACACGTGTAAGCCTGAAAATTTTTAGGAAGGGACCGGAGGTTTCTAGGCGCTTCATATTGGCTCTTCCATGTTCTAGATAGACGCTTCGTCTGGCAGTCCGAGAAGCTTCATGAAGCTTCATGAATGTTCATGCTTTAGTATAAAAGGGGATAGCCTACACGCGATGTTCACTGACTCTCAATCCCGTTGGTTTTGAGCGGCGGATGGGCTATTTCAGAGAGACGGATTCGCAGTTTCTGTAAGTGACTTAGGGCTTTGAAAACAGGTAGCCGTATCTTGCTGCTGCTGCCTCCAGCTCTGAAGACGGATTTGCACGCAGATGGCTACGGTGGCTTATGCACTGTGGCTATGGCGGATTAGGGGCAGCTGCCATGGTGCTTGGATCAGATCCGATTCCTGGGGTAGAAAAACCCTGCTTTGAGCTAGGATAGGCAGGACAAAGTTACGCTCTCAATCACGTCTCAGCAGTGGGCTTTGGACAACAGGGCATAGTGGGCTTCGGATTAAACAGCTAAGGTATCACACAGAATCGTCCAAACATGCTGTAAATCGTCCGCAGCAATTTGATTCTCTGGCAGAGTATGTGGTCAGAGAGCGAGTATCCGGTCAGTAGATGAAAAAGCAATTCAAGCTTTTGAAGAAGTTGGATTTAAACTGGCGTTGCTCTATTCGTCTGATACGAATTGGGCGACAAACAGGTCCTTGCCCAATCTTTATTTTACGATTCATCTGTATTCGACATGGCCAAACTTATGATTTATTGCAGGGTTTGATTTTGAGATGTTATTCAGCACAGTGGATGCCTTCAAGATTTTCATCTTAGCCATATCCAAGACTGCGCAAATGCAAATTTCGCATGGTTGTTTAGGAAAACACAGGCTTCATAATAATATTAATGCAAACAATCCTGGGACGAACCTTACATAATTTGGCAAGATTGTTGCTTCAAACAGACAAAACACTTGATCTCTTCTTCCATTATAATAACACAAAACACTAAAATGCAGTTCCATAGGTATTTGAAAGATTTGTCATTCCAAAATAACATCTGTTGAAGGTTTCGCATTTAAATGTTTACCAAGCAGTTGTCTTAATCGTCTCCTTATTGTAGTCTGTCGTAGATAAAGTACATAACTAATGTCAAGTTATTCCAAAGAAAGTTGGCCGTGGTATCCAAAGTCTTGCATTTTTTTTCCCCGAATTGTCTGATTGCCACACATATGTGGCACTCCAAAATGTACATAAATCTCTTTTAGCAAAAACTCACACACTAACTGGTATGCCATCTTATTATGAATGCTCGAAAATCATTAAGTTGCAAGTGGATCCTATACACATTTTAATGAGACTTCCCGCAAATACTGTTGCATTTTTGTCTGTGCAGCATTGTGATTTAATGAGACAAAACACTAAGATGCAAATCCATAGGTATCTGAAAGATATGTCACTCAAAATAGTCCAACACTTGATGTCTTCTTCTATTATAATAACACAAAACACTAAAATGGAGATCCATAGGTATTTGAAAGATTTGTCATTGCAAAATAACATCTGTTGAAGGTTTGACATTTAAATCTTTACCAAGCAATTGTTTTAATCGTTTCCTTATATTGTAGCCCGTCATAGATAAAGTGGATAAGTAATGTCAAGTTATCCCAAACAAAGTTGGCCATGGTATCCAACGCCTTGCATTTTTTTTTTTCAAAGACAAACTATTGTCAGATATAAAGCATACATAATAAATGAAGTGGATGCAACCCAACAAGCTTACACGTGACAGACATGCATGTAATTTTCAAAAACATTTTACACATAAATAGTCACCATTCCCACAACATTGTGAATGCTCATGGATAGATAGTTACTGTTATAAAGCTATTGTTCTAACCCTGCTTTTACGCATGGTTGTTACAGAGATTGTTGAGAGGAAAGAGGCAAAATAAAACAATGCCGCACAGACAAAGAGAGGAGACATCAGACGAGAGGGAAGCTAAGCGTGCTCGGGATAGAGAAAGATATCAAAATAGAAGAGAGAGGCTACTTGCAACAGAGACGCCGGTCGAGCGACAAGAAAGGCTTCATAGAGCGGCGGAAACACAGAGAAACAGAAGGGCACAAATAAAGAATAAGGAGACAGAGGAGGCGCGTGCTGAGAGATTGGCCTACCAAGCAGAGGAAAGGGCCATGAATAGGTACAACACTCAGCACGGAGAGACAGACGCAGAGCGTGGAGGGAAATTCGATGCAATTCCAGACCATTTGGAGGAATGATAGTATTGGCTGGTGGCAATTTTAGGCAACAACTACCCGTAATCAAACGAGCCAAAAAGATGGAAATCCTGTCAAAATGTGTCAAAAGTAACCCTTTGTGGAAACATTTTAAGACATTCAAATTGACAACAAACCTGCGTCTGCGTAAAGACGAGAAAGAATGGTCTGAATACCTACTAAAACTTGGAGATGGAGAATGAATGAACGACGAGCCTACACTTCATGCAGACGTCGTCCAGCTGCCGAACATATGCATCGCACAAAACAACATTATTGATGACGTATTTGGAACAAGCATCGACTCAGCAAGCATGGAACATCTATTTGAGAAATCCATATTATCTCCAAAAAATGAGGATACTTTAAAACTCAGCGACAAGACCTTGCAAAGGTTGCATGGAGATTTGCATTCATACATTGGCATCGATACTCTCAACATGGAAAACGAAGAGGATATCAAAAATTTCCCGATTGAATTTATTAACGAGCTCACACCCTCCGGAATGCCGCCTCACAAGCTCAACATCAAGGTAGGAGCAATAGTGATGTTGCTCAGGAACATGTACCCTCAAGGTGGACTGTGCAATGGGACACGCCTGCGCATCACCCATGCAACACAGAGAATCCTACGGGTGGAAATAATTACAGGACAATTCAGAGGCACCCCAGTCCTACTTCCAAAGATCAACCTGACACCATCTGATTCGCACATACCATTCACCAGGAGGCAATACCCAATCCGTTTGGCTTTCTCGATGACAATAAACAAGTCGCAAGGCCAATCTCTAGAGACTGTTGGCCTTTACTTGCCAGCCCCAGTTTTCGCACATGGTCAACTTTATGTTGCTCTCTCAAGGTGCACTTCTCAAGCAGGCATCAAAATTGCTCTCACCGAAACATCGCGTCAAGGTGCATTACGGAAAGACCACCGAATGTACACCCCAAATGTTGTATATAAAGAAGCACTTATATGAATAAAGAGCTATTTGTTTGAACATCTCAAAAGAAGCACTTATATGTCGTATATAAAGAAGCACTTATATGAATAAAGAGCTATTTGGTTGAACATCTCATAGACAGAAAAGAGGCCGCCCGTTAGGGCGGCCGATTTTCTAGTTAGCTCATATAATTTTGAGATGGAGCAGGAAGCAATTCATGGTGGTATAGACATAAGTTTTAATGATTTAGGATGATAGTGACGATATTACACACTATAGGAATAGTTTGCAATATGAGGGCTACATGGCTTGATCTTCTTAGTCATCTTAATATTGTGTTCGGGTTGTTTATTTACAACAGAATGGAATCCCATGTAACAGAAATGGGATGGGGATATATGAATAATGGAATCGAGCCCCACCAATGGGAGTAACTCATTCCTTAGACTCCGATTTTTTGGAACACTGAACAAAGAAATAAAAAGTGGTGCACTTGAGTAGTATCATTTATGTTTAAAATGAGCAAGGTACATGGCAACATGCATTTTTAAACAAAGGACAAAAGGGAGACTAGCACTTTCTACATGGAGGGTTGCTCTTTTGGAGTGCTTGGATTCAATTGGTTCCTCAGCTACCTTATCTTCTTAACATATGTTAGGCTAATAGAGGCCACTTGTAAAATACAAGTTGCTGCGAGATGGCCAACCTCATTATGCCCAGTGTTTCACATCATGGTGCTAAATTGATTTTCTTGGATGCTCTGGATGTGTTATTGAGCCAAAAAAAGGCACTCCATGATATAATGCCCTGACATTATGGGTTGGACGAGTTTGCTCAGTGCTTGCAAATTGCATGGTGCTATTAGGTTGGAAAAAAAATGCTTTAATCTAATTGTTAATTTAGATCAAACTTTGTGTATGTTCGAACATTCGTGCTAATGCTCATATGGACAAGGAGACTTAAGAAATTAATCTAGATCAAACTTCGTGTAGCCAGATATGTGCTTATGCTCAAGCATTCTTTGCTAACTAGAAAATTGGCCACCTTCAACAGAAGTGGGCTATTAATGTGTGGAATAGTAATGTTATATTGGAACATGCAATATTGTCTAAGCCATTGTTGTAAGTTAATAAGGCCTTCAACCTTGATTCCAAATTCAACTAAGATTGTATTTCAAGTTTCATAGTTTAATGCCACGTGGCACAATCTAGGGTTTGATGACGTGGCACATACAATCTAGGACTTGATGACGTGTCACTTTAGATGTCGTGGCAATCTAGGGTTTGATGCATGACACTTTAAATGACGTCGCAATACAAAATGCCATGTGGCACAATCTAGGATTTGATGATGTGGCATGCAAAATCTAGGGTTTGATAAAAATGCCACATGGTATAATCTATCGATTTGATGATGTGGCAATGTGGCATAATCTAGGGTTTGATGCATGACATACACATAACTTCGTGAAAAGTGCTATGCCATCAAACCCTAGATGGTGCATGTCACGTCATCAAATCGTAGATTGTAAACGACACGCGGTACAATCTAGGATTTGATGATGTGGCGCACACAATGTAGGGTTTGATGACATGGCAATAAGAAATGCAACGTGGCACAATCTAGAGTTTGATGATGTGGCATACACAATCTAGGGTTTGATGGTGTGGTCCAAAAAATGCCATGTGGCACAATCTAGGGTTTGATGGAGGACGGGCATATATACAAGATAACTTTGTAATATAGGTGGATGATTGAAGAACTTAGCTCGCACAAGAAGTTTATTGTGGCAGTATTTGTTTGATCCCACGACTAATGGCGAAAAAGTTACTTGTGGTTTTCCTTGAGATCCCTTGAATGTTGAATGTCACGAGAAGATTCTCAAGATTCCTTTAATTCTCTAAGTTTCCCGCAGGAGTCTCTTCAGATCTCATTCAATTCCCCAAGATTCAAGATTCCTTTTGAGACTTAAAATTCACAAGTTTTCCAGAGGTTTATGAACATGAGGGTACAGAATGGAAATTGGGTCGACTATATTCCCTGGTGTGCATTCTTATGCAACCACGTGGCACTAGCCTACAACGCGGAATGGAAGTTGAGTCATTCCAGTTCGCATGACCGACTGAGCAGGTTTTGTTTTTAGGGTTTGCTGCTAGATTAGGGTTCTTCAGGCCGCCATTAGTACTTCGAGTAACACACAAGGCAGGTCGCATAGAGCAGATTCTTCGAGCAGGTTGCAAAAAGCTCGACATTTTCTCCCTAATCTTCTTTCGTCTTTGCAGTGACTCTTTGCCAGATCTCTTCCCTAATCTGTAAATGCTCCCTAATCTGTCAATGCATGTCTTTCCAGTTTCCCTAATCTCTGAATGCTCCCTAATATGTCCAGCAAACATAGGCTCCCCTTCTGCAAAAATTTGGTAGACCAGATCTCGACTGTCACGAGTCGCAGGCCCCCTGCCGATTTTGTAGAAAGGCATTTTGCGGACGGGGAGCCTCTGTTTCCCTTCCTATAAACATTTACATTGTGTTCTCTTTATGACTAACAAACAATTATTAAATTTATCGATGCAGTTGCAAACTTGTAAAAACGATGTTGAACATATGTTTTTGCTTTCCGTTCTGGTGCCCACAAATAAGATAGACGGGTGCTGCTTTTAACTACCCCTTTTTTCTCTCTCTTAATAGCATCTTAGCTCTTATTTCTTACTGCTAAATTCTGTTGCGGTTTGAACCTCATAAATGTGAGTGGCAGGGTAATATCTGTAGTATTATACTTCTAGTGTATGGGATAACTTGGATATCTCGTGAACTCTCCATTTATTAAAGATTGGAGGGTGTACCAATGCCAGAGGAAGATTTCCTAATCCCCAAACCCTAACATTCCAGAAAAGATTAATCTTACAAGCATCCAAAGGTAGATCAGAAGGGGAGCATAGTGGTGGCAGCCTCAAAATCATCTCTAGGAAGGGAAGGCTTCCCTTTGAGTTTACGTAATCTGATAAATACCAAAGTCGGAAACATATCTCCTTTTCCTGAGTCTGAGATAAGGGATCCTTGCAACCAAGGCCGCCTTCCTTTTTGTTTCTATACAACTCAATCCATCCAATCTTGGCCATAACTCCCCATATGAACTTCCTGATTATGACCTGATTATGACCTGGATCTGAATGTACACAATTTTCTTAGCAACTAATACAGATGAGAAGTAGACGTGAGAGGCTGCAAGGACAATATTAGCTAATGTTACACGTCCCGAAATAGCAAGACCTTTGGCAGACCAGAGGGCGACTTTCTTTTGAAGACGTTCCAACAAAGGAGACCAGAGTCCTTTGGTACTACCAGATTGGGAAAGTGGAAGCCCAGGAGTGTAATTGTTTCTCCTGCCTTTAGTACCAGGAATCCTAACATACTTGCTCGAGGATCAGGAGCAGTTTCCAGAGCCCATAGAATGGGGCATTTGTTAGGGTGAGACCAATAGCAGGTATGATCTCAAAAGCCAGAAGAATGTCCCGAAATACCTAAAAGCTACCATAATCAAATCTTAGAAACCCATATTTAGGGATTCATATGCTTTCTTAAAATCCATCTTCACAAGCATACAATTCTCTTCTTGATGCCCTATACTGCCAAATAGTTATCCAGAATGTATCTTCCAGGAAGGAAGGCCAATTGTTCTCGGCCAGTAAACCTATTTAGAATAGCCTTCAGACGATTAGCAAGAAATTGCATGATGACCTTATATAGGACATTGGTTAGAGCAATGCGTCTCCACTCACTAATAACCTGAGTCTCGGCATTTTAGGCACCAAAATGATGAATCCAGCTTCCAAAGAAGGATGTAAAAACTGATAAGAAAGTCAGATAGTGCAATGTCTAGATAATACAACTCCTTTAGTTATGGCCCTTTGCAATACAATAAATTCTACAACATGTTTTATTCAATGGTTAAGAGAAAATACTGTAGCAAAGATATAGATTAAATTACTGTAGCAATAGTGAGAGTCAAGCTCTTACAAATCGAATCAATTTATTCGATAGCCCTGGCATTCATCCTTTGATGAATCCGAACAAAACAGCACAATAATTTACTTGTTGATCCTTCTTATATTTATTTGCAGTCGGCACCGATCCATGTAGAATCGGCACCATAGTCTCGTCGTGAGTTTCGCTCCAAAACCTTTCTATTTGAATGCTTCAATTGTGGCTTTATCTTATTTGACCGACCACAACCTTTACACTTAATTATTATAATAATTCCATAACCTAGGTCAATGGTCACTTGGAGAATCGATTATTTCAACCAATGCCCTAGTTATTTCACTGTTCAAGAATAAGCTTAATGGCTATTGCTTACAGCTTAACTGACCTTGATATCTTCCACCTAGCCAGGTAGGCAGTTTATCACCCTGATAAACTTACTCTGATTATAATATAATCATACTTCACCATTCTCCCTTCATATTATAATCCTTGCAATTTATTAACCTCAACTTGGTAAACCTGTTCTCAACCAAAGGTTTTGTAAAAATATCTGCTAGTTGATTTTTTTTTTTTTTTTTTTTTTGAGGGTACGAATTTTTTGATTAATATAAAAACAAGGTACACGACCTTCTTGTGGGCTCCACAATAGGCCAGATAGGAAGTATACAATGCTCTTGGTCACCAGATAGAAAGAATTGTAACAAAAGATACACGCAGCCATCAAACTGAAAAGCCACCCTAAGATCACGTCCATGTACTATGGTCAAGGTTCTCAACCTCTTCTTCATCCCTGCAAAATGATGTGCTCCTCAGCCTTTTAGTTCTTCCAGTACTAGAGGGCGTGGCCTTCTTCCCAACTATTGTAGGTACTATGGGAAGGTAATAGCACTTGTAGAGCGCAATCATTATTCCTCAAGATCTTGAAGAACACACCGAAGGAATACCTAGAAGAATAAGATAGGCAGGCCGCTCTTGATTGTATGAGAACGGCTGAAGATCTGCCTTCTTCTCCTACTAGCAGTACTATGGAGGCTTACTTGCTCTTCCAGAAATATGCTCCACTACCAAGAAGCCCAACCCGCAAGATTTTAAGCAGGAGTAGATCTGTACTAGGCAAGGTTGCCAACTGTCTTCCCACTAGCAAGGTACTATAGGCAATTTAACAAGAGCTCCCTCCATTACTAGAGCAACCCGCTACTCCACCTGTATAACTGCCTCAACCTCTTCTCTACAATAAAGGTACTATAGACTAGGCTACTCTTTCCATGTAGAGCTGCAAGGCAGAGTAACATATATTCAACAGTTTTGAATACTACAGGAGAAAGCCAATCGCAATTCCAATGGAGATTTTCCAGAGAAGCTTCCAGTAAGATGCTACAGCCCCACAGACTCATGGCAGCCCCGTCATGACAAAAAGGAGTTGCAGTGAACAAAATATCTGTTTCAATAGTATCTGCCTCCTGAAGCACACTCCCTAAAGATTTGAAGGCTTAAACATTTAAACAGAATATGTGTTGCAGCTACAAGAGACACAGGTCTCCCGTCCTGTATATCTGGCTTTACCAATCTGGCCTGTACGGATCACCAAGTCATCCTCTCTAACTGGGATAGAGAAGGGGAAAAAATCCATAGACGGACAGCTATCAATGTGCATTGAGAAAAGGAAACACTTCGAAATGCACAAAGAAAATGCACTTAGTGTCCTAGCACACAAACAATACTAGGCAAGCGACACAGAAGATCTGATACTCCATGCCATATCAGCTAGCAGGCTTGAGGAAGCAGCGCCTACAAGGAGTGCAGGCATTACCGCAGTGAGTGCGGTCTTCAAATCACAGCAGTATTCAAACCAAAAGCAGATTTATGGCATACTCAGATCTGAAAAACCAAGCCTACTACTGTTTATATGCCCTAGCGTCAGCCAGAAGATGAGATCCAGACAAGTTCAGTAACCCACCAGAATCTTTGGAGCACCTGCTTGCTAGCCTATTTACTGCTTAAACAGAAAAACTCTCACGGCAAAAAACACAAAGCAAACCCTTACCATATCGCAGTCTGTTGTTTAGAGAAGAGAAGATTGAAATGGCGGCCATACTTCAACCAACTCCCTGTTGCAGCAGACCCAAAGGCAGATGATAATGAAGACCTCATGATCTGCTATGCACTTCTGCAAAACAGAAGCAGCCTGGTCGCTGCTCTTCCAGCTACCGATCAGAGTCTTGTGGGCTCTCAGTGCTCGGGCGGCCGCCGCCGCCGTCCTAAGGCGCAAACCCTAGCGGCATCATTTCCCCACTAGTTGATTTTCAGTGTGAACATACTTTACCTGTACAATGTATTTGTTCACAAGATCACGAATAAAATGCATCTCCAGCTCTATATGTTTGCTCCTTTCATGTGAAACATGATTTTTTGTCATAGCAATGCAACTTGTACTATCTGACTATAAAATTAAAGGATCCTCCTGAGTCATTCCTAATTCATTTAGCAGTCTTCTACACCACAAAAGTTCTTTGGCTGCAAGTGTAGTAGCTGCATATTCAGCCTCTGCAGTTGAAAGAGCTATTGAATTTTGTTTTTTGCACTTCCATGATATTGGCCCACCTTCTAGTAACAGAATAAATCCAGATGTGGATTTTCTTTCATCAGGGTCTCCACCCCAGTCTGAGTCACAAAATGACTGAAGTTCTAAGTTGCCTGAGTTGAACATTATACCATAGTTGCTTGTACCCTTTAGGTATCTCAGAATCCTTTTTGCTGCCTGCCAATGACCTATGCCTGGATTGTTGCAATATCTGCTTAGAATGTTTACTGCATAAGAGATGTTAGGTCTGGTGCAATTTGCTAAATAGAGTAGACATCCAACTAACTCTCGATATGGCAAACTTTGTGCTATAACTTCCTCCTTTTCTGTTTTAGGACATTGATCTTTTGATAATTTGTTTCCTGCAACCATTGGAGTCTTCACTGTTTTACATTCCTCCATGTTGAATCTTTTCAAAACTCCTGCTACGTTTTGTCCCTGTGATAATGTCATAATTTTTCTTTTCCTATCTCTGTGAACTTCAATTCCTAGGAATTTTTTTAATTCCCCTAAATCTGTCATTTCAAACCTATTTTTCAAAATGTCTTTGCATTTCTGCAGTATACTCAAGTTGCTCCCAATCATGACATTGTCATCTACATATAAGGCAATGTAACAAAATTCTTTTTCTCTCTTAAACAGATATATGTTCCCATGATTCTCAAGTTTTGCAAAACCTTGATCTTTCAAATATGAGTACCATTGTCTTGGGGATTGTTTGAGTCCATACACTGCTCGTTTTAATTTCCATACTTTTCCTCTCCCTTTCTCAAAACCAGGGGGTTGTCTCATATAGACATCTTCATCTAATTTGGCATTAAGAAAAGCAGTGGTCACATCCATATGATGCACTTCTAGATCTTGAGCATTTGTCATTGACAAAAGCATTCTAATACTGGTCATCTTAACTATGGGGGAAAATGTGTCTTCATAATCAATGCCCTTCCTCTGGGTAAAACCCTGTGCAACAAGTCTTGCTTTGTATTTGACAGAATTCCTATCAGTTCCTTGTTTGATTTTATAAATCCATTTACATCCTATTGCATTCTTACCTTTAGGTAAATTTGCTAATTCAAAGGTATCAGTTCTTTTAAAAGCACTAAGTTCCTTTTCCATAGCTTTGTTCCATTCTTCTGCATCAACTGCATTTATGGCTTCCTCAAAGTTTTCAGGTGCCTCAAAATCAAGCATTGCCAATATTTCAACTAGATTTATTTCTGCAGAATTATTCTTTAATCTCCTACTCCTTCCAGAAGGATCTCTACCATAGAGTTCAGTACTAACCTATGCTTCATCTTGCAGTATTTGGGTATTGGTTCTTTTCCCACGACCACCCTTTGCTTCAGCTACCTCATGGTCGTTAGTTACTGGTATGTTCTGATCATGAGTAACACATGGTAGTGGCAGAGCTAAAATGAGCTAGTGCACGATCTGAAGATCACCTTAGGTCATGGATGAGCAAATTGCGGAAGTGATATGATAAAAAGAATGCTTCGAGCCATTAAATAGGCTGAGGAGGCACGATCCGTTTTATGGAATTTTAAAAAGAAGAACAAAAAAAGTCGACTTGGCACGATGCAATTATATGAAAGGCTACGATTTAGAGAATCCAGCGATGTTACTTTGGTGATACTTGAGCTTGCTTCTGCAAGATATAGCAAGAATATACTTAATGGTTTTGAGATGATCAATGCATAGGCCTGGCATATTTATAAAGTAATTAACCTATACTCAATGTTGTGATATAGAAACCTTAGCATAATTTTTTGTATCTTTCTACTTAGTATTTCTTCTCCATCCAAAGGAAACCCTAAAACTAACCTTTAAGCTTGTTTATTCCAAACAACGATTTCATCTTTAGCATATGTTTATCTATGTTTGAGATTTCTACGTTGTTCTAGCTCATTGAATGGGTCCCACAACCTATTGATCTACGTGGACATTAAAAAATATATTCTAGTCTATTCTATTCTAGTAGTTATACACCCATTTGCCCAGAAGCACGGGAGGAGAGGCTTTGTCAGTGTTGCCACAATGGCGCCATTGAAGATGAATATCATGCCCTCCATATCTGCCCAGCATTTGCCCATATCCGAGTGCGGTATGTTCGGTTACTAGTGACTGGCCAGTCGTTGCATGAGTTATTGAATACGGTGTACGTGGGCTTGTTGGGGTCATACCTGGTTATGGATGCACGGACTCAGTTGTGTCTTCCGGGACGTATTGAATTGTCATATACAATTGTACAGTGTGCCAGCATACTTATTACTGCTAAGGTTTTTCCCTCGAAAACCCTTCTGGGCAGGGTTTTTTTAATCCTGACAGTAATACGCTTGCTGCTCTCTTTTTGTTTGGGTCCCATAGGCCAATTGGCCTCCATGGACGATAAAAAATCTATTCTATTCTATTCTATTCTATTCTCTTCATTAGTTTGGTTCAGTTTCTTACATTGAATATTTTAGAAAATAGTTTGGCTGTCTATGCTTTTGTTGCATCTAAACTGTTAATGGTATTAGCATGTTTCTTTGAGAACATGAGAAGGGAGGTTTGCTAATAATATTTGAACATTGTTGAGGCAGAAGTAAACAAAACTTTATTAATGTCCATAACACCTTTGAAATGGGAGTTGGTTGTCCTATAGGCTATTCATGTACTTGTTATTTGAGGATTAAACTTTAAATTGTTAAATCGTATATAATAGGAACAAATACAAACAATAATAAGTTACAAGCTTGCAAGTTCCCACATTACATAAAGTGCAAGAAGGTGAAAGGTCCTGCATAATACTTACGTAATTTTCTTTTTCTTTTTCTTTTTCTTTTTCTTTTTCTTTTTCTTTTTCTTTTTCTTTTTCTTTTTCTTTTTCTTTTTCTTTTTCTTTTTCTTTTTCTTTTTCTTTTTCTTTTTCTTTTTCTTTTTTTTTTTTTTTTTTCTTTTTCTTTTCTTTTTCTTTTTCTTTTTCTTTTTCTTTTTCTTTTTCTTTTTCTTTTTCTTTTTCTTTTTCTTTTTTTACTTCATCACATGTGTAATAATGTCACAAAGGACATCAAGGATATGACGATCTACAAGTAGAAACATCAATGGCATTATAGTGTGCTCTTTTACTAGTGGTTTCATAGGAGCTATCATTTGTTCTGACATTGTAGTATTTGAATATACTACGCCACCCTAGGATAGAATAATGGAGATACAAAGTACTTAGCCTAGGAAAGAACAAAGGAGTTGCAAAGTATTTGAAAGCAAATATGTTTCGACATCATTATAATTTCGACATCATTATAACTGACATTCAGTAAGTTTACACAGTCTAGATTAAACTTGTCTTGTATTTCATCATGCCAAGGTCGATCTAAGTTTATGAACACTAAGAAAAATGATGTGCTTCTTAGGTTAAAGCGTTGAGTTAGCCATATACTAAAAAACACTGCTTATATTACTTATACAATTCCTTTGCACTTTTGTTGGCATAAGCCTTCATGATCTTATTGACAAGGATTTGCTATATGTTGAAAATCTTAAGTGGAATAAAAAGAGGAAAGATTGTCATGAAATAAGATAGTAGACAAGTAAAATTACTTGGAAAAGTGTGAGGTAGACCAAGTAAAGAACAAAATATGGATGATCAAACAAAAAGTTCGTCTCTTCGTTGAACTACCACTTTCTTTCCACATCAGTTTCTAATGCTGTAATTTCTAAAGTCAATTCTGTGACAATCCTTTGTAACATAATTCCAACAATAAGGATGAATAAAAGGAAACATGTTTTCTATAGCTTGATTAGTTATTGACCTCCTCATGATAATGTAGACTCAACTATGGCATCGGTCCGAGCCCTCAGATCGTTATTCTGGGACGGGACGAGCAGCTATATATGTGCTCGTCATTCTTGTGGCTAGTTATCAGCGTCTTCTCACAGCAGTATCTCTTTCATTATCCTTTGCTTTCCTCTTCCGTACCCTTTTGCTTACCTTGCCTGATCCTTTCCAGCCTCTTCCCAAAGTAGCTCATGCTACTATCTCTTTCCGATTCCTTGTTGACGCTTCCTCTATATGCTACATGCTACTTGCGTGGATGCATGGGATTTTGTCCTATGCTACTTGCACAAATGCAGGTATGAGCTTGTCCATCTAGCAGGTACATATTTTACTTATCTACTTCTGGTATATGCATGCGAGTTGAGTTTGAGAAATACCTTCCTCACATTGCTCTTCATGTATTTGTTTGTTTGCTCAGACTGCTCATGTTGTTGAAAATCGGCGGACTTGGAGCCATATTTACCGATCTTTGCCTTGGAGGCCATGATTCAAATTTTCTTTGTTACTAAGATGTCAGTTTTGTGCATTTCATTTGTGCAGGATGGAGTTACAATTTTTAGAATTTAAAGCTTCCTTTATTTCTGGCCAAATCGTTCTGGATAGAGCACATGCATTCAAGATTCTGGTTGCCATCTCTTTGGCTTTTTGTTGCATCGAACTTGGGCAATATTGCGCATTTTTCTGATTGTTGGAGTAGTGTTGCCAGATAATTAGAGGTAGCATCTACGTTAATGTAAGAGAGGGTGAAGCTGTCTTTGGATAAATTTCCAGTGCGGCTTTCCATGTTCCATTGAGTAGTCTAGGAATCCAGCATTATATGTGAGAATTATATTCCATGCAATTCTTGAAATCGAAATGCATAGCTGCATGCATGATATGGACCATAGATTAACGGAACCCTTCATAATTTGATGCTACTAGAAGTTCTGCATCACGTAAACTCATGGCATCTGGTTCAATCTCATTAACATCTTGCAATCATACTAGAGAGCCCATCATAATTACTGTGCTCGTGGATTTTGCTGCCCTCTGCATAGGTATCTAGTTTGTCCTAGTCAGGCTCATATAAACAGGAAATAAATGTTTGTGCAGTATATATTCATGCTTTATGCCTGTATCTCTGGATTTGGTATGTTCTTTGTGCAGGCATTGTGATCTTTAGAATCTGCACAGCACATCGTGAAGCAGAGCTATTAAATTATGCCTAGACATACCTCGCATTTTCAAACTTTTGCTTGCTAGAAGGCCATGTTATTTTTGAGCAAGATCTCAGCAGCACATGCATTGTCATTGTAAACTGAATCAAGAACCAATGACTACCCGGTTCAACAAATCGGGCTGTAATTCTGCAGCTCCAGCAAATCTGGAGTTAGCCAACAATCAATCATTCTGGCAGTCTATAATTTCAATCCAAAATACTCAAGACCAATTCCGGCCTATTCAATCCATGCAACAGTCCTAGCCTAATCGCGTCTAACCTTCCCGAAATGGATTTGTGCTTCCAGCCTACAATCGATTGCTTTTTCGGCCTTGTCCTTTTTGTCATGATTCAGTTCTCTGATCTGTGCCTGCTTTGCCCTTATGCAAAAGGGGCATTTCTTCTTTTCTTTTTACAGGATAATTTCTGTCCAAACATTAGCATCTGGAGAAAGCCGATAGACGAATTTACCTACATCCGAGTGCTTGCATGAAAGTTCCGACCTTTGACTCAGTTTTAGCAGGTTGGCTTCAGATCCAGCTGGATTCGGCTGCCCTTGCAATGTTAACCTGCTGATCCATGGGCTTTAACCTGCCCAACCAGTACAAGCATGCCACGTCACCTCCAAGCAACTAGGCAATTGCTTGATTGCATTTTCCTTCTCCTTTTCCTTCTCCAGTTCTTTTTTTTCAATCCGCTGCTTAGGTAAGGTTCTGGCACATCCACGGTTTTGCCTTCAGCATGTTCTCCTAGTTAACACCGCTTCTATATGCATCAACTTGTTCCTGTGTTGTATTTAGTCCTTTTTTGTTTCCATCACTCACTAATCTTTAACTTGTATGAAAGTGTTTCCTATCAGCTTTTAGATCTGAACACACTTATTCTTGGGATATACGCATCTTTTCTATATATTTGATGATTTTTTTGCTTTTTCCAATGATTATAGAGACATGCTTTAGCTCTTGTTTTTCTCTAAATATTTCTTTGCATTAATTCGTTTGAGTTCGGTGATCCTATGGATATGCACTTAAACCCGATGGTGAGCTAAACCTTCATTTTTTCATTGGGCCATATAATATATGTTTGCATCTTTCTTATGAATTGAGGAATATCTGTAGATTTGTTAAACGATGAATTATTGTTCTGAGATATCCCTTCAACACGAGTATTAACTGGTGTATTTTGAAAGCCTTATATCCATGTCCAGATTGAATGGGGCTGCCTCTCCCCCTGAGATTGCTTGCTCCTGCTCAAACTCTAGCACTTCCTCAGCTTCTGGATCGTCTAACTCTTCAGTGGAGCTGTCAAAGTATTTTGTTATCTTCTACAGTGCTTTTCAAATCTGCTGTGGGTGGCTCAAAGGAACTCTTGCGATATTTGAACCCTCATAGTAGATGAAACTGTCTTGCCTGAGATTATCTTCAAAGAGGGGCACCCCCATACTACTCAAGATCCAAATGCTGACTCGGTGGATTCTAGAATTGCATATCTTGGTGCAGACAGACCAGCAATAGCTAAATTCTTCTTAAACCATCGATTATATCACATTGGAGCCCTACAAATCCTTTTGATATGGCCTCAGAATGGAGTACTTAGTTTTCTATCCTGATTCCAGCCCTCTAGCCTTAGAAGCCTTAGCTGCCTCTCCAGCATATCCATCCCATCCTCCTTCTCTCTTGAAAGCCCGACCATTATTTAGTTTGTTATTCTTGTGAACACTAACCATATTTGGTGGGAATACATTGAGAGACCTATATTGCAACTCTGGAGGTCTATCATCGAATGAAGGCAGCTGCACCGGATTTTTTCTCCTACGTTAAGGGCTTTGCAATACGAGGAGCTAATCTACATTTGTCCGATGACTGGTCGGACTTTTGATTTTCAGCAATGTGGAAACATAGCCAACCCAATCTTTCCCGGCGTACTGCTCTTAGCTCAAAAACTCTTATTACTGGCTAAAGACTTACTACTGATCATACCTGAGGCCCCTACAATGATATCTGTGAAGCTTGATTCGCCCTTAGGGAATGCTGATGCCATAGTTTGCTCTAGGAGGCATGAGCAAGCTTATGTCTCCTTCCATATTCCTGAGGTGATAAACCGGATTTGCGACCTTGATAATCAGGCCCTTATTGCCAAGATTATAAGAAGTAAACCGCCATTACCTGAGATTAAGAAGATTATTGAGCGAGTTTGTCGTGGCAAGATCCTACCTCAAATCCAGCCTTTGGGCAATCTGTATTTTCCCATTACTCTTCAAACTGAGAAGGAAGCTTAGTTACTCTTTAAGAGGGGGATAATCACTTGCCTTAATGGCCAGTGGAGGTCGGATTTCAACCCCAAGAAGCCTGATGATTTGTTCTGCCCAATATGGCTCTCATTCTCAGATCTAAGTGCTAAATGCTGGACTAAGGAGGCTTTTAAGCCTATTACTAACCACATCATCAACTTTCTCAGATGTTATCAAGTCTCTCCACCTAGACTTAGGTAGCCATTCATCTTTTAGTTCATCAGAGGATGTGTCTACTTCTCCCAATAATCCCTGTACCCGTGTCCAATAATCTATCAATGCAAGGTTGGTATTATCAGGGTTATGTCTGCCATCCAATGTGCTTTGCAGTAAATCCACCTCTGCAAAAGGCTTAAGAGCTTTTGGTTGACCCCTGGGAATCTTAGCTTTACCATTCTCATCTATGTGCCATATAGGTATTCCCTCATCTGGCCTCCATTTATTAGCTGAAGGTCTCATCTTCCATTGCATTATTGGCTTATTTTCCATGACCGAGAAAGTGTACTGAAGAGGTCTAGATTGACCTTCCATATCAAGAGCATAAACTTCGAAAAACAATTTCCAATCAGGCACTTCTTGTATGATCAACCCTATAGGAGAAGGTGAAATGCATTCATTAAGAACTTCCTGTTTGGGGTCTGGGTTCGGGAACTCCTGCAAGACAGCCCTCTGTGAGGACCCATGGATCTAACAGGAGAATCCGGGGGACTATGTCACGCGGGATTTGCAAAAAGAGAACAAGAGGAAGAAAACAGAACAAAAGAGAACAATGAGAGGAAAATGACAAGCTTCCTTGATATCAATGATGAACATACATGAGCTCTCGCAATCGAGAGAAAACTGAAGAATGTGCTAGCTCTACTCATATATATAGTACAATGGCCTTTGGCCCAATATAGACACTCGGACTGATCTCGGTACCGACTCCTGGAAGGAGGCCTGATTTGCAGGAATGCTGGCGGTGCCTCTTGAAGTGCCTAGAATCACGCTGATGCTGACGCGGGCGGTGATGGGCCGTCACTTGTCTGAGCGGCGCCTCTTGTTGACAGACGCAGGCTTTGACTGCGTGGTCTGCTGCTTGGTCTTCTGCTGAGCCTTTGATGGCTGACCCGTGGCTGACTGTGGATCCTTGTTCTTGATCTGGTCCGTCGTATGCATGAATAGTCCCGCACCCGGGAGGCCGCAGGGACTAACACTCCCCACCAAAACGACACTTTCGTGGTGAAGAAAAGGAGGAAGTGTTTCGGCGGCGGAAGCCATCGGGCCAGTGATCCTCACGGGGGGTGAGGACGGCACCATTATGGTAAGTGCCAATGAGATCCCGGCGTATTTGAAGAGCGGAGGAGTGTTGAGCCCAAGGGCGTGATCAGCATCAATGAGAAAATGAGAGCGCACCATGTCTTCAAAGGCGCCGGGCTTCGTAAGAAACAAACCGGCACTCCATGAGGAGGCAGTCCGAGACCGAAAGCACCGACGCCGGTATTCGGATTGCAAAGGAAAGATGGGACGCCGCCGATTTAAAGAGCTGACCAGATGCATTTGAGAGCAGCAGACGTAAAACCAGCTTTGGCGGTGGGACTCGGGGATCCGGTGAGGTGGCGGCGTTCCGCAAGAAGGTGTCAAGATCATGAAGAGCATCAGCAGGCCGCTGCCAACCACGCCATTGGGAATATAGATCCAATTGGTATTGTTATCAAGGGTGGCACCATCCTCCCAATTGGAGCGTCGTACAAAACGGGGATCCCACCGGAGATCCGTCGAGATCTGAGGCGGAGTCCATCCCGCATGGCCATCCATGACCTTGGTCCAAAAGGGGCGTGGAGGGACACCCGTGGAAGCATAGGGAGAGGGGGACCATGCCCGCATGGCGGACCATGCATGCGTCTTGCCGAGCTCAAGGCACAATTCACGGACAAGGTCCGGATCAAGAGCTTTGCACCAATGGTCCCAAACAGAAGCAGGGAGCTGAGAGTTGACAGGAGGGCTATCCCAACCCGTGGAGACTGTCTTGCTATCCAGGAGAGCACGTAGTTGATTGTAACCCCGCCAGTCTTTGATATAAACTTGTGCAAAGGGAAGATCCTGATGTCCCGATACTTCCTTATCTCGCTGCGGTAAATACCAGCTTGCCCGAGAGGCAAATGATGAGCAAGCTCGTGCATGTATTCTTGATGAAGAGCATGTGTCCGATCATGATCGCATGCATAGGGTTGTTATCCAAAAGCAACCATTGAAGTGTGGGATCACCCCGAAAGTTCTGATGTGGCCCATCTCGAATTTGTCCCGTATTATCGGCCGGATAGAAATCATGAAAAATGTACGCCATTGGCTGAACAACTCTGAAGGTGATCATATCCGGATCGTTACAGTGAATGAGATCAAAGACTAAAAGGGCGCAGAATAAACCTTTGTCTTCAACAGAGGTCCGCCGGATCCAAAGAAAATCTGCGGTCTTGCTGGGGAACATCAACTGGACCATCACCATATGCCACTTCGGAAGAAGAAAGAGGTGGCGGCGGGCAACCACATAATCCAGATAACTGGAAGGAACAGGGAAGTCAACAGGCAGGTTGCTAGCTATGGTAACATAGCCGTCAAGTTTGGTGTGAGCCTCATCGCCAGATCAATAGCTTGTTTGTAAGCCGTTGTTCGAGGTCACGGATCCGGTTGTCCTTTTCTAACGTATATGGACCGGTCACGGACCCGCTTCCGAGAAGTCGTTACATGTGAGGAGGATTGCCCGGGAGCATTGAGTCGGCTAACGGCAATCTCCACCATCAAGAATTTTCTGTTTCAACCTCCGTAGTCGTTCTTGGAGAGATGTGAGTGAGAGGTCAAAGAGGCAATTTGAGCCCACGCCACCGTAAGGTCTTGTGCTTGAGTGTTGTAATTACGAGAGAGGTCTCAGATCTGGCGGTTGAGTTTGGCAATATCTTTATCTTTGGCAACCAAAAGAGTCTCTCGTGCCTTGACCTGCTCCAATAATTCTTGAATGGTGGTCTGCAATTGTGCCTGCTGATCGGCAAGCTGAGTAATCTGATTTTGGGCAGCCTTGAGATCTTCACGGGCTTGTAAAAAGACTTCGTGCTTGTCTTGAAGCTGGGTCTCCAAAGTATTCACTTGCGTGGTAGCAGCTTGAAGGTCACGGTGAACCGCGTCGGAGACCTCCAGGGCCGTTTGAACCCCATGCATGAGAGCTTCTTGGGATTCTTGTAACTTGAGAGCAGCAGCTTGAACATCCTGCTGATACTGATACAAAAGCTGACAAGGGTGCTGTGGTGGTGGAGCCTGCTGTTGCCTTGTTTGGGATGCTAGTGAGACATGGTGTGAACTGGAGTGCTTTGTTTCAGAAAGCGAGGGAGGAGACGAAGACATGTGAGTGCGGAATTTTGACATGACCAGAAGAAGAAGGGCGGGAAGTGCCGACTTGGTGAGTCTGAGGAAGGGACCGCTGAGTGGAATCATGAGAATGAGGAGGTGTGGGAGGAAAGTAATGACGAATGATGGCTTGAAGATGGCCTCCCACGGAAACTTCAGAGATAGAAGGGGCAGCCCGAAGACGGTCAACTTCTTGGAGAAGACGGTAGAACAACAATTGGGGCCAATCAATGTGGTGGTTGGAGCGAGTAGCAGTGACCACTATATTATAGAAAGGCTTATTGATATGGGTGTTCTTGATAGAATACCCAAGGAACTTGCGCCACAGAAACTTAACAAAAGTTTCATGGGGCTTGTCAATATTTGTCAGGCGATGCACGTTTGCGTGATAAGCAGGGGCACCAAACTCAGTGACATCTAGATCCTGTATGGCAGACCAAGATAAACAAGGGGTTTGCAAAGGGATATGGAATACCTCAGAAATTAGGTGCTGGGTCAGTGAAATGGTGGTGCCATCGACCACTGTAGTGTATCCATTCGGGCTGTTGACGATGTGAGCGATGAACTGCTTCAACTGGTCTGGATTTGGAGCCGGAAGTTCCATTTGTGAAAATTCGTAAAGCTTCTGGCGTTCTGCGACTTCACGATTCGGGCCAACAAGGGCTTCACGGAAAGTGGGCGTCAAGAAAGATACTGACTCGAAAAGAGCCGGTTCCCTGGGAGCAGTAGCTTGAAGTGTAGGAAATTTTGGGGCAGCCATGGCAAAGAGCTTCAGAAAAGAACGGTGATGCAAAGGCGGAGAGCGGAGAACGGAGGACGAAGGACGAAGGCGCAGAGAGACGAAAAGGTTTAGGGCGCGCAAATGGAGGCGAAGGGGTATGATGAGGGCGAAACTGTAACCGTTGATGGTGCCAGGTGTCGAAAGATGCCAAGGAGGGGATTGAGAGGCAAAAATTTGGCTAAGTCCCCGAACAATAAAGGGAGAAGCAATGAACGGTGGAGATGAGGCGTGAGAGAATGATCGGATGTGACAGGTGGCCAAAGGACACACATTAATGTTCGACGGGTATGAAAAGAAGGAATGGCATTTAATGCTGGCAACTTGAAGTGGGATATCATTAAAACGAATGTGTCAGAAGGTACCATGGCTAGATATGCGGCGGGAGAAAAGATTCTCATTTTAGAAACAGCCTTGCATTGCAACCACGTTGGCGAATTTGCTGATTGGTCCACGTCGACAAGGAGTTCCTCGATTGGCTATATAAGACGAACCGGGAGTGAAGCGAAGACATCCGATGGCGCTCAGTATGTCTGCTGCTGGTTTGCATGACAAATGCACTATGTCGTCCAACTGCCTGGAGTGGATTACGTGCAAAATGGACTGTCTGGACCTCTGGCGGTGCCACAATCGGGGCATTGCGATAGACGGGTGGTGTGCCGGCATGGCTGAGCATGCCGATCCCCACACCAACGGGATGGAGGTGATTCTGCGCGACTCCGCGCCGGGACCACGAGCACAACCGGTACCACATCTCGCATATCACCTACGCCCAACCCGGAGTAGAGGGTTTTTCTTCTTAGGACTTAGTAGATAGGGCTCGAGCCCGCTTTTGTATATAGGGCGCGTCCATAGCGAAATAGCCGGGTCAGCCCACATTTTGTAAAAAAATTCCACCTATAATATAAATATGCCGCTGGTTTAGTCACTATCTGTTGTGTTTGTGTCTGGAACAGCATCCGGTTGTTGTGTTTCACTTTCTGTGGTATGAAATGTTTTGAGGCGAAAGCCATTAACCAGTGTAGGTAATGGAGTTCCATCTAATTCAGCTAGTTTGAAAACGCTTGGTTGCACCACTTGAACAATTTGATAAGGGCCAAGCCATCGAAACATTAGCTTACCCGGAAAATTTTTGTGCCGAGAATCATAAAGAAGAACCAAATCTCCTTCTTTGAATGTTTTTGTCTTAAGTCTTTTGTCATGCAATGATTTCTGCAACCGTTGTCCATGAAGAACACGAACATAAGCATCACGCCTAAGTTCATCCAACTGTTCCAATTGATAAACCCTTTCTTTGAGTGCGTGAGAAAGGATTATGGGCTGGCGAAGTTGAAAACGGAGAGTTGGGAGAATGTACTCAAAAGGCATGAGAGCTTCTTGACCATAAACCAATTTGAAAGGAGTATGACCAGTAGCTATTTTGAAACAAGTATTGTAAGCCCAAAGAACAGTAAGAAGTTTGTTTTGCCAGTCAGTGCGAGAAGCGTCACAAATTTTCTTGAGAATTGTGACCAGAGTTTTGTTGGTGCTTTCTGCCAAACCATTCCCTTGAGGATAGTAAGGTGTGCTCTTGTGATGATGTATCAGGAGATAATCCGTCAGCTCCTTGATGGTATGATTGATAAAATGGACACCACGATCACTGACCAGCTCCGTGGGGCAGCCGAATCGCGTGATGATTTGTTGATAGATGACCTTGGTCAGGCTTTGGGCCGGTGTTGTGCGGAAGTCGCGAAGCTTCCGCCCATTTGGTAGCGTAGTCAGTGAGAACCAGAATGTAGCGGGCACGGGTGTGCCGCGCAGGAGGGTCGATGGGTCCCACAAAATCCATTCCCCATTTGCTGAAGGGAAATGGCGTGGCGACCGGCGTCAAGGGAAGAGCGTCACGGGCCGTGGGCCGTCCCACATGCTGGCAAGCATCACACGTGCGGGCGTGGGCGTGAGCGTCTTTGAAGAGCGTGGGCCAAAAATAACCAGCAAGAAGGATTTTGCGTGCCGTGGTGTCACCATGAAAATGACCACCACCGAGCCCTTCATGGGCTTCTCGAACAATATCTGGGACCTCATGAGGGAGAACACAGCGTCGAAGGATGGTATCCTTACCCTTTTTGTAAAGATGGCCTGCAACCATGGTGTAGTCACGGACCTCGCGGAGAAATTGATGTCTACGGGATTGTTGCTTGGCTGGAGAGAGCGTGGCGTCCTCTGGTGGAAGAGCGCCTGTGAGGAGATACTGCTGAAAGTCATGGAACCAATGAGGTGTTGCCGTGACCAGAAAGATTTGAGCGTCAGGAAAGGCGTCTGAGACTCCAGTGGAGGGATCATCTGTGTGGATGCGTGAAAGATAATCCGGGACAATATGAGATTTGCCGGCCTTGTGAACAATTTCAAATGGTGCAAATTCCTGCAGAAGGAGGACCCAACGAGCAATGCGGCCCATGGGCGTGGATTTGTTGATCAAATAAAGAAGTGCCTGGTGGTCAACAAAGAATTTGATCTGACTGCCCAAAAGATAGTGACGGAAGCGTTGGACGCAGAAAATTAAACCCAAGGCTTCGCGCTCTGTGGCAGAGTAGTTGCGTTCAGCAGAATTGAGTTCCGGTACCGTGTTTGGTTTGGTTTGTCAGTGTGCGTATCATATTCTTGAGAAAGAACAGCTCCAATAGCAAAGGCCGAGACATCGATATGAACATGAAAGGGCTTGTCCCATTGAGGAGGAACAAGAACCGGTCCGAAAAGCAAGAGCTTCAAAAGCGTTGGAAAGCGACATCCGCTGGGAATTCCAAGCCCGGGTGGATTCATCACCGTGAGTTTATGAATGGGATCTGCAATGGCTCGCGCGAGTCCGAGGAATGAAAGTGGAGTAATAATTGACCTTACCCAAGAAAGAGCGTGTTTCCTTGATATTGGCTGGTGCTTGAGCCTTGAGCACCACGGTGATTTTGGCGAGATCCGTGGTGATACTTGCTTTCTTCGACCACATGTCCTAACAGAACACCTCGAAGTGACCTTAAAAGGTGCATTTCTGATTGAGACTAATGCCTGGACTCATCACATTTCAAAGACGAGTTCCAATTTATCCAAATGGTCAGTCATGCAACTCAGAGGGCGAGAGAAGTCATCTTGAAAAAATTGCAAGAAGGGATTTTCCTTCATAAAATCATGAAAGACCCGAGAGCATGATGCTATTTGAAACGTTGATGGAGAGTTTGATAATCCAAAAGGAACCACCTTGTAGGCAAAAGTGCCCCACCCGGTGGTGAAAGTAGTCTTGAGTTGATCGATTCTTTGATTGAGATCTGATTGTAGCCAAAAAACCATCCATGAAGGAGTACATCTCATGTCCAAAGAACCTCTTCGAACTTGGTCCACGTGAAGGGAAGTGGAAAATGATCACGCCCGCGGGCATTGAGTTTTCGGTAGTCCACGCAAACGCGGATCTTACCATTGTGTTTGAGTGCAATGACGATGGGGCTCACCCATTCGAGAATGTTTGACCTCATAGATCAAACCCTGCGAAGGGAGTTTGTCAATTTTACGCCTTGACGATCACGGTAATTGGGGTTGAGCCGGTCTTGTCGTTGCTATCTTGGGCGTGCATCGGGCTTGGTAGGAATGGTGAGTTCCCCAAGGTTTTGTTGATCCCAGAAGATCTCTCAGTAGCTCCAGTAAAAATGTGTTTGAACTTTTGAAGAGCGTGGCGGCCTGATACGATAGGGTGTCGGAAGATTGGCGACAATTCGACGGTGATTGTTGCCCTCGTCCACAATCTCAACTTCAGGAGTCTGAATATGGGGGATAACTTCCGTGTCCTGGACAATATGAGCAGGAGGTTGAAGCATAACAGGATGCGTGGCACTCTGCGTGGTGAAAAAGAGGGTTCTTGAGTGTCATCAAGCGGCAGGTTGCTTCATGGCAAATGTACATCTGAGGGAGGCGGCAGGAGGTTCAGCATCTGAAAAGTGATCAACACGTTGGATTCGATTGCAAGGAGCCAGGTAAGGGTCAAGCAAAGCAGCCACAGCCTGGTCCTGATCAAGAGTCATTTCTCCCCAAGGATCAGCATATTCGGGGTAGGATGACAGAGGCAGACTCGCCGGTGGAGCCTGAACTTGATAGATATTCTGGGCGTCCTCAGAATCGGTGTCGGAGAGAGAGGGTTCAGCATTGTCGACAGAAATGATTTTGCCTGTTTTAAAGTCCATGGTGGCATTGAGGTGACCATCTGTGATGACTAACTGATCCGTGGCCCAGTAATGGATACTCTTGGCCTGGCGGAGAAAAGGTCTGCCGACCAACATTTCATAATCACCTGGATCTTCTCCAGCCTTCCAAACACCAAATTCCAAGGGGAATCTGAGATCACCAATGTTGATGTGAAGAAGAGGCGTGACGCCTTGAGGTCTCGTGATATGGCCATTGGCCAATTTGATGTCATATGGGGCACGATAGAGTTGTTTGATGCCCATTTGTTTGGCGGAGTTTATCCGTGATGAGATTGATCTAGCGCTACCTCCGCAATTTGAACATGATTGACTTGTTGATTGCCCACCGTGGCATGTACCGTGGGAGTAGAGGTAGCAACAGCCCCAACCAAAACAGTCGGGAGTGGTAACTGGTCCTTGAGAGCAGGACAGAGTTTCAAAATTGTGGCCAAACTTAAAGGAATTTTGATTTTGGCTAGCTCCTCCTGGAGTTCCAGGGGCACATGAGAAAAAGGATCTGCTGGATCCACAGGGGCGGGAGTGCGTGGTAAAGAAGCAGCAACTTCTTTGAGGAGGTCAACCTCTGCAGCTATATTTGGATATGTCTGAGAGCGTGGAGGTTGAGACGTGGAAGGTGCTTCTTGTCTTTGTTGAGCTCTAGTGTGGCATGAACATTAGCCAACGCGGCGGCCTTCACGACTTGCATGAGGTTCAAAATGCTTTGGCGAACTTTAGGCATAACATGCGGCATGAGTTTCTCCAAGTCAGGTGCAAAGTGAACCTTTTTTTCTTCTTCATGAGGAAGGGTGTCAACTGCAAAGGCAGGTTGCGTGCCATTAGGAATAATGGGTAAGGGGCGTGGCGCCACAGTGCAGCGTGAAACCAAACCAACCCAATTTGATGGTCGGACGGGAGGATTAAGAGCCCGAAAAATTTCTTCCCCGGCTTGTTGATCCAACCGAGGTTGATTGGCGGGAGCTGGTTGATAAGCGTGATTCTTTGGGCGCGCGAGGTGGCTTTCGAAGAAACGGGATCGCGGGCCTTGTTTGCCATTAGCAATCCGAGTTGGTAAGCCGTGAGGCCGACCGATGTGGTCCGGATTTGTGCCGGAAAGCCGCACCTTTGAACTTGTGGAAGTTGAGGACACGCCCGTGGTGGTATGACCCCACTCTTGACAAAGTGATAACACCGAAGCTTTCGAAGATCAAAAGGAGGGCGTGTGTTGGGTCCCCGTTGTTGCTCCTGTTGCTGATAGAGTTGATTGGGTTGCGCTTGCAGTGGGGGCTGCTGATATTGCGATTGGTGCTGAGGTGTTATTTGCACTTGATAAACCATCTTGTTGCGGAAAGGTGTAGGATGAGTGCGAGTGCACTCTTCCGTGGCATGATTGCACATGTTGCATCGTTTACAATGAGGCGGGCCATTGGTGGAGTTGCACTCATTCGCCAAGTGGCCTTGATATTTGCGGATATGGCACGGATCCGATCAGCCTTCTGCGTATTGGCGTGTTGAGGTTGAACAAAGATGCCGGGGAACCATGGCCGGGTGGAATGAAAGGGAGCTCCTGAAGAGCCACGCCACGGGGAGAAACATTGACCGAAAGTGATTGACAAGATCGATAGCCCGCTCCAAAGTCTTGGTGCAGTATTGATCATGAGTCGGATAAATGGAGGAAGTCCTTGGAGAAACCGCACCAAGATCCGGCTCGTGTGGGGTACTCCTTGAGTTTGCTTGAAAGAATGTGAAGTCGATCTGCAAAAATCCCCTCGCGGGACTTCCGTGGGGTTCTTGTTGAAGGTCATTGAGTTGCTTGAGATGAAGCCGATCATCATCCGGTGGTCCCATAGTGAGAAAGAAAAGCAGTTCTCATTTCTGACCAATCTTGTTTCCAGTGGCTTTTGTTGGACATGAGCCATTGATGAGGGGAGCCACGCAGTGTAGTGGAAAAGATGTGGAATTTCAGTTGAGGTTGCGCATGACCATTCAGGACAGCCAGAGCCTCAAATTCTTCCATGTGGGCCCCGAGCACTTTGGTCTAAGGGTTTGCCTTCGTGTTGCCAAAGGTGGGATAAGTCGACTTAAGTGTCCGAAAGGTAGAGGTGAAAGTGCTTGGCTGGACGGGAACTGGATAGGGAGGTGGAGTTGGAGGTGGTATGGTGCCGGAAAGACCCTGATGAAGGGGTTGCTGAGGTGGAGGTACTGGAGGTGCCTGATCATTGGTTTTGAGGTCCGTAAGATTGTAAACAGGAAGAGCGATGGGAAAGGTAGGGAAGGGAAAGTCCTGTGGAGGAGCAAAAGAGACATGGGGATATCCTTGCCCACCCGGGGGAGATGATGGTTGTGAAGGCAGAGGCGTATGGCCAGACGAATGATGGATGTAGGCATGTTCTGGGGTATGAAAGTAAGGTTGAGAAGGTGGAGCCTGATAGGGCTCCCCGAGCAGTGATGAGGTGACCGAGGTCGCGGAGCAATGTTTGCACGCTTGAGGTGGGGAATTTGGACGAGACATGACACGAGGGGTGGGTGGCGCCGACTGAGCCCTAGACCGAATGTGGCCTCCCTCAATGTCATAAGCAGATCCATACATATCACGAACAACTTCCCCGCCGCCGATGACGCCTCAAGCGTAGACGCCGCCCTGGGAAAGAAGTTCTTCGTGTGAAGTTTCTGGACACATGGCGATGTAAGAAGGGAAGAGCGAATCGTACCCAAAGATCGGCGGCGCATTGTTTGGGGTCTGGTTCGAACTCCCTGCAAGACAGCCCCTCGAGGACCCGTGGATCTAACAGGAGAATCCGGGGGACTATGTCACGCGGTATTTGCAAAAAGAGAACAAGAGGAAGAAAACAGAACAAAAGAGAACAATGAGAGGAAAATGACAAGCTTCCTTGATATCAATGATGAACATACATGAGCTCTCGCAATCGAGAGAAAACTGAAGAGAGACAAGACTCAAAACTCATCTAAAAATTATGTGCTAGCTCTACTCATATATATAGTACAATGGCCTTTGGCCCAATATAGACACTCGGACTGATCTCGGTGCCGACTCCTGGAAGGAGGCCTGATTTGCAGGAATGCTGGCGGTGCCTCTTGAAGTGCCTAGAATCACGCTGACGCTGACGCGGGCGGTGACGGGCCGTCACTTGTCTGAGCGGCGCCTCTTGTTGATAGACGCAGGCTTTGACTGCGTGGTCTGCTGCTTGGTCTTCTGCTGAGCCTTTGATGGCTGACCCGTGGCTGACTGTGGATCCTTGTTCTTGATCTGGTCCGTCGTATGCATGAATAGTCCTGTACCAGGAGGCACAGGACTAACACTTCCATTAGTCTAGGAAGATTAGTCACAGTTTGAGATTTCAACTACGCACTATACTTCCCAAACAATACATCCACATCCTCATGAGTATGTCCAGGCATTAAGAACCCTAAATTCACTCTTTCAAAGACACCCACAGCTGTCAAATAAGATAGGAATGAGAACATATACCTGTTTTTATTTTGTCCAGCACAATTGTCAAGTTGGAAGAGGAACTTTGGAGGTAGATCTCGAGGTTGGGGACGTGAACTTGAGCTCCAACATGTTCAGAAGCACCTGACTTCCTAAACCTTGCCTTAGTAAACTTCTCTAGATTATTAGGCTTTCTATCCAACAATGCACTGAAGAGTGGTTGGCTACCACCTCCAGGGTTGTGGAGGTCACCAGAATGCCCACTCTCATAGTTTCTCAAGCACCTCATCACATTTCCAATATAAAAATCTGGACCATCACTCCACAATTGCAAACTAAAATGACCATAATAAATTGGCACCGAGCTATGCACTATTGCATCTATCAGAGAGACCTGCATAATATAAGCTCTATTGATTTGCTTGGGTATGTAACTATATTGTGGCAAATAAATCTTCGATTGATGTCATGTATAATACAAACATAGTTATTGGGTTCCAAACATGATAACGTTCTCCACATCCAATAAGTGGATCTACATGATAGTTGGTCTGTCGTGTGATCTTTCATTTGCTCCCTTATCTTAGCCCTTTGGCTTGGTTGCTTAGTCTTATCCAGAATCACTTTCAACTTCGCACACAAGTTGCACTTTGTAAAGTTGTTCGAAGTGTCTATAGTGACATGCTTGAAGTGCTTGCTCCATAGTCTACTGAAGCTGGGTTGAGATATTGCAGGTACCATTAGTTCTCGAAGCAAAGCATTTCCTTCCTCCAATATACTCTTCTGTGTACAATGGGATGGCAATCTCTTCTCGACAGCTATTTTTCCCTGTTGATCTTTCCTACTTTTATGTGGCATATTCTCAACATTGAATTCAACACAATTATCAAAAACCTCCCTAGAAGCCAGGATCCTAGAAGTTGGCCTCAACATGCGATTATTTCCATGTAATGCAATTTTACTTCCCTTTGCATGACTTGCTTGCCAATTTTGCCAAGATGAAATTGGAATGCCATGAATATGTCTTCATGCACCTTTATATATCCATACCCCTAGCAGTGGGTATCTTCTTTTCTTTGGATATTTTTCATCTTGAAGTGCAAGATCATGAATGGAGTACATGCAACTCCTCGTCTCATCATAAGTATACTCTTGGAAGGTGGCTCTTGTTTCCACCAATTCATCAATTTCAAACTTCTGAACACAATTAACCTAACAACATTCCATTCCCCTTACCTTAGCCATAGCTTCACGTGAACAATCACTACTTGACTTGGACCTCTTGCTAGGATAATGTTTTACCATTGAGTGTGCCCTCTTTTTCGAAACTGTGACCCTGGCAGCTATTGGAGGTGCATCAAGAAAATCAGTGTCATCCACAACCTCTGGCTCTGGTAAAAAGAAATCTCCTATAAGCTCAATGCAGGGTATAGGCCATGGCATGATGCATGGAACCTTCCAATTCTCTTCTAAACTTGATATGGCCACACGCACTTTATCCTCTCCTAACTTTTCATCATTGACAGCGTGGATAGGATCAGCTAGTATGATAGTTCCTTCACCTACTAGCTCTTTATTGTATTGGTGCTTGACTTTCACCTTCTTATTCTTCCAATCCAAGCTACTGTAGAGGATAATTTGCTTAATAGTCTCAGCACCACACCCTTTGGGTGGTCCACACCATTGACCTACAAGAACAATGTTAATAATGGGTTAACAATATTGATACATGTTGGAGGTGAAAGGCATTACATTTTTAGCATCCACACACTTCACCTATACAAATTTAAATGTTCTTAGTATTAGCTAGAAAAAAGGACAAAGTAAATATGAGAATAGATTAAAGGGCAACTTTAAAAAATACAAAAAAAAAAAACAATAAAATAGGCAAATGTATGTTGTAAGTATAGGCAAAAAAAATTTGTAAGTATAGTTGACGTGTCAGTAATTATAGAGAATTAATCATAACATAGGGTGTAAGTAATTCTAGAGAATTAATGATAGCTAATTCGTATGGGGTGTAATTCTAGAGTATTAAGTATAGGCAAAAATAGGTTGTAAGTATAGCTGACGGTGTGGGTAATTTTAGAGAATTAATGATAACATAGGTGTAAGTAATTCTAGAGAATTAATGATAGCTAATTCGTATAGGGCATAATTCGTATATGATGTGATGGAAGCATAATTATGCTCGCACCTACTATAGGAAATCTTGCATGCAACTACTATATCTGAGGAACCTTTTCTCCTTCATTCTCAAACCCTGCCTTCCTTCGCCTTACTTCCTGCGCCTTCGCCTTTCTTCCTTCCTGCGCCTCCAACCATGGTGAGCCATGCCACCCCCGCTCCATCCTGCCATAGTTGCTTGAAAGAGGTGAAGAAGGAGATCAGAAAATTGATCTCCAAATCCGTTCCCCCATCTCGCAGATGCCATTGTGGCTGCCTTCCGCACCACAATCCAGAGGAATGCAAGGAGCTTTTTCTTGAGGGCAAGCTTCGCCCAGGCAATCCCCATCTCAGCAGCAACATCAGCAACCCTGAGTCCCCACATACACCAGCATCACCAGCAGATTTCAATGAGGAGCGCGAAAGGAGGATAGAAGAAGGAGAAGGAGAAGGAGAAGGAGAAGGAAGCGGATGAGGAATGGCGAGAAGGAGGAGGAGGAGGAGGAGTGGTGAGAGGAATTGGAAGAAGAGAAGAAGCCAATAATCCTCAATGCCCTCTCCTCGGATAAAGAAGCTCTTGTTGCAGAAGCCATCCTTGAGGAGATGGCAGACGAAAGCGATGAGGAAGAAGAGGAGGATGAGGATGAGAACTGAAGGTTTTTTTTTTTTTGTTCTTTGTTTTTAAATTTTTGAAAACGAGCTCAGCATCTCCAAAAAAGGCCTCACCTTAAGCTTTTGAATGGAACTAGACATCTCCTTAAACTGTCTCGAACTGTCTTATCTTGAAAGAGCTGAGCAACTCTAATAAAAGGCCCTCTTTATGTAATTTTTTTTTTGATAATATACATACTTAATTTCTGTAACTTGTTTCTACTGTCATTTCTATAACTTTCTTTGATTTCTTTAACTTGCTTTAACTGTCACTTCTATATTAATGCTGGAAAAACCATCTTTTTTTCTATGTCTCTGCTTAGGCACATAAAGAGTTCTATTCTTAGGGGCTTGCAGAGTTCTGTTCTTAGGCGCTTGCAGAGTTCTGTTCTTTGGCGTTTGCTTAGGCGCTTGCAAAGTTTTATTCTTTGGCGCTTGCAGGCGCTAGGAGGAGTTGTTGCAGATCAAGGTAAGCAGTTTGGAGTTTCTGAACAAGGTAAGCCTGACATCTTGTTAACTTTTGATGTGTTAAACAAATCCTACACATGTTTAAGGTTAGAACCTGTTTTGAAATTCTTGCTCTTTTAATCTTAGTCTTGGGAGAGCTCAACCTTAGTTTTGAAATCTTATTTTTTTACTTCTAAAAAAGTGCAAAGAGTTTAAATTGTAAATTAGTTCATGTCTGGCGTGAATTGGATACAATGGCTAGTTTTCTAATATTAATCCCTTACACGCCAAGTGCGAAGTAGCAATTGGGCATTACAGGAGGAACAGAAAGAGAATTATCATTATACATCAATCCATCCATAGTTTCGAATAGAACATAAAATAGAGATTAACCATACATCTATTCATACAAGGGTTAATCCTAGCTACCTTCTGAGCATACAAAGGTTAGTCCTATGACTATCTAGGAATCCAAGCTATCTATATACTAACCGGGATCCTAGCTAGATCCACTATCTCTCTGGTGCTCCATCCTTCTGGCTGGAACAGGGTAGAACAGCAGCTCCTCCTCCACCAACCTCCCCCATTTCGAATTGGGGCAAATGGGGGTATAAAACCCCAATTTGGATCCCAAGTTATTTACTCTCCCTTGCCCAATCGATTTGGGCCAGGTGGCAACTCTAGATTGGTTAATATTAACTAATTTAATATTCTAGCCCTTTTTAATATTAGGTTAAGCCCTAAATTTGAATTAAGGTTTTGGGTTAGGTTTCCACATTAATAATTAATTATTATCATAGCTAACCTTAGCTTATAAATAATTAATGCGCCAATAATTATTCATAGTGATGTGTCAGGTATTTATACTCAAAAAGGCGTATAAATACATGGAACATCACATTCACTCTATAGGTGACCAGCCACATGGACGCACCCTATTGGAGCTAGATGGCCCTCATGTGAACCCTAATACATAAAAGGCCAAACCCTAAACCTAGACCACTTTTGGCTCCACCAACTTCTGATCCATCAATTCGCGCCCACTGCTCCGATTCGAGGATCGTCTTCGATAGCCGAGGATGCAGTAGCAGTCCAAAAGCGTAAGCGTAGCAGAGGAGAATCATCTACTCGAACCACCTGCTAGAGATGGAGAACCAGGGAGCCAACGACAGCTCGTCAGGAGCAGGTACTTCGAGTAGACTCCAGGGAGTTGCACATTGTGTCCTAGTAGAGCCATTCTAGAACCTATAGTTCTGAGCATGAATCCTAATCAATGAACCCTAACTATAAGTTAGATGTATGTGATTAGGATCAGTTTTTATTCTTGTTATTTATCATGTTATGTTGATATATTATGATGGTTGATCTTATGTTTGCACCTCTTGTGTATTGGGAAGGGGGGTAGAGACCTAGTAGCCATTATTTAGATGATGTTCTTAGTTTAGACCCATTAGTTCTCATTATTATGCGGCCTGTGCATAGAGCCCACCTGGCTACGGAGGCTATGGAGTGACTGAGCACCACATAACGGGGTCAGCGGCAAAGTGAAGGGAGGTCCATGCTGAGCGCGCCTACTGGGGACCCATAGCGGGCTAGGCTTATAGTCGGTCACTGCGTGTGGGCCGGGTATGAGTCCGAACTTCCTGGGTAAATGGTGTCGCCCTGACTCTCAAGAGTTGCAGGTGTCGGCCTAGCTTTTGTTTTGGGGAGTTCAGTCGGGTATGGACGTGTGTTGCCACGATCCTCTAGCTGCCCCATGGAGCCATTGCACTACGGGAGGGGGAGATGCAACCCTTCTGACCTCATCAGACCGGGGAGATGCAACCTGGAGTAGTCTCTTTGGATCATACCATGGGATTAACCCTAGCCATTGTCTATTGCCAGTCCAAGTCATTGCCATAACTTAGTCTGATCAATCTAGACCCTAACCATAAGTCGATTTCCCCTTTGAGTCTGAGCCTGGGTAGGAGCCTCTATTTGATGTATTTATTATATGGCTGTATTCCCCAGGGATTTCACCTAGGCACATGGGGATACCTCATGTGCGTGCAAGGGGTCACCAGAAAACCCCTCGTATACGACTTTTGGAGGTCGAAAACCCCTACATACGTAAATATGAAAACCCAATTTCCCTGCCCCCTACCGTAGATATACGCCCGGACTATGTTACGTTTTACATACCCCTACCCGATCTTGTACTTTATTTTGTGCCGTAGCCTTATTCAGAGAAAAAATGGTTTGTGGAGAAGGAAAAAAATTTCACAATGTCTTTAATAGACATTTCTCTCATCTTCATTCTCGGTCTAAGCTTGTCTCGTTGGTTAAGACTCTAATGCATCCTTAGTGTGTCCCTTAGTGGTAAAGTACTGGGGATACTTCAAGCTTGAAAACACGATCCTTATATGTTATAGCTTAATCCTTAAATGGCTTAATCCTTAAATGTTATAGTCCTTAAATGTTATAGCTTAAAAACGTGTAAACTAGTTTAAAGTATAGAGTCTAACTAGTTTACTAGCTTAAAGTCATTTTACTAGCTTAGAGTCATTTTTACTAGCTTAGAGCCTATAGTTTACTAGCTTAGAGTCATTTTACTAGCTTAATCCCTAAATGTCTAAGCTTATGGCCGAATGTTATAGCTTAATCCTTAAAAGAGGATATCATTTGCATGGCCATCTGCATGGCACAGATATAAAGAAGGAGAACCTGCCCCCTGAACTTGCCCAACCTGCATGAAAATAATTGGCCATAATTCCTCCTTATGCTTTGATTTGACCTCACAAAACCCTTCTATTTAGCCTCTGCCTGTTCGATTCATTCCCTTCATTCCGGTTCAATTCCTAAGTTCTTCCTTTCTGTTCCGGCTCTCCTCCTTATTTTACATCTCCTCTCCACAAAATCGGCCGGTAGCTCAATGGCTAGGATGAAATTCACTGCAGCGAAACCTATGGCTGAAGAATCTTCTTCTGACTCTAGCCATCCAGGGATGCAGATGGTTTTCGTGGCCAAGTTTACCTGGCAAGGAACAGGGAGCTAAGGTTTCAGAGAAAGTGCAAAATTGGCTTGATCGTGTTGGAGATGGAGAGGAACGTCATTTGCAGGTGAACATGGAGGCTGACGGAATTCTTCTTCGAGTGGTTCTTAAGATGCCTCCTCCAGGCTACTTTTAATGCCTTGCATTGTCTCGAAAAGAAATAAGGTTGTGTCTGCTGCATGTATATCTTGGACAATCCTGTAAAACTTTTTCATATCCTGTTTTCAGCTTTAAAACTTTTGTGATAGCTAATATCCTATAACTCATATCATGTTACGAGGTCTTACACCTGTAAAACTTTTATTCTGTTTTCAGCTTTTTGTACAAAAGTGCAAGGTTGGTTCATTCCCGCACAACCTTTTTGTAAAAACAGTCTTTATAATATAATATGGTTGCTTTTCTGTACAATGTAATTGACGCTTTACCATAATCTGAATCTGCCACAAATCTGAATCTGCCACAAAATGCATAAACAAATGGGAAACAAATGCAATGCATTCCTTTTCCTCCAAAGAACAAAGAGTACAGAAGAAACAAAGAACCTCCACTCAAGGAAACATAGAGTACAGAAAAACCAAAGAACAAAGAACAATTGCATTCCTTTTCCTCCAAAGAGGAGCTTAACTAGCACAAGCCAATGACAGCACATAGCACATTTGCAACACTTAGCACTGATCTACACGATTTTTTACTGTCGACTCCATGTCCCTAACCAAAAAGCAAACACTTTTTCACCAACTTAAACAGAACCTTGGGAAACTTAATCAACAACTCAAACACTTAAACAGCAACTTAAACACCAACTTAAACACCAACTGTCGCCAACTTAAACAACCTAAACACCAACTTAAACAGCAAACAGATTAAGCAAAAGAAGCAAAATTGCAATTCAAATATGCAACTGCTATTGGTTTGTCAGTGCCACAAAATCTACATGACTGCAAGAATCATTACAGAGAAGGCAGCTCCTCCTCCATAACAATGCATCTCCATAATCTTCAAACTAGAAATACCTATAACTATGTATCTCAAATGCATAAGCAATCTGTTTTTCATGTCAATTTTCATACTAACGTCTCACGACTAATGATCTTCACCCGGATCTTCAAACAATCTTTCCCTTGCCCTTATTTCCTGCCAATGAAAAACAAGATTTGTGAACACAAATTTCAGCAATGCACGGTGCAAAAAACAACATAATAGAGACCTTTTTTCTGATCAGCCAAAAAGTTATGAAATTGCATCATATCATGCTCATCAAGCTGGTATCTACCATTGTCTGGATTGTATGTTAAACATGCTAGTGCTATTACAGAGTCTAGTGAGATTGACTGGCTATCTGAAAGGTCAAAAGTGTACCACGTCCTCCTACCTGCTTTATGTTCATTATACCAGGCCAAATTAAGCTCTATGGAGTATGGTGGTCTGTTAACCAAGTCTACCGGCTCTCTAGTTTCTTTCCATGCTCTCCCATGTTTCCTGCGCATACTAAGTACCCTTCCCAAATACCAAACTTGCATCACGTCCTCCTTGTTTCTGTCATGAGTTTGCCTTTTCTTGCTTCTGGAATCCATCTCAAAGTAGATGGCACAGTCTGATCCAATTCCAAGAGAGGTGGCTGCATTTATTAACTTGTTTTCCGAGCTTATAATGGACTGCAGCTTGACCTTTGTCAATCTGTCGTTGGACAGCCATGGATTACCATTTAGTTGGCTGACCAAAGTGCCCTTGCAAATAGGTTTATTATCAAGAGTGACATTTCTTTCAATCTTTGTGGGAGATGGTGCTTCTACCTCGTCCACCATGGAGTCAAAGGTATGCCTTAACTCTAGTTGTGATGTAACATCATTGGGAAGATCAGAATTGCTCGCTATACCATCATCATTCTCTTGTTCTACATTCACATCATCTGACTCATCTCCGACCACGGTTGTGTCTAATTCCATGAAGTAATCTTTATTGAAAAAATCTTCGTGCTTCCAGGGTTTGCTCCACCAATTTGCCTCTCCACCTTCCTCACAAGTGATGCCTACTTGTGCACATAATTCTTTTGCATGTCTAAGTCCTGCCTCTAGTGCATCCACTATCATGTCATCTGTCCTTATAAGTGTGTAATCTGCCACGTCACACTTTAACTCATTGTCTTCACCATCCACTTTCCTCTCGAGTACTTGCCAAATGTTTTCCTGTTTGACATGTGCTGCAGGGAATAGCAAGGTTCCAAGTGACTTAAATTCAGCCACTCGGTTAAGAGCACTTGCACTATCAAGTACATCAGCCCCAGTGTAGGATCTCTCGTTCCTTACCATTCCACCTATCTTTGAGAAGAAATTCTCGCATGCATCTGACCCTGTGGCATCCAATGGGACAGGAAGCTTCCTACAGTAATCTCTAAAAAACTTTATGAGTAAGACGACAAAGTGGCAAGAAAGCCGAATGTCCAAAAATGTCTCACGACTAATGAAGTTTGTCTTCAAACAATGTGTTTCATGTTTTGATATCCAAAGTCTCCATAAGCTGCAATATGACAAGAGCAACAAGAAAGTAAGAATTCGGCACCATAATTAAAAAGCTAAATAGATAGCAACACGCCTACCTGAAGAAGAAAGAGACGGTGCTGGCTGCTCTTATCCGGTTCCATAGATCCATGTGAGGAGAGAGGAATATGTCGATATAGAGGGAAACCACGTAGAGATAAGTCTCGGTCCCTAATGTACGCATTGGAGTACTATGTTTTGGATCACGTAGCCTCTTCAAGCACACTTGAACTCTTCGTGAGGCAATCCTTTGGGCAGCCCGCCAATTTTGCCTGTCTTTTCTTTGCACGTCACCGATTTGAAGACCATGCTCACATTGAAAATTGTGGAAAACGTGCCACACGTCATTAAGTGTGACGAGTTCTTTACCCAAGTAAAGCCTCCGAGATGCATTGTCAAGTGGATTGATAAGCTTCTTCCCATTATGGATGAAGTCTTGATCATGGAGTCCATGTATGCTGCTATCTTTGTTCATGGCAGCAGTAAACACCCATCCTTCCCATGGAATGGCAAACTTTTTTCCTATTTCTTTCAAGGTAGTGTAGTCTTCTAACATACAAGCCCTCCGTCGGGCATCTCCATCAGAGGAGTGTCCAATTAGGGGACCTAAAACACTTCTTAAATGCAAATTCCAGAAATGAGCTATTTCATCCCATTGACATCTCACGGCCTTATGGTCAAACCTATTACATGTCAATTGTATGGACAACACGAGCTTGGGTAGACGGGAATGTAATGGATCCACAATGAGCACACGGGCATAATGTGCAACCACATTCATCTCAAATGCATCAACAACAGTTTTGTAGCCCTCCTCCCCATTCCCAACATGAACTACAAAATTAGTGATACAAGAATGATCTTCTTTTCTACCACAAAAACCTACCAAACTATCATCTCTAGCACACCATTGGACTGCCCTCTTGATTACGGTCTCATCTTCGGCCACGATAGTTGGTACACTTCCATGAATCGACCCACATTTCAAGACATGATTGCCATAAATCTTTGCCAAGTATACAAATGTCTCCTCATTTATTCCAGCCTTGTAGCTAAGTGTCTTGCCAGTAGACCACCTTGTTGTTGACACATTAGGACCTCCAAAGTTCATAGACAAGAAGTCGTGCATCCTTCTCCCTCCCCAAATTTTGATTGTTTCAAACAACTCTTTTGTTGTTTGCTTGTACCGCTTCTTATGGCCAGGCCTTAATATGTTCTGCGCAAGGTCAGTTAGAAAATTCCACAATGCAGGCTTGCCTTCAAATTTACCACGAGAATAAGCCTCTTTAATATCCATGCAAAACTTCTGGACATCACCACGTTTCATAGACTCAAACAATGTTTCTCGAAGAGATCTTACCTTTACTGACAATGCAAGTGTCTTTAATTTGCTCAATCTCAACTCCATTCTCAAGCTTCTATTCTCATGGCATGTTTCCTTGGCAAGGTTGCGCAGCTCGAACCTTGTCAAGTAGTCAACTCTCAATCTGGATTTTGTGTTCCTCAAGCCTCGCTCTACTTTATCCTCACTTTGTCTATAAACTCTCATACGGAAGTCTCTTTCCTTTGGTATGGCAGTGCAGAAAGAACATTGGAAGTTTGGAAACATTGCTCCTGCACTCACTCTAGCACATTTGACGTGCCTAATTGTTCCTTGGATCTTAATCATCTCACCATCTACCGTGAATTCTTGACACAAATCTGGCTCACAATACCAATTTAGGCCTGGCCTAGACTCATCTAAGAATGGTCTCAAATCTCTTGTCTTGGATGCATATCTATATGTTAGTTGCCAATAACCCCAGCATAGATATCCCAGATGCATAGTCCCTGTGTATTGTTTTTTTATTTAAATTTCAATGAGAAAGAGAGCGAGATACAATGAACTACTACAATCCAAACTAACAGCCCAACAACAAACAAAGAACAAGGCAAAGAACTAATAGAACTAATGGTACGTGTGGCCTTTACTTACTTGAAGTCTCATTTGGATGGCTTGGTCCAGCTTCATTACATTGGTCTGCAGCATAGCAAACAGGCCATAAGTCTCTCTACTTCAAAAACAAAAGTTCAACATAGTGAATTGAATGTAAGAAAAGGATTCTAGAATGTACGAAAAAATATTTCAGCAAATGTAGAATTGAGTGATACCTCGCGTGAAAAATGACAGCATGCTCTTTTGTAAGGAATCCAAATTCTCCTTCCGAGGCCTTCCATGCTTGTTTTGTTCATGCATCTTGTCATCCTCTTTCCTTTCTTTGGCAATGGATTTTTGTGCATGTCTACTACTCTTTACATGCTCCTTCATGTTATCAACCACGTCTCCTCTTGGCGGAAAGAGGAGTAAAGACCTCTGACAAACGCTTCACAACTCAAAGATGACACCACTTTGCTCCACAAAAGGAGCAACTTTCGTGGCCATGCACTCTTCAACTGCAGCCTTGTTTTCAGCCATAATCGCACTTTCCAATTTATCTTTCGAGGCACTTTCCTCGCTTATAACAACACTTTGTGAGTTACTTTGCAAATTCAGCTTGTGCTCCTTTGATTCCATGTGGCGTGCGATGAAGTTGTACAACATGTCATCTCCTCCTCTTCCATATTTCAGTTCGCATTCTACGCACCAAATGCTAAACACTCCCACTCCATTGACATCCGAAGACATGAGCTCAAACCTATCTTTCTTGCCTTGACTTCTCATCTTAGTCTTGTATTTTCTGTAAGTGTGAATCCACCTACATGTAAGAGCCCTTGATGCAAGCTTGGAGTGCAGCCTACCTTCACACTCGAGACTCAAACTTGCCTTTTCCTCATATGCTTGGGTCTGATCTACAACCTCAGTGGCAGCCACATCCTCCACATCCTCCTCTTCTTGCAGATTAATCACGAGGCGTCTCCTCTTCAAGCACTTCCTCTTCCGTAACTTTGTACCTTTCCTCTTGTCGTTTTGACAAAGGAAGCTTCCTTTCTCCCAAGAATACAAATTCATGACCCTCCAAGCCATCTATCTCATCCAATTCTATTGCTTTTCGTACATCGGCGTAATTTGCATTTTGCCTCACTTTCACAAAGCCAACCTCGGAGCACTTCTCATTCCCATCAATTGTGCTTATAACAATATTTGTTTCGAATGCCATTTCCTACAAATCATGCAAAGAGAGAGTTAGGAAGTATTGCCTTCACATACTAGCCGCATGCAAGAGGAGATATCTATGCCTAAATCTATGCCTAAAACTCGAATTATTTCAGAAATTAGTACCTTCTAGTTGGTGTAGCCAACTGTCATACAAGAGAAGAAGCTTCAAGCGGGGCTTCAATACGGCTTCAAGAATACAATATAGATACTTTTGAGGTTCTAAAGCCCCTGTTAGACAGCAAATTTCCAGCAGTTAGTATCTTCTAATTGTTGTCATGAGATAAAAAGAACCTTCAAGGATAAATAGATAGTGATTTTGGAGCAATGAAAAGTCCCTGCCAGATAACAAAATCTCAACAAACATGCATTGCTATCAAAACCTCTTTTCTCTTGAAGATGGATGCCTAAAACCGGAAATACACCAAAGGAGAATACCTTTTACTTGCTGTGGACAATTTCTTGAAGAACAAGCATGCTGTCGTGAACAAATCGTGAATATGAAACTTTGTTAAATTTCCTTGGTCTTCACTTAGCTGCAATAGACATAGATGATTGCATTGTTCTTAGCTGGAAACTTAAAGCAATAGGTATTAGGCAGAAGTTTTGAGAATAGATTTCACGGTTTTTGTCCAAATCGATTACCCCAATCCTTCAATCAAAAAACCAGAAACGTTCATTGCAAACCCCTATGATCTTGAAGGAACCATATGACTAAAAGCTTCGGATCTTCAAGGCTTCAAGGACCCCTACCGTATGAAGCTGGTGAGGAGTTCCCGCCCACAGCACCCCTAAACGACCACGTCCAAAAATGTGGTGGTGAACCCGTATTATTTTCCAGCCGTATACGAACCTGAGAGGCAAAAAAAACCCCTAACCAGTCACGCACATGTTTGGTACGGAATGTTAAAGGTGAAATCCCCGGGCTGTATTCGATGACATGGATGGATGGATTATCACTACCCTTCGAGGTAGTTTGTCATTATTACAAAGTGCTTATGTTGTATATTTTGCTTTCGCTGACATAGGTACCCCTAGAGGACGGGATGGAATGACACCTCTATGTCCTCTACTCGATAGGCTAGTCCCCCCAGCGTACAGAGGGCCCATACGACGGGTGGCCGTTGGATGGGAAAGGTCTTTCGATGTATACGATGGGCTGCCATATATCGCGCAAGGAGCGTCATAGAAGGTTTTAAAATGCAATAGAGTCGAATCCATTTCAATCCATCCATTTTTCTGAAGGAAAAGATGTGTCTAAGAATAGAATATAGAATAGATTTTTTATCGTCCATGAGAGACCAATTGGCCTATGGGACCCAAACAAAAAGAGAGCAGCAAACGTATTACTGCCAGGATTAAAAAAACCCCGCCTCAAAGGGTTTTCGAGGGAAAAATATTAGCAGTAATAAGGATGCTGGCATGCTGTACAATTGTATAGGACAGTTCAATACTGTCCCGGAGGACACTGAGTTCGTGCATCCATAACCTCCTGGAGGTATGACCCCAACAAACCCACTGACGCCGTATTCAATAACTCATGCAACGGTTGGCCAGGTACGAGTAATCGAACATACCGCTCTCGGATATGGGCAAACGTTGGGCAGATCTGGAGGGCATGACATTCATTCTCAATGGTGCCCTGGTGGCAACAATGGCAAAGCCTTTCCTCCCGTGATTCCCCAGCCCATCGTCCTGTCTCAATACAGAGAAGATGCGCACCCGTGCGAATGGAAGCTATAAGTTTGCGCTTCTTCATGGGCAAATGGGTGTACAAGTACTGGTGCGGGCCTCTCGTGAGCCTAGGATTGACTTGCTGCTGATAGTGTGCCAGCTTAACGTGCATCAGAGCATCTGCATTCCAGAGCTTGCAAAGGAAAGTAGCATCAGCTTAAGTGCCTTGTGATCTTTCTTTGTCCGTACCTGTACGCATCTGTTTGCCTGTACCCCCCAGCGTGAGAACAACTGAGTTTGCTTGTCCTTCCAGCAGGTTTTCAGGCATTGGGGACCCATCGCCATGGCCAAAGCAAGGTTGGGCAAACGTGTATCGCCCATGGCAACCACCTTCTGGAAGTAAATGATATGGCGTTCCAATGCAGCCCATTGAAGGGGTAGAAAACCTGTCTCCTGGAGTAGGATCTGGTATGGAACTGTGGACTTTACCCCAAGGGCTCGTGCCAAGAAGGCTTTCGGCACCTGCTCGAGGTCATTCCAGGTGTTGAGGGATATCATCAAACCCCATACTTCTGCCCCATACAAGAGGATCAGCTCGACCAAGGCCCTAAACAAGTGTGACTGGTGGCCCCAGACATATAACTCTGCCTTGTGGCTGTTGTTCTGCATGGTATATAGTGCTTTCCAACCTGCCGTGACCTGCAACCTGATGGCAGCATCCCAGTGGGTGGTAGCAGAGAACTCAATTTCCAAGTACTTGTAGGTCGAAGCTACCTCTACATCTTGTCCCTGGTAAATGAATGAGGGGAGCCTTGGCTGACGGGATGATGAAACCAACAGCACTCTAGTTTTGGCCAAGTTAACTCGCATGCCAGTGAATCTGCAAAAAGTGTCAAGAGCATCCGGTGACGCTGCATGTGCCGTCGTATGTCCTAAGGGATGCTGGCTTGTGCTACGACGTAAAAATACACCTTCCTTCCTTCCTTCCTTCCTTCCTTCCTTCCTTCCTTCCTTCCTTCCTCTGGAGATTGACATCGTCAGCATATATGAGTTGCCGGATTGTGTTATGCATGAGATGGGCGCCCACACCTCCGTGCTCGGAGAGCCAATCTTAGACGAGCATTTGCGTGAGAAGAAGAGCTTGAATCTGTTCTCCCGAGCAAACGCTCAAGAAATTTTTGCGAAGGACCCAAAAACATTTCAGGGAGAAAGCTTATTCTTTGGAGAGTCTTGGGATATATCTAGTGTCTCCTACTTCAGCACCTACCATTATATCTTATTTTTGTTTTGTTATTGTGTTAATGATGGGACTCATACCTAAAGTCTCATCTGAACTCTTGCTCTCTGCATGTACTCATCCCATGCTAAGCAAACATAGGATCTACTTCTGTCGCCATGGCCACACAGAAGTTGCTGCTACTCTATCGCACCACGAAATAGGAACCTTAACTTCGAAATAAAGAAACTAGAAAAACAAAACACTTTGGACAGAATACTACAAATGAAAAGCCCCTCAACCATGCAAACCACAAAAGCCAAAAATCCAGCATCGTCATTATATGGCCTTAGAATACTCATACTTGTCAAAAAAATCACAAAAATCATTTGTAATACCTGGGGTTGAATTTTGGGGTCCGGTGATATCTCTCCGGCCACCTAGAATGTCCGAGAGCAAGTGCAAAAAGCCTTCTAGCTCAAGCTTTTGGGGTAAGATCCACAGTCCCATATCAGATTCTTCTGCAAGAGACATGCTTCTTGCCTCTATAGAGGACTGCACTTGACCGCCACATTATATACTCTAAGAAGGTAGTTAGTTTGGGCAATGAGTGCCTGCCAAACGTTGCTTATACCACGGCTATAGGTCCACAATGCCTCAAGGTCTGCTGGAAGGGGAGATGAGCTAAGTGGTTCTCTTGATGGAATGATCATGAGCACAGATGTGTACGGTACAAACTGAAGAGGACCATCATCACCTAAAGCAATATCTTGATGCTTGCTTCCTCAGCAAGCTTTAGATGCTAGTGCCCTGGAACAGGTTAAGACGACACACTACCAGTGCCAGATCAATCCCGTACTTGCACGGGGTCCGTAACGCTATCTTGCATACACATTTGTCAATGAAGAAGCGCAGATTGATACCTCTAATTTGCACACATGCATATCACCTCCGAATTGAGACAAGCAGATGGGCTCAAGAGGCGCATGTGGCCAGGACTTATCAGTATTGCCAATAGGGCGTCATTGAGAATGAATGCCATACTCTTCAAGACTGTCTTGCATCCACCCGCATCCAGGCCCGCAATGCTGAGTTGATCCTGCCCAACCAGCCACTCCATGTGCTGATGGACACAGGTTCAACAGGGATACTGGAATCTTATCTCTAGGAGATCATGGATGTGAGCACGTAGCTATGTCCTTAAACACTGCATTGAAATGGAAATGTATCATAATATCTCAGCACGCCTATTACTGCCAAGGTTTTTCCCTCGAAAACCCTTCAAGGCTGAGTTTCTTTAACCTGGCAGTAATACGTTTTGCTGTGCTCTTTGGTTGGGTCCCATAAGCCTATTAATTTTTTGGATGACGAAAGCCATTTAATTCAATTCAATTCTTCAATCACAAAAAATAATTACCAGATATTCTCACGCCCACATGGGTCATGTTCAAAACCCCAAAAACAACTAGAAAAAAAACAGTACACATATTTCCATGGACTATGGCCCAAGGGATCTTAGGTGCCGACATCTGGGGCATATTTTCTTCGCCCTTTTTTCCTGAATTCTAATTAAGAATGTTCTGCATGCCAGAATGCTTAGCCCCAGCTGGAATGAAGTCTCCTTTGTGGGAAGGAAGAGGTTCGCCTTAGATAAGATGATCAGAGTTTGGGAGATTTGATGTAATCCTGCTAAAATGTTAGGCCTTAAACATTTCAAAGCGACTCGTTTTAGAATCCGTTTTTGGGTTTCTAGCTCTGAATCCGGCTCGTGTTCAAAAAGGTCTGGAATAACGAGTTCATATCATAAGCTTAGTGAAGTAAGATCAGTTAACCCATATATTGCGAATAGTTTCTCGAGAGCTTTGTTGGGTAGATCATTTGCAGCAGCTGCCGAAGGGACTGCATCCGACATAGCCTCTTCTCAATTGGGTCGTTATCTTGGATATACTCTTCTTTTGGGAGGCTGTGGGATTGCTACTTATTTTCAGTTTTATGGAAAGTCTGGGAAAGAGGAGCTTCATGAGGAACATGTTGTGACGAATTGGAGTAATACACATGAAGCTAAAACCAGGGCTTATTATCAACCTGAATCTCTTTCAGAATTGGAGGAGATTGTGAAGTTAGCTCATGAAAAGAAACAAAAAATCCGGCCACTTGGGTCAGGGTTGTCGCCTAATGGAATTGGGCTAAGTGATGACATGATAAACATGGGTCTCATGGACAAGGTTCTTGAGATTGATGAAGAAAGCCAAAGAGTGACTGTCCAAGCAGGCATCAGAGTTGAGCAGGTGGTGGAAGAATTGGCACTTTATGGCTTGACTTTACAAAATTTTGCTTCAATCAAGGAGCAGCAAATTGGAGGATTTATACAGGTACTCTTTTAAATCGAATATCCCCTTGAGAAAGCTAATGTGAAAATGATGAATAAAATCTGGATTAGTCAGCTCTTTCTTCTTTAAGGATATATTTGATTTGATCTTCAGGTTGGAGCACATGGTACTGGGGCAAGAATACCACCAGTTGATGAGCAAGTTGTGAGCATGAAGCTTGTGACCCCGGCTCGTGGTACATTGGAACTGTCTCCTGAGACTAATTCAGACTTGTTCTACCTTTCTCGGTGTGGGTTGGGAGCTTTAGGGGTGGTTGCAGAAGTTACTCTTCAATGTGTGCCTGCTCATCGCCTCATTGAGCACACATTTGTATCAAGCTTAAATGAAGTCCGGAAGAAACACAGGTAATTGCATTCTAATTTGTACTTGTGTCATGTGGTGCCATGTTGTATTTTGCCTACGTTAGATGCAAGGTAAGCACAGTGTTAAATTCAAGTGTATCTTGCCTTGTAACAAACATATTCATAGGCAACGTTCCTACGTTTGTAGGTATTTTATGCGTGCCCGTCCATTAGTCTATATATTTTTTACCATTAAAGCCATGCAACAACAGACTGCATGATGCGCACGTCGAATACGTCATGTTAATGGGATGGATGGGCATGTCTTAACAGTACATCTAAATAGTTATAGCCCAAAACTCTGCAATTTGTTGGCCCATCAATATATATGATTTTGAGTTGCTAAACCTTGCTTCTGATTTGGATTGAAAAGATCCTTATTTTTAGCATCATGTTTATAATTGTGCATCTAGAACACCTTCGCTATTCTATTACTCCTAATAATTTTCTACTTTTGCCAGCATTTATAGGTTTGTGCTATGAATTTTATTTTATTTTTGCCAATTGTTTCTCAGGGATGTGTGCTAGTGAAGCATCATAAGTTGAGAATCTCTTTTACTATTTTTTCCCGGCTTTTCCTAAAACTTCATTGGTCTTTTGGTATTCCTTTTAAGCAGCAAGGATACCATATCTTTTTAAGCAGTGAGGACGCCCTATCACATTTATTTAGGATGTAGTTTAATGGGTCCTGATATCTCACGCACAAACTTCATTACTGATAATCAGATAGATCCAGTTGGACTGCAGATCAAGAAGACAACAATAATAGCATTTGGCTGGAACTGTAGATTCAAGGGATTCTACATTATTGTCTTGTTTAATGCATTATCTTTAATTTGGTTGTCTCACATTTTTTGTCACCTGTACTAACAGGAAATGGTTACAAGAGAATAAGCACTTGAGATATATGTGGATTCCTGACACTGAAGCAGTGGTAGTGGTGCAATGCAATCCTGTTGCTGTAGGTAAAGAGCCTTCCCAAAATAAGCAGAAATACACTTCAGATGAGAGACTGGAACCTGTACGTGCACTGTATAGAGAAATATCCAAGAAATATGGGTACCTCCTGTAACCGTTAACACCATCAGATTCTTGAAGAAGGATTGTTTCATTAGTTGTTACTTCATGGCAAACTTTCCAATTAAATGCTATCTTTTGCTGGGTAACAAGGTCGGATATCATAAGGTAATTGTTATATTTTTTTGCAGGCCATTAGAGAAAGAGGAAAGTATTGTTCATGGTAAATCCACAGCTGCTACTGACGAAAAAGCTGGAATGTGGACTGGAATGGCTGTTGGTAGCAAGCATGTCCTGTCAGAAGAAGAATTGTTACAGTCATCATTTACTGAGTTGCGTGACAGGCTGCTTGCTTTTGATCCTTTGAATAAGGAACACGTGGTCAAGATAAACAAGGTGGAGGCTGAGTATTGGAAGCGCAGCGAAGGATACCGAGTAGGTTGGAGTCATGAGATTTTGGGCTTTGATTGTGGGGGACAGCAGTGGGTTTCAGAAGTATGTTTCCCTGCTGGAACAGTTAAAAAACCAGATTTGAAAGACATAAAATACATGGAGGAGTTGCTTCAAATTGTCAAGAAGGAAGGCATACCTGCACCAGCACCCATTGAACAACGGTGGACTGGAGCTAGTAAGAGCACCATGAGTCCTGCTTCAAGTGAAGCTGCAGATGCTGTGTTCTCCTGGGTAAGACTTTTACTAGTCAATTCTCATTTGGCTTAGAGTTTATGCAACATATAAATCTTCAGGTTATAAAGATTTTATTGAAATTCGTGTTATGAGTTTTGTGAACCGCATTTATGTCATATTTCAAACAATTATCTGTATAGAAGTTTGTTGAAGCCCACTGCCAATGCAGGTAGGGATAATCATGTACTTACCATCCGAGGATGAGGCACAAAGAAAAGAAACAACCTCAAGTTCTTGAGTATAGGGCTTCTACACAAAAGCAGTTGTGGGATCGTTACAAAGCCTTTGAACATTGGGCCAAGATTGAGGTATGTTTAATATTTGGACTATGCCTCAGTGCTACTATTTGATCTGGCATGTATCTACAGGTTGTCAATGATGAGGAGATGCAATGGATAAGAGAGAGATTAAGAGCGCGTTATCCAGTTGAGGCTTTCAGCAAAGCTCGCATTGAACTTGACCCCAACAATATTCTAAGCAACAATCTTATGGACAAGCTGTTTCCCAGGACTACAAGTGAGTAAGACCAAAGTACATGGTGAGGGAGAACACAGTTTTGTAATTAGCAGTGTGATACTTGAAAATAAGCTTCCCATGTGGGGATGTTGATCTAACATGGTCTTGTCTTTAATGCATATTAGGGAGCGTACAACCTTAATTCGTCCCATTAATATCATGATTAGACAAAATATGCAATGTGGCATCGTTGCAAGAGGCATGCAACTTCTTCATTTGTTTTGGCCCGTAGGCCATGGATTCTGGATTTTCTTGTTTCCACCTTTAAGCATAGTCTGCAGCAGTCTTTCTGGCCATTGAGATGACTGTTCCTCGAGCAATATCCACAGATTGAGTCGTTTTTTCGCATCTCTGTCTTTCACATCTTCCTCCTGATTTAAACATGAGGCAAGCTCATAATCTCTATAGCCAGCTCTCTTCTCGTGTGTAAGTAGCACTGGCTTTTGCTGCTCAGAAATTAGTACCGGAGCATATCATCCAATTTGCGTTTTGAGTTGAAATCTTCCATACGGCAGCCCAAAGTTCTGAAGCACCTTGTTTACTTTAATTGAGAAGGCGTCATCGTGATGGACCAGTGTCTTATGGAAACCACTACCAAAGAACCTATAAACCACATTGGAGCTTGCTTACGGTTTTGGATGATTGCCCACCTTGAGACTGCTATGGTCTCGAGTTTATATACATTTACACCTACATTGAAGCTTATAATTTTGGATTATCCTGCCTTTAGACTGCTATGGTCCCAAGTTCACATATATTAACCATGCACTTTATTGGCTCCCGAGACAGGTCACAGGATCCTTCGATCAAGTTGATTTGATCCTAAGCATTTCACGTAAGCATGCCATACAAGCAAGGGGTATTTACATGTGTGCATGTTCACATGTGTGAATAGGGGTGCACATGTGAATAGTGAATACCCTTGCTCACACCCTTGATCACAAGCCCTTGTTTTTGGAGCTTTATATGTAGGCATTTATGATCTTACCTTTATATGTAGGCATTATGATCTCTGATCCATTTGAGAAATACACCTATATATGTAACAACTTTACATTAATTGCCACATTAATAAGATAAAACTTAAATTGGAATGTGTTAATACATACTTCCAAATCATAGTTGCGCACTCATCATTGTTCCAGATGCTCTTTGGCTTCCCATGATGTGAAAGTGTCTCATTGGTATCAGAGCAATGCTAGGGGGAAACTTCTTTGGAGATGCCTAGCTATCTTTTACTCTTTTAAAAAATATGTTAATGCCTAGGCGGCGGAGCGGCCATTTTTGCTCCTTTTGCTCCATTTGCTCCTTTTGCTCCTTTTGCGCACATAACTCTTGATTCTTGACTCGGTTGAGGGAGTCAAGTGCATAGTTTTTGTGTTATTAGGTGAGAGTATCTTCTACCTTTGTGGTGGTCTCTTTATCCTTTTTGAGGATGGTAATTCCTACTCATTTTTTAAAGGATTATAGCCTCCCTTCTTACCTCCACCATAGACATGTAACTTCTTTAGAGGAGTGGTGTTGGGTAAGAGCAAGTTAGATTATACCACTTTTGACACCTCTCAAAGTACATACTGTAAGTACTTAACAGCTGAATACTTTTCTCTTCTTTACATCACATGTCAATTCAAAAATTGAAAATGCAAATCAAAAACACATTACTATTCAACTTAAAATCAAAACATTGATGTTAGAAACAAGAAAGATTCATGCACATTCAATGTTCATGTTTAATTAGACCTTCTCAAGCCCTCAAACTACCCAGTGTTTGAATACCTTTTTTGGCTTCCAATAGATACAAAAACAGGCACACCCTAGCATGCTCTCACTCTATTACCTACGTATGTACCTTCTTCTTCATAACGAACGATATGTTGATACATCCCAAGAGGCCACCGTTTCAGAGTAGCAAGGAAACTTTTTTAGAAGCCACTGAAATGGATACAAATAACTCGTTTGAGAGTGTTGCATCTTCACCCTCGTCTATCACAAATTTCTCTATGTCATGGTCAAGTATATTGGGACCTCATAGGAGTTCTTTTGCCATGGCGGACATGATCGCCCATTCTTACGGCCATCCCTCCAATGGCTTTTGGAAGTCTTTCTGCAGGTACTTGGCCAAAGTATGACCTGTTAAGCCGCGTCATTTTCAATAATGTAGACTTTTGCCCTTTTCTTGATGCTACCCTTTCTCCTCTTTGTTTCACCCGTCTCACATCTAGGAGCTTGATGGAGTTAGCGTTTATGGTAAAGTCCGATGTATTCGTGTACTCGTCATGGTTTTGTGGTGGTACAACATGAAGATAAATGGGATCAAATCTTCTTGCTCATTGATGACAAGGACATGTGCTTGGACATCTAGTGTGTTTGATTTTCCCCGAAAAGTGGAAATGTAATCTCCTACCATGCGCTCAAACTAAATTTCGATTCGTTGCTTCCATGGTCCTTGCGGTCAAAATCGATCCAAGATTTAGAATGCCAATGGTTTAGAGTAATTGTCGTGACTTATTTGTAGACTATCCATTTCTTTTTCGCGGATGTGCTTCCCTCACCTTGCCGACTAAGTGCACATTAGGGGCGGTTGGGGTCTCAAAATGGCCTCCCTATCGGCCATTCCGTCATATTTCCCCTCCTTTTTTCCCATGCCACTTAGGATATCAAACTCTCATCATTCAGTTTACTTGGAATATTCTCCGGGAATAAGGGGATTAGCATTCATGGCGCCATATGTATTTAATTACGTTGGTTGTCGGATAAGTGATGCAACATGTGGGCGCTTCTAAAAAGCCAATTGCATTATAGCATCTGGGCAACTCATGGCGGTGTCTCTTGATTTGTCGGATACCAAGCGTCGCGTGTCCCAGATTCTTGCGCTATTTTCATTTTAGAGGCCATGGCCATACAAGCTTCCGCCTTCCACATTTCAAAATTTGAATGTGTAGGTTGAAGCTTTGTATCGAACTTTCATTTTTTGTGTGCGCTTTATCGCGTGTGGTTCACATGGAAGTTTAGGCCCTCCGTGAGTTACGTGGTCGGCCTTCGATTAAAAATTCATTGTTGCATCGGCTATGCAAGTTGGATCTTGCAAGGGCTGATTTTTCAAAAAGCAGGGCTGAATTTTTTGCCTCGGCCCAAGTTCGGCGAGGTTTTAAGCCCGATTAACTTGTGATTCGTCCATGTGAACCCGGCGTGCTTAGGGATCTTTACTTCATCCCAATACAGGCTTCTTGCCCCCTACAATTCGAAATTTGAATTTGCTTAATGTATAAAAGCATGGATTGTAGAAGAATGGACTTTTCGAGTTCCATATGCATGTTGCAAATTTCAAAAACAAGGTTAGTACGGACGTTCGGCTCACACGAAGCGAATTGTGCTGGGGCATACAAATTGTACACCTTCATTTCGCGCCGTGCGATCCATGCAGTATGGAAGCTCCAAATGATGTGTCGATAAGGATCCAACTGACTCACGAATATGCTCCAGTCTTCAATCGCAAAAAAGGTCTAAAAAATCACAAGGCACCCAAAATTAAAAGACTACGTGGTTTTTCCCATGGTTATGACTAGAAAAACACTCGACAAAACCAATGCGTGTTTGGGGGTTAATTTCATTAAAAACCATATGTGGCTAAACTAAGTTGTTTCTCCGGTAAGGTTTATTAGGGTGGTATTATTGCACGGTAATTGCAAATGGCTTCTATGTAGAGTTTTTCAAAGTGGTATTACATGTTGGTAAATAGATGTGGTATAATTATAGTGTTTTAAAGGTATGGTTTGTCCATGTGGTATAACATGACGGTTGTGGATGTGGTTTAATACAGTGCTCTATTCATGAGTTTTATAATGTGGTTGGTTATTGTGGTAAACTAGCAAGCTAATGTCATGGTAAATGCACATGGTTCCCATTGTATTAGACGCAAATTACTATTATTGCTATCAATCCTAGATGTAATTGTTTGTTCTAAATGTGCATGGTTTTGTTATGCATTAGCTAATCATGGTTATCATTCATAAACAATAATGGTTATCATTTATAAACCAGTAGTGTTTTGTTTGAAGCATTTCAAGTGTAATAGACCGGATTGTGTATGGTTTCTTGTATATAGTAGTGTATGGTTTCTTATATATAGTAGTTTCTTATATATAGTAGTGTATGGTTTTATTATATATAGTAGTATTTATTACGACTATGTCACTATATCTGCTCTTTTCAAGAGCAAGGGATTTGAACCCCAACCATTTCCAAAACTCATAAACTATGATTAAATTTATTCGAAATAAGTAACAAACAAATTTGTATCTAAGGAAGTCTTGACCTTGCACTTGCGGCTTAGATTGAATCACCTCTAAGTCTATCTAATCACTATCTGCATTGTATAGTCTCATCTTTGCTAAGATAGGTTGTTCTTGTCAAGCTGTCTTTGCATCTAGTAAACTTTGTGGCCAACTCCTTCACAACAATTAGAGACCCAATGAAGATGTTTGCATCTTCCAAATCCTTGCAAAACACTGTCATAATGCCCACTATTCACGAGTTCTTCAACCACATAGCCAACCACTTCAAATTCAACCTGCTTTCTTCCCTTGTTTGTATAACTTTGACAAGGATGATTAACATTGGGCTTCTAACACAACATAAACAACCTTTAAACTCTTGCTCTAGGCACGGGTTAAAAGACCATTTCCTACCATTGCTTGAGATAGCCTACATGGCAATGTGTGTTGGTTTGTAAACCGGTATCATGGTCTCAATACAAGAAAAGCCAGATATTTCAAAGATATTTCAAAATTACCGGACTAGAATTTTTTACTTGCACATTTGATGCCTGTTGTATGGTTCCTTTCATGATACTCTAAAAAATTAGAAGCGAGAATAGCAATGAATTTGCAAAATCACACCTTATGAAATATAGCTAGTTCTATAGGTTACCTTACTAATAATAGCATCGACATCCTTCCGAGGCCGCAAATCTCATGATTGAATCCGTGAAAAGCCCCAAAACACGCATATTTTCCAATCGCATGCAAACCATTAATATGCATTGAAATTCATGCGACTAATTTACGAATTTTAGCATGTAAAATGCTAGCCTTTGATACCCGATCCATATTGTTGTTCTAAAATGAGTTAAATTGGGGTGCTAAAGCAAGGATCAAAGACGATGAAGATGTGCCCCGATAAAAGCCTTGGGCTTTCGTTGTTGTGGCGCCATTAGACTATCTCCCCATTGTTCATAGCCCCACACCAATTATATCTAAAAAGCGCATTAGTCTTGAGCGTCATCAAATTTGTCATGAATATATGCACTGCTTTTGAAATTTGGACTCACTTTTGTCATGTTACCATTCCCCTATGTTTTCTAAAGGATACGTTTCAATTGGATTCATTGTAGGCGTACCTTTGTATATAGGCGAGGCAAGGTCTGTTGCATGACATACAATATCATAATGCCTTGCTCACAATAAGAACAAATAATATTCATAGTGGGAGAATTCAAAAGCATACACATATTAGGCCCAACGAAGGTGATGATGTCCCATAGCTAATTTGCTATTAGGTTGCAAGCTCACGGGTTCACCTCCGGGGAGATCGTGATATCCCGAGCATCAAAGGTTTGTTCAACCGTGGACTTTTTTAGCCTAAACTTCGGTTTACGGCTGCGACAAACCTTCTTCACGGTACAATCTCTGGATGACTTGTCATGTTAGATGACCAAGTTCATAACAAACATGCACACTCTCCAAAAGATTACCTCGGATAAATCATGCTCATAACGAACCCAAAACTTACAACGGCAACCTTGGATATCATGCCTATGTCTCGAACTTGAAGAATCTTGGCATCATAGTAAAGAGCACATTCATTACCCTCTGAACGAGAGAACCCACTAGTCAACACAGTAAGTCATCTTTCATTTGCAACAAAGTGCATTATTCTTTGCAAGAGTCTAGCAACTTGAAATACACAAAGCAGAATCTCTCGGGAATCACAAACTATGCATTCTCTTTGCTTAGCATGGGAGTGACCTCGGCGAGGCGGAAGTCCTTACATTTACCCACTCATCTTCATCCGAACCAAAACCAGCAAATCTTACTCTTACTTCTGAATAATTTAAGAAACTAAGGCAACATAATGAAAGTCCATAATGCACCTGATTGAACTGCAGAAGATTTTGTTGGTGGCCGACCCTCGGGGTTGGTGGCTCGAAATGCTCATAGACTTGATGTTCTCGGTGTCTTTGCCATCTTTGACTTGAGTAGTGCCGTTTGTTCTACGAAACCGGTTGCACACTGTATGCACCATTATCGGATTATGCACAAAGCTTGGCTGCAAGATCATATACTATGCGGATGAATCGCATTAGAAAGTCCTTAAAACTATTCTATGCAATGAAAATACAAAGGGCGCCCACCGAGAGTAGCCGCCATGGCAAGGGAACTTCTGAGCATACCGCCGCACATGAGCTGCGAGACCTAGAGCCAAAAACCCTAATGAAGAAGAAAAAAACGAAATGCCCTAAAAGACAGAGGAAAACGCAAAGAGGAAAAGCGATTTCGATTACTCAAAAATAAAAATAAAAATTCCTCTTTTTTTTTTTTCTTTTCACCTCCTAGAGTGTCAATTTTTTCCGGCATCTTTTAGACATGATTTGTTTTAGACTTTGATATTTTTGCCTTGGAGCCCGTTATCCTAGGAATATTTTATCTCATATTTCTCATCAAGGGCCATTAGATTTTTAAAAGCAAAAATCTTTGCTCGCGTCAATTAGCAAAACCGTGATTCAATACAATACAATATTAAACATAACCATTCTCAAATCTGAATATGGAGCCTTATAAAATACAAAATATAACCATTGACATAAAATAAAAAAATGCAGAGTCTTGAAAAATGCTAATACAGAGCTATAGAGCCTTTTCCTCCAGAAATGGAGATGCCCTGCCACAGGAGGCTATAAATATGTTCATTTTTCTTCGTTTCTCCACACTGAGTTCCCGATGGAGAATGCAACATAAATCATCTGGAAAAAAAGGGAAAAGATTTTGAAAACTTAATTATTTCAGCACTCCAAACAATTTAGCAAACAGGTCGTGCAAGATGGAAAAACTTTCGCCCTCTAGGCCTTTTCCAATTCAATTCATTTTAATTCAATCACATATAATGGATGCATAGTCCCCTTTAATCTATGGCAAAAGGGATACATGGAGTTGGCATTCATATTACATTTTTGTTTGCCCTTCCATATGTCGCGAGTAAACATGTGCATAGCATTGTGGCGCATAACTAGGGGTCTGGTTTAGATGGGCCTCGTATGTAAAGGAGTAGCCTTTATGACTTTTACGAATTTTGTCATAGTAGTTTTGGTTGTGCCTGTCCTTCTGCGATATGCATAAATTGTCTTATTTACATTATTTATCAGCCCTTAAGTAGTATGCATCAGTTCTAATTTAGCTCGTGTGATATCCCATAGAAAGAAAAGGTGTTTCTATTACTAGAGTAGAGGGCAATCCAAAATTGAAATGTCTATAGAGTTTTGTCAAACTCTAGGCACTCTATCAAGGATAATTTGTCCCAAGCATCAAAATCCAAAATCAAGATGTTTATATTTTATCAAACTCTGGGCACTCACATCAAGGACAATCTTGTCCAAACATCTCAGGGTCATGTGCGCGATGTTGTAGGACATAAATAAGTAGCCCTTCAATATAAGACTGAGCTCCTATCCTTTATGAAATGCACTTTTGGTTGTGCCTCTCTGTGCAATGTAACCTCTCCCATTACCTTTGGTAAACAAAATAGCAAAGGCAAGAAAGTAATGCAAGTGGTTAGCAAATGCAAAAAAACGATGAAAGTTAGCACACTTAACAAAATAGGTTGTTGTTTCCTATACTATGCTTGGTTGCTTGTTGGTAGTTTGGGATCATAATATACTTTCAAAAAGTCTCATGAACTAAAGTTGTACACAAAAGGAAATTTCGTCATTAAACCTCTCCACTTGATCTAGCACCACATAATTTATCCCTCCAGTTTTACGATTATTTTCGTTGTGTCTACATTTAATCTCTCCATTCTAAGAAATTACACAAAGTAAAATTGCATGCAAAGGAAGCATTTAACCTCTCCAAGTGATCAAGCACCTCATTAGTTATCTCTCCCGTGTCTCTACCATTTGGCCTCTGCACTTTTGCCACACACTCATCACCAAAATGGCCAAAAAAAACAAAGGTAATGCAAGACACAACTGTTGACTCTTCAAGAATAAACCCTAGCTCAAATGACAACTGAAATAATGGCATGTTGTTTTATGACTCTATTTGCGATAATGAACAAAAGAAAATAGTGCATTATCTTTAGCTATTGACTTTGCCAATGTATTGTTGGAATAGGCTAGTCTGTCTATTCATCCAGCCATCCATCTGTAAGAGTTTAGAATCAAATTTTACTTGATATTGTCCAATTCATAATGGTCCTGCAAATAAATAACCAGAGTAGTAAGTCACTGTTGATGCCTACTTACAATAAAAAGCGAGATAGAAGATTAAAGACCAAATAAATATACCTCATTATAGCACTATTTACAGCTTGGAATCAAATTTCACTTATCAAAGAGAATAGTGTTCATCTCATAGTTGAAATCTCATACCGGAGCATATCATCCAATTTGCGTTTTGAGTTGAAATCTTCCATACGGCAGCCCAAAGTTCTGAAGCACCTTGTTTACTTTAATTGAGAAGGCGTCATCGTGATGGACCAGTGTCTTATGGAAACCACTACCAAAGAACCTATAAACCACATTGGAGCTTGCTTACGGTTTTGGATGATTGCCCACCTTGAGACTGCTATGGTCTCGAGTTTATATACATTCACCTACATTGAAGCTTATAATTTTGGATTATCCTGCCTTTAGACTGCTATGGTCCCAAGTTCACATATATTAACCGTGCACTTTATTGGCTCCCGGGACAGTCCACGGATCCTTCCGATCAAGTTGATTTGCAAAGCGCCCGGGCAGGATCCTTCGGTCAAGTCTGATTGGCCCGAAATGGGATCCTAAGCATTTCACGTAAGCATGCCATACAAGCAAGGGGTATTTACATGTGTGCATGTTCACATGTGTGAATAGGGGTGCACATGTGAATAGTGAATACCCTTGCTCACAACCTTGATCACAAGCCCTTGTTTTTGGAGCTTTATATGTAGGCATTTATGATCTTACCTTTATATGTAGGCATTATGATCTCTGATCCATTTGAGAAATACACCTATATATGTAACAACTTTACATTAATTGCCACATTAATAAGATAAAACTTAAATTGGAATGTGTTAATACATACTTCCAAATCATAGTTGCGCACTCATCATTGTTCCAGATGCTCTTTGGCTTCACATGATGTGAAAGTGTCTCATTGGTATCAGAGCAATGCTAGGGGGAAACTTCTTTGGAGATGCCTAGCTATCTTTTACTCTTTTAAAAAATATGTTAATGCCTAGCTGACGGAGCAGTCCATTTGCTCCTTTTGCGCACATAACTCTGATTCTTGACTCGGTTGAGGGAGTCAAGTGCATCTTTACGAAGACTAGTTTTTGTGTTATTAGGTGAGAGTATCTTCTACCTTTGTGGTGGTCTCTTTATCCTTTTTGAGGATGGTAATTCCTACTCAATTTTTAAAGGATTATAGCCTCCCTTCTTACCTCCACCATAGACATGTAACTTCTTTAGAGGAGTGGTGTTGGGTAAGAGCAAGTTAGATTATACCACTTTCGACACCTCTCAAAGTACATACTGTAAGTACTTAACAGCTGAATACTTTTCTCTTCTTTACATCACATGTCAATTCAAAAATTGAAAATGCAAATCAAAAACACATTACTATTCAACTTAAAATCAAAACATTGATGTTAGAAACAAGAAAGATTCATGCACATTCAATGTTCATGTTTAATTAGACCTTCTCAAGCCCTCAAACTACCCAGTGTTTGAGTACCTTTTTTGGCTTCCAATAGATACAAAAACAGGCACGCCCTAGCATGCTCTCACTCTATTACCTACGTATGTACCTTCTTCATAACGAACGCGATATGTTGATACATCCCAAGAGGCCACCGTTTCAGAGTAGCAAGGAAACTTTTAGAAGCCACTGAAATGGATACAAATAACTCGTTTGAGAGTGTTGCATCTTCACCCTCGTCTATCACAAATTTCTCTATGTCATGGTCAAGTATATTGGGACCTCATAGGAGTTCTTTTGCCATGGCAGACATGATGCGCCCATTCTTACGGCCATCCCTCCAATGGCTTTTGGAAGTCTTTCTGCAGGGTACTTGGCCAAAGTATGACCTGTTAGCCGCGTCATTTTCAATAATGTAGACTTTTGCCCTTTTCTTGATGCTACCCTTTCTCCTCTTTGTTTCACCCGTCTCACATCTAGGAGCTTGATGGAGTTAGCGTTTATGGTAAAGTCCGATGTATTCGTGTACTCGTCATGGTTTTGTGGTGGTACAACATGAAGATAAATGGGATCAAATCTTCTTGCTCATTGATGACAAGGACATGTGCTTGGACATCTAGTGTGTTTGATTTTCCCCGAAAAGTGGAAATGTAATCTCCTACCATGCGCTCAAACTAAATTTCCAGTTCGTGCTTCCATGGTCCTTGCAGTCCGAATCGATCCAAGATTTAGAATGCCAATGGTTTAGAGTAATTGTCGTGACTTCGCTGTAGACTATCCATTTCTTTTGCAGATGTGCTTCCCTCACCTTGCCGACTAAGTGCACATTAGGGCGGATTTGGGGTCTCAAAATGGCCTCCTATCAGCCATTCCACGTCATATTTCCCCTCCTTTTTTCCCATGCCACTTAGGATATCAAACTCTCATCATTACAGATTTACTTGGAATATTCTCCCGGAATAAGGGGGATTGCGCATTCATGACGCCATATGTATTTAATTCTGTTGGTTGTCAGATAGGCTGATGCAACATGTGGCGCTTCTAAAAAGCCAATTGCATTATAGCATACCGGCAACTCATGACGGTGTCTCTTGATTTGTCAGATACCAAGCGTGCGTGTCACCGATTCTTGCGCTATTTTCATTTAGAGGCCATGGCCATACAAGCTTCCCGCCTTCCACATTTCAAAATTTGAATGTGTAGGTTGAAGCTTTGTATCAGACTTTCATTTCGAGGGCTGCCAAGTTCGCTATCGTGGTTCACATGGAGAAGTTTAGGCCCTCCGTGAGTTACGGCGGAGTCGACCTTCGATTAAAAATTCCGGCCAGCATCAGCTATGCAAGTTGGATCTTGCAAGGGCTGATTTTCCAAAAAAGGGTTGATGAATTTTTGCCTCGGCCCAGTTCAGCCGGTTTTAAGCCCGATTAGCCCGTTCGTCCATGTGAACCCGGCGATTAACCGGATCTTTACTTCATCCCAATACGGGGCTTCTTGCCCCCTACAATTCGAAATTTGAATTTGCTTAATGTATAAAAGCATGGATTGTAGAAAATGGACTTTTCGAGTTCCATATGCATGTTGCAAATTTCAAAAACGAGGTTAGTAATGACGCTCGGCTCACCACACGGCGAATTGTCTTTGGGGCATACAAATTGTACACCTTCATTTCACAGCCGTCGATCCATGCAGTATGGAAGCTCCAAATGATGTGTCGATAAGGATCCAACTGACTCACGAATATGCTCCAGTCTTCAATCGCAAAAAAGGTCTAAAAAATCACAAGGCACCCAAAATTAAAAGACTACGTGGTTTTTCCCATGGTTATGACTAGAAAAACACTCGACAAAACCAATGCGTGTTTGGGGGTTAATTTCATTAAAAACCATATGTGGCTAAACTAAGTTGTTTCTCCTGTAAGGTTTATTAGGGTGGTATTATTGCACGGTAATTGCAAATGGCTTCTATGTAGAGTTTTTCAAAGTGGTATTACATGTTGGTAAATAGATGTGGTATAATTATAGTGTTTTAAAGGTATGGTTTGTCCATGTGGTATAACATGACGGTTGTGGATGTGGTTTAATACAGTGCTCTATTCATGAGTTTTATAATGTGGTTGGTTATTGTGGTAAACTAGCAAGCTAATGTCATGGTAAATGCACATGGTTCCCATTGTATTAGACGCAAATTACTATTATTGCTATCAATCCTAGATGTAATTGTTTGTTCTAAATGTGCATGGTTTTGTTATGCATTAGCTAATCATGGTTATCATTCATAAACAATAATGGTTATCATTTATAAACCAGTAGTGTTTTGTTTGAAGCATTTCAAGTGTAATAGACCGGATTGTGTATGGTTTCTTGTATATAGTAGTGTATGGTTTCTTATATATAGTAGTTTCTTATATATAGTAGTGTATGGTTTCGTATATATAGTAGTATTTATTACGACTATGTCACTATATCTGCTCTTTTCAAGAGCAAGGGGATTTGAACCCCAACCATTTCCAAAACTCATAAACTATGATTAAATTTATTCCGAAATAAGTAACAAACAAATTTGTATCTAAGGAAGTACTGACCTTGCACTTGCAGCTTAGATTGAATCACCTCTAAGTCTATCTAATCACTATCTGCATTGTATAGTCTCATGCTGCTAAGATAGGTTGTTCTTGTCAACTGTGCTGCATCTAGTAAACTTTGTGGCCAACTCCTTCACAACAATTAGAGACCCAATGAAGATGTTTGCATCTTCCAAATCCTTGCAAAACCTGTCATAATGCCCACTATTCCTGAGTTCTTCAACCACATAGCCAACCACTTCAAATTCAACCTGCTTTCTTCCCTTGTTTGTATAACCTGACAAGGATGATTAACATTGGGCTTCTAACACAACATAAACAACCTTTAAACTACTGCTCTAGGCCTGGGTTAAAAAGACCATTTCCTACCACTGCCGAGATAGCCTACATGGCAATGTGTGTTGGTTTGTAAACTGGTATCATGGTCTCAATACAAGAAAAGCCAGATATTTCAAAGATATTTCAAAATTACCAGACTAGAATTTTTTACTTGCACATTTGATGCACAGATTGTATGGTTCCTTTCATGATACTCTAAAAAAATTAGAAGCAGAATAGCAATGAATTTGCAAAATCACCTGCTTATGAAATATAGCTAGTTCTATAGGTTACCTTACTAATAATAGCATCGACATCCTTCTGAGGCCGCAAATCTCATGATTGCATCCGTGAAAAGCCCCAAAACCTGCATATTTTCCAATCGCATGCAAACCATTAATATGCATTGAAATTCATGCAGCTAATTCTGAATTTTAGCATGTAAAATGCTAGCCTTTGATACCCGATCCATATTGTTGTTCTAAAATGAGTTAAATTGGGGTGCTAAAGCAAGGATCAAAGACGATGAAGATGTGCCAGTAAAAGCGCAGGCTGCTCGTTGTTGTGGCGCCATTAGACTATCTCCCCATTGTTCATAGCCCCACACCAATTATATCTAAAACGCATTAGTCTTGAACGTCATCAAATTTGTCATGAATATATGCCTGTACTTGAGCTGGACTCACGCTGTCATGTTACCATTCCCCCTATGTTTTCTAAAGGATACGTTTCAATTGGATTCATTGTAGACTGTGCACTGTATATAGACGAGACTGAAGGCTGTTGCATGACATACAATATCATAATGCCTTGCTCACAATAAGAACAAATAATATTCATAGTGGGAGAATTCAAAAGCATACCTGTATTAGGCCCAACGAAGGTGATGATGTCCCAGTAGCTAATTTGCTATTAGGTTGCAAGCTCTGAGGTTCACCGCCAGGAGATCGTGATATCTGAGCATCCAAAGGTTTGTTCAACCGTGACTGTTTTAGCCTAAACTCAGTTTCTGGCCTGCGACAAACCTTCTTCAGCGGTACAATCTCCTGGATGACTTGTCATGTTAGATGACCAAGTTCATAACAAACATGCACACTCTCCAAAAGATTACCTCAGATAAATCATGCTCATAACGAACCCAAAACTTACAACGGCAACCTTGGATATCATGCCTATGTCTCTGAACTTGAAGAATCTTGGCATCATAGTAAAGAGCCTGTTCATTACCCTCCTGAACCAGAGAACCCACTAGTCAACCTGTAAGTCATCTTTCATTTGCAACAAAGTGCATTATTCTTTGCAAGAGTCTAGCAACTTGAAATACCTGAAAACAGAGAACTGTATCTCCAGGAATCACAGCTATGCATTCTGCTGCTTCGCATGGGAGTGACCTCTGACGAACTGAAGTCCTTACATTTACCCACTCATCTTCATCCGAACCAAAACCAGCAAATCTTACTCTTACTTCCTGAATAATTTAAGAAACTAAGGCAACATAATGAAAGTCCATAATGCACCTGATTGAACTGCAGAAGATTTTGTTGGTGGCCGACCTACGGGGTTGGTGGCTCCAGAAATGCTCATAGACTTGATGTTCTCAGGTGTCTTTGCCATCTTTGACTTCAGGTAGTGCCGTTTGTTCTGAAACCAGTTGCACACCTGTATGCACCATTATCAGATTATGCACAAAGCTTGGCTGCAAGATCATATACTATGCAGATGAATCGCATTAGAAAGTCCTTAAAACTATTCTATGCAATGAAAATACAAAGGGCGCCCACCGAGAGTAGCCGCCATGGCAAGGGAACTTCTGAGCATACCGCACAGTAGCTGCGAGACCTAGAGCCAAAAACCCTAATAAGAAGAAAAACGAAATGCCCTAAAAGACAGAGGAAAACGCAAAGAGGAAAACGATTTCAGTACTCAAAAATAAAAATAAAAATTCCTCTTTTTTTTCTTTCTTTTCACCTCCTAGAGTGTCAATTTTTTTTCCGGGCATCTTTTAGACATGATTTGTTTTAGACTTTGATATTTTTGCCTTGGAGCCCGTTATCCTAGGAATATTTTATCTCATATTTCTCATCAAGGGCCATTAGATTTTTAAAAGCAAAAACCTTTGCTCGCGTCAATTGCGCAAAACCGTGATTCAATACAATACAATATTAAACATAACCATTCTCAAATCTGAATATGGAGCCTTATAAAATACAAAATATAACCATTGACATAAAATAAAAAAATGCAGAGTCTTGAAAAATGCTAATACAAAGCTATAGAGCCTTTTCCTCCAGAAATGGAGATGCCCTGCCACAGGAGGCTATAAATATGTTCATTTTTCTTCGTTTCTCCACACTGAGTTCCCGATGGAGAATGCAACATAAATCATCTGGAAAAAAAAGGAAAAGATTTTGAAAACTTAATTATTTCAGCACTCCAAACAATTTAGCAAACAGGTCGTGCAAGATGGAAAAACTTTCGCCCTCTAGGCCTTTTCCAATTCAATTCATTTTAATTCAATCACATATAATGGATGCATAGTCCCCTTTAATCTATGGCAAAAGGGATACATGGAGTTGGCATTCATATTACATTTTTGTTTGCCCTTCCATATGTCGCGAGTAAACATGTGCATAGCATTGTGGCGCATAACTAGGGGTCTGGTTTAGATGGGCCTCGTATGTAAAGGAGTAGCCTTTATGACTTTTACGAATTTTGTCATAGTAGTTTTGGTTGTGCCTGTCCTTCTGCGATATGCATAAATTGTCTTATTTACATTATTTATCAGCCCTTAAGTAGTATGCATCAGTTCTAATTTAGCTCGAATGGTGCAATCGGTATGAGGACCCAACGAAAGTAATGCGCCCATGGGCGGATTTGTTGATCAAATAAAGAAGTGCCTCGGTGTAACAAAGAATTTGATCTCGACCGCCCAAAAGATAGTGACTAAGGCTGACGCAGAAAAATTAAACCCTTAAGGCTTCGCCTGCGGGCGTAGTAGTTGGCGTCGCTAATTGAGCTCCTACCGGGCGATTTCCGCTTGGTTTGTCACAGCGTGATTATATTCTTGGAGAAAGAACAAATCAATAGCAAAAGGTCGAGACATCGACATGAACATGAAAGGGGTTTGTCCAATTGAGGAGGAACAACCGGGCCCGAAAGCAAGAGTAAGAGCGGTTGGAACTTGAAAGTAAAGATCCGCTCAAATTTAAAGCCCGTGGATTCATCACCGCGGAGTTTATGAATGGGATTCGCAATGGTCATGTAGTCCGTGAATGAAAGGGAGTAATAATTGACCTTACCCAAGAGCAGTGTTTCCTTGATATTGCCACGGTGCTTGAGCCTTGGAGCAATAACCGATTTTGGCAGATCCGTGGTGATACTTGCTTTGCTGACCACATGTCCTACCGTAACAACCGGGCGACGCAAAGGTGCTTTCTCGATTGAGACTAATGCCCCACTCATCACATTTCTCGAAGACGAGTTCCAATTTATCCAAATGGTCACCATGGAAATCAGAGGCGAGAAGTCATCTTGAAAAATTGCAAGAAGGGATTTTCCTTCATAAAATCATGAAAAAGACTAAGAGCATGATGCGCTTCAAACGCTGATGGAGAGTTTGATAATCCAAAAGGAACCACCTTGTAGGCAAAAAGACACTTACCCGGTGGTGAAAGTAGTTCTGAGTTGATCAGATTCTTTGATTGAGATCCATTGTAGCCGAAAACCATCCATGAAGGAGTGCCATTCTCCATGTCCAACAACCTCTTCTAGAACTTGGTTCGAAAAAAAATGATCACGCCCGTGGCCTGATTGAGTTTTTTGGTAGTCCACGCAAACGCCGATCTTACCATTGTGTTTGAGTGCAATGACGACATGGGGCTCATCTTCGTAATGTTTGACCTCATAGATCAAAACTCCGCAGCGAAGGAGTTTGTCAATTTTGACGCATCAATGTAATTGGGGTTGAGCCGCACTGCCGCTAAGCTATATCGACGCGGCATCGCACGGTAGGAAATGGTGAGTTCCCCCCAAGGTTTTGTTGATCCCCAAAAAGACTTCGTGAGCCCGTGCCAAAATGTGTTTGAACTTTTGAAGAGCGGATCGCCCTCGCTACGATATAGGGGTGTCCAAGATTTGGCAAAGAATTTTGACAGCTGGATTGTTGCCTTACGCCCACACCCTCGACTTCAGGAGTCCCGAATATGGGGATAACTTCCGTGTCCCTCGACACAGGAGCAGGAGGTTGAAGCATAACAGATGCGGGCATCAAGGTGGGTGAAAAGAGAGGTTGGCCGAAAGTCAATGCTGCAGGTTGCTTCATGACAGCCGTACATCTACAGAGCGTGCCAGGAGGTTCAAAGATCTGAAAAGTGATCAACACGCTGATTCGGATTGCAAGGAGCCGTGGTGGTCAAGCAGCAAATTTGGCCACCGGTCCCGGACAAGAGTCATTTCTCCCAAGGACGCTGAGCCCGGTAGGATGACAGAGACAGACGCTCGCAGTGGAGCCCCAACTTGATAGATATTCCGGCCCCTCAAAATCTGCGTGTCGAGAGAGAGGGTTCAAAGATTGTCGACAAATGACATTTTGCCTTGCTTTAAAGTCCATGGTGGCATTGAGGTGACCATCTCAGGATGACTAACCCATCCGCGGGCTCCAAGAATGGATACCTTTGGTTTAGGGAGAAAAGGTCTCACACCAACATTTCATAATCACCGATCTTCTCCAGCCTTCCAAACACCAAATTCCAAGGGGAACTGAGATCACCAATGTTGATGTGAAGAAGAGGCAGATTGAGGTCGCGGATATGGCCATTGGCCAATTTGATGTCATATGGGGGCACGACAGAGCTGTTTGATGCCCATTTGTTTGCGGAGTTTATCCAAGGATGAGATTGACCGCTGCCACCTCCGCCAATTTGAACATGATTGACTTGTTGATTGCCCAATCGCGGGTGGCATGTACCGCGGGGAGAGAGGTAGCAACAGCCCCAACCAAAAAAATTTGAGGGTAACTGGTCCTTGAGAGCGTACGTAGTTTCAAAATTGTGGCCAAACTTAAAGGAATTTTGATTTTGGCTAGCTCCTCCTTTGGAGTTCCAGGGGTACATGAGAAAAGGATTCCGGCCGGATCCACAAAGGGCGGAGCGCGGTGAAAGAAGCAAAGAACTTTTCGAAAGAGGTCAACCCTCGCAGCCTATATTTGGATATGTCCGAGAGCGCGGGAGGTTGAGACGGAAGGTGCTTTCTTGTCTTGTTGAGCTCTAGTGTGGTGATGAACATTAGCCAACGGGCGGCCTTCAAAGAAATTTGCATGAGGTTCAAAAATGCTTTGGCGAACTTTTAGGCATAACATGCATGAGTTTCTCCAAGTCGCAAAGTGAAACCTTTTTTTTCTTCATGAGGAAGGGTGTCAACCGCAGCGCGTGCTGCGCGTACAATAGGTATAATGGTTATGGACGGACGCCCGGTTCAAGCGGAAACCAAACCAACCCAATTTGATGGCTGACCGAGGATTAAGAGCCTGGAAAATCCAAAAATCCCGGCTTGGCGCGGATCCAAATCGAGGTTGATTGGCGGAGCTGGTTGATAGCGCGGATTGTCGCCGGTATGGTGGCTTCCGCCAACAGGATCGCCAGCCTTGTTGCCATTAGCAATCCGAGTTGTGCCGTGAGGCGGACCCGATGTGGCCTGGATTTTGTGCGAGCTGCACCAACTTGTAAAGCTGAGGACACGCCGCGGGTGGTATGACCTCATTCTTGGCAGCGATAACACTCCAGCTTCGGCGATCAAAAGGAGGGGCGTGTATTTAGATTTACGTTGTTGCTCCCGCTGCTGATAGAGTTGATTGGCTGTTGCGCTTGCGCGGTGGCCTACTTGATATTGGGCGACAGGCCGAGGTGTTGTTTCAGATGATAAACCATCTTGCTGCGAAGGTGTAGGATGATGCAGTGCACTCTTCCGTGGGTACGATTGCACATGTTGCATCGCTTACAATGAGGCGGGCCATTGGTGGAGTTGCACTCATTAGCAAAGTGGCCTTGATATTTCGCGATATGGCACCAACCGACCGCGACCGCCGTGGATTGGGCGTGTTGAGGTTGAACAGCCACCGGGGAACCATGATCGTGGAATGAAAGGGAGCTCAAGAGCCACGCCACGGGGAGGAAACATTGACCGAAAGTGATTGACAAGATCGATGCTTTTGCTCCAAAGTCTTGGCGTATTCGGTCATGGTCGGATAGCCGAGGAAGTCCTTGGAGAAACCGTGTACCAAGATCCGCTCGCGGTGGGTACTCCTTGAGTTTGCCGAAAGCGTAATGTGAGAAGTCGACCGCAAAAATCTCGCGCACTGCGGCCTTCTTGGAAGGTCATTGAAGTTGCTTGAGATGAAGCCGACCATCATCCGTGGTCCCATAGTGAGAAAGAAAAGTTCTCATTTCCCACCAATCTTGTTTCGAAAGTGGCTTTTTGTTGGACCTGAGCCATTGATGAGGAGCCACGCAGTGTGGTGTAAAAGATGTGGAATTTCAGTTGAGGTTATGATGACCATTCGGAAAGCGAAGCCCTCAAATTCTTCCATGTAGGCCTGAGCACTTTGGTCTAAGGGTTTGCCTTTCGTGGTTGCCAAAGGTGATAAGTCGCCTTAAGGGTCCCAAAAGGTAGAGGAAAGTGCTTGGCTGGATCGGAACCTGGATAGGGGATTTCTCATATTGAGGGGAGTTGGAGGTGGTATGGTGCCTGAAAAGAGCCCGGCGGAAGGGGCTGTTTGCTGGTGGAGGTGTACTGAGGTGCCTCGATCATTGGTTTTGAGGGTCTGAAGATTGTAAAATGTGAAGAGCTTGGAAAGGTAGGGGAAGGGGAAAGTCCCGCGGGAGGAGCAAAAGAGATGGGGGATATCCTTACCACCCTGGGAGATGATGGTTGTGAAGGCAGGGCTTATGGGCCGCATCTAATGATGGATGTAGGCATGTTCCGGGGGTATGAAAGTAAGGTTGAGAAGGTGGAGCCCCATAGGCTCCCCGAGCAGTGATGAGAGGACCCAGGGTCAGGAGAAGGTTTGGTGCACGCTTTGAGGTGGGGAATTGACGGTATATGACACGTGTGGGTGTTTTGCCGAGCCCTGAACCCGGAATGTGGCCTCCCCTCAGTATGTAAGCAGATCATACATATCACGAACAGCTTCCCGTCGTGATGGCTGGCGAGGCGCCGTCGGGAAAGAAGTTCTTCCAGGTGTGAAGTTTGGACATGTTGACGAGGAAGAGGAAGAATCAGACCCGACGCCGGCGGCGATTGTTTGGGAGTGGGTTGGGAACTCTGCAAGGCAACGACCCTGCAGCGAGGACCCGTGGATCTAACAGAACTGGACTATGTCAATTTTGGTGATTTGGCAAAAAGAGGAATGTGAGGAAGAAAACAACAAAAAAGAGAACAATGAGAGGAAAATGACAAGCTTCCCTTGATATCAATGGATAAACATACATGAGCTCTCGCGAATCGAGAAAATCAAGAGTATAGACAAGTATCAAAACTCATCTAAAAATTACAGTTGTAGGCTCTACTCCAGAGATATAGTACAATGGCCTTTGGCCCAATATGTACAATTTGATCGATCTCGGTGCAATTCACGGAAGGAGGCCCGATTTGGGGAATCTTTGGGCGTGCCTCTTGAGTTGCCTAGAATCGCTCGACGCCGACGTGGCGACGCCGTCACTTGTCCGGGCGCCTGCTTGTTGACAGACGCAGGGCTTTGATCACAAGGGTCCGGCCGCTGGTCTTCACAGAGCCTTTGATGGCTGACCTGTGGTGGCAGGATCCTTGTTCTTGATCTGGTCCGTCAGATGAGTGAATAGTCCCGTGCCGGGAGGCAATGGACTAACACTTCCATTAGCCTGGGAAGATTGAAGTCACGGTTTGAGATTTCAACTCACCATACTTCCCCAAACAATACATCCACATCCTCATGAGTATGTCCAGCATTAAGAACCTAAATTCACTCTTTTCAAGACACCCATGTCAAATAAGATAGGAATGAGAACATATAAATTGCTTTTATTTTGTCCAAAGACAATTGTCAAGTTGGAAGAGGAACTTTGGAGGTAGATCTCGCAGGTTGGGGCGTGAACTTTGAGCTCCAACATGTTGAAACCTTGCTTCCTAAACCTTTGCCTTAGTAAACTTCTCTAGATTATTAGGCTTTCTATCCAACAATGCAATCAAGAGGTTGGCTACCACCTCCGGGGTTGTGGAGGTCACCTAATACCCACTCTCATAGTTTCTCAAGCACCTCATCACATTTCCAATATAAAAATCTGGACCATCACTCCACAATTGCAAACTAAATGACCATAATAAATTGCACCGAGCTATGCACTATTGCATCTATCGGAGACCTGCATAATATAAGCTCTATTGATTTGCTTGGGTATGTAACTATATTGTGGCAAATAAATCTTCCGATTGATGTCATGTATAATACAAACATAGTTATTGGGTTCCAAACATGATAATCGTTCTCCACATCCAATAAGTGGATCTACATGATGGTTATTGCATTGGTGATCTTTCATTTTACTCCCTTATCTTAGCCCTTTGGCTTGGTTGCTTAGTCTTATCCGGAATCCTTTCAACCGCACACAAGTTGCACTTTGTAAAGTTGTTGAAGTGTCTATAGTGACATGCTTGAAGTGTTTGCTCCATAGTCTCTTGGCCGGGTTGAGATATTGCAGTAATTAGTTCTCGAAGCAAAGCATTTCCTTCCTCCAATATATACTCTTAAGTGTACAATGGGATGGCAATCTCTTCTCGTGACTTTTTTCCTGTTGATCTTTCCTACTTTTATGTGGCATATTCTCAACATTTGAGTTCCCAACACAATTATCAAAAAACCTCCCTAGAAGCCGGGATCCTAGAAGTTGGCCTCAACATGCGATTATTTCCATGTAATGCAATTTTACTTCCTTGCATGACTTGTTTGCCAATTTTTTACAAGATGAAATTGGAATGCCATGAATATGTCTTCATGCACCTTTATATATCCATACCTAGCAAAGGTATCTTCTTTCTTTGGATATTTTTCATCTTGAAGTGCAAGATCATGAATGGAGTACATACAACTCCTCGTCTCATCATAAGTATACTCTTGAAGGTGGCTCTTGTTTCCACCAATTCATCAATTCCAAACTTCTCAACACAATTAACCTAACAACATTCCATTCCCTTTACCTTAGCCATAGCTTCACGTGAACAATCACTACTTGACTTGGACCTCTTGCTAGGATAATGTTTACCATTGAGTGTGCCCTCTTTTTGAACTGCGGACCCCGGCAAATATTGAGGTGCATCAAGAAAATCGTGTCATCACAACCTTCCGCTCGTAAAAAAAAAATCTCCCATAAGCTCAATGCAGTATGTATAGGCCATGGCATGATGCATGGAACCTTCAATTCTCTTCCAAAGCGACAGGCCACACCCACTTTATCCTCTCCTAACTTTTCATCATTGGGATACTGGATAGGGATCGGCTAATTATGATAGTTCCTTCACCTACTAGCTCTTTATTGTATTGCGCTTGACTTTCACCTTCTTGGCCTCTTCCAATCCAAGCTCTTTGTAGAGGATAATTTGTAATAGTCCTGTGCCGACCACACCCCTTTGGGTGGTCCACACCATTGACCTACAAGAACAATGTTAATAATGGGTTAACAATATTTAGATACATGTTGGAGGTGAAAGGCATTACATTTTAGCATCCACACACTTCACCTATACAAATTTAAATGTTCTAGTATTAGCTTAAAAAAAAGGACAAAAAGTAAATATGAGAAATAGATTAAAGGGCAACTTTAAAATACAAAAAAAAACCTAAACAAAATAGGCAAATGTATGTTGTAAGTATAGCAAAAAATTTGTAAGTATAGTTGACGGTCAAAGAATTATAAAATTAATCATAACATAGGGTGTAAATAATTCTAGAGAATTAATGATAACTGAATTGATTATGGGGTGTAATTCTAGAGTATTAATATAGGCAAAAATAGGTTGTAAGTATAGTCAGACTTGTGGGTAATTTTAGAGAATTAATGATGTACATAGGTGTAAGTAATTCTAGAGGTTAATAGTTAATTGTGATAGGTATAATTCAGATATGATGTGATGAAGCATAATATGCTCGTGACCTACTATAGAAATCTTGCATGCAACTACTATATCGAGGAACCTTTTCTCCTTCATTCTCAAACCCCGCCTTCCCTTACGTAGCTTCACCTTCACCAGCCTTCTTCCTTCCTCCAACTCCAACATGGTGAGCCATACCACCCCCGCCCATCCCCGCCATAGTTGCTTGAAGGAGGAAGAAGGAGATCGAAAAGAATTGATCTCCAAATCCGTTCCCCATCTCGCGAGATGCCATTGCGGGCCTTCGCACCACAATCCGCAGGAATGCAAGGAGCTTTTTCTTGAGGGCAATCCCATCTCGGGCAATCCCCATCCCTACATACAATTCACAAAGATCAATAAAGCAATTTCCCAAAATGAGGAGCGAAAGGATAGAAGAAGGAGAAGGAGAAGGAGAAGAGAAGGGCTGATGAGGAATGGCAGAAGGAGGAGGAGGATATATAGTGGAGAGGAATTGGAAGAAGAGAAGAAGCGCATAATCCTCAATGCCCTCCTCGATAAAGAAGTTTTAGGTGCTGCAGGCTTCATCCTTGAGGAGACATGACGAAAAGCGATGAGGAAGAAGAGGAGGAGTTTATATTTTAGAACCGGTTTTTTTTTTTTTTTGTTTCGTTTTAAATTTTAAAACGGAAGCTCAAGATTCCAAAAAGGCTCTACCTTAAGCTTTTGAATGGAAACTAGACATCTCCTCCTTAAACTGCCTCGAATCAGCTTTTAATTTTGAAAGAGCCGAAAGCAACTTGTATTAAAAAGGCCCCTCTTTTTATGTAATTTTTTTTGATACTATACATACTTAATTTCAGAATTTGTTTCATCACATTTCTATAACTTCTTTGATTTCTTTAACTTGGCTTGAACCCGCCACTTATATTAATGCCGAAAAATCACTTTTTTCTATGCGTCTCTCATGAGTACATAAAGGTTCTATTCTTAGGCCATGCAGTTCTCGTTTTGTGGCGCTATGTGCAGTTCGTTTTGCTTGCTTAGGCGCTTGCAAAGTTTTATTCTTTGGCGCTTTGCGCGCCAGAGGAGTTGTTGCATCAAGGTAAGCATTGAGTTTCAACAGTACCGAAGATCTTGTTAACTTTGATGTTAAACAAATCACACATGTTTAAGGTTAGAACCTCGCTTTAAATTCTTGCTCTTTTAATCTTAGTCTCTGGGAGAGCTCAACCTTAGTTTTGAAATCTTATTTTTACTTCTAAAAAGTGCAAAGAGTTTAAATTGTAAATGGTTCATGTCTCAAGGTGGAATTGATACAATGGCTAGTTTTCTAATATTAATCCCTTACATTTCAAGTGCCAAGTAGCAATTGGGCATTACAGATGGAAAACAGAAGAGAATTATCATTATACATCAATCCATCCATAGTTCTACAAAGAAATACATGCAAAAATAGAGACAACCAGCTACAATGCCCATTCAAAGGTTAATCCTAGCTACCTTCCACATACAAAGGTTAGTCCTATGACCATCTAGGAACTAAGCTATCTATATACTCAACCTGGATCTAGCTAGATCCACTATCTCTCTCGGTGCTCCATCCTTCTCGGCCGGAATGTGGTAGAACAAAGACTCCTCCTCCACCAACTCCTCCCATTTCGACCATTGGGGCAAATAGGGTATAAAACTCAAATTTGATCCCAAGTTATTTACTCTCCCTGTCTAATCCCGATTTGGGCGGTGTAACTCTAGATTGGTAATATTAACTAATTTAATATTCTAGCCCTTTTTTGGCTATATTAGGTTAAGCCCTAAATTTAAATTACATTTTAAGTAGGGTTTCCATGACACACTAATTATTATCATAGTTAACCTTAGCTTATAGCCACTGAATGCTCAATAATTATTCATAGGTGATGTCGTGTATTTATACTCTCAAAAAGGTGATAAACAGTATGGAACACTACATTCACCTATAGGTGACTAGCCACATGGACGGACCCTATTGGAGCTTAGATGGCCCTCATGTGAACCCGCATTACATAAAGGCCAAACCCCAAACTCCCAGACCCACTTTTGGCTCCACCAACTTCTCGATCCATCAATTCGCCACCACCCGGATTCAGGATCGCCTTCATGGGAGCTTGTGATGCAAAGTGAGTGCCCAGTGCCGCAGCCGCAGTAGAGGAGAATCATCTACTCGAACCACCTCAAGCCAGAGATGGGAGAACCGTGGGAGCCACCCATACCGTCAGAGTGTGTACTTCCTGAAAGTAGACTCTGTGGAGCTGTACACAGGCCCTAGTAGAGCCATTCTAGGAAACCTATAGTTCAGGCATGAATCCTAATCAATGAACCCTAACTATAAGTTAGATGTATGTGATTAGGATCGGCTTTTATTCTTGTTATTTACCGCGTTAAGGTTGATATATTATGATGGTTGATCTTATAAGTTTGCAATCTCTTGTGTATCAAGGGTAGAGACTTAGTAGCTATTATTTAGATGATGTTTCAGTTTGGGACCTAATAGTTCTCATATTATGCGGGCCGTGTATAGCCTGGCCTCGCTACGGGAGGTTATGTGGAGTGACCGGCGTCTACATAACGGCCGGGCCAGAAGTGAAGGGAGGTCTATGCCGAGCCGCTTACCTGACCCATAGCGGCTAGGCTTATAGCTCACATCAGCAAGTGTGTAATGCATGAGTCCCAACTTCCCTGCAATGGTGTCGCTCTGACCAAGAGCTGCGTGCCTGCCTCTAGCTTTTGCTCTTTGGGAGTTCGGGCCGGTATGGACGCAGTTGCCACGATCCTCTAGCTGCCCCATGGAGCCATTGCACTACTGAGGGGAGATGCAACCCTTCCTCAATCTCAATGACCGAGATGCAACCCGAAGGCCTTGGATCATACCATGGGATTAACTTAGCTATTGCTCCATTGCCACCCAAGCCATTGCTATAACTTAGTCCTGACCAATTCAGGACCCTCAAACTATAAGCTTCCATTTCCTTTGAGTCCGAGCCCTGTAGGTTTCTATTTGATGTATTTATTATATGGTCAGATTCCCTGGGGATTTCACCTAGCACATGGGGATAATTATGTGCGGTAAGGGGTCACTCTTCTAAAAACCCTCAGATAATGACTTTTGAGGTCGAAACCCCTAAGTATACGAATATGAAAACCCAATTTCCATCAGAGATATAATGTTTCCTGGACTATGTTACGCTTTTTACATACCCCTCACCTGATCTTTGGTGGACTTTTATTTTGTGCCGAGTCTTATCTTCGTAGAAAAAATGGTTCAGGGAGAAGGAAAATTCTACAATGTTCAATAGACATTTCTCTCATCTTCATTCTCGCCTAAGCTTGTCTCATTGGGTTAAGACTCTAATGCATCCTTAGTGTGTCCCTAGTGGTAAAGTAATCGGGATACTCTGCTTGAAAAACACGATCCTTATATGTTACAGCTTAATCCTTAAATGGTTTAATCCTTAAAATGTTATAGTCCTTAAATGTTATAGCTTAAAAACGGTAAACTAGTTTAAAAAATAGAGAGTCTAACTATTTTATCAGCTTAAAAGTCATTTTTGCTCAGCTTAGAGTTTGTTTTACTTAGCTTAGAGCCTATAGTTTACTAGCTTAGAGTCATTTTACTAGCTTAATCCCTAAATGTCTAAGCTTATGGTCAATGTTATAGCTAATCCTTAAAGAGATATCATTTGCATGGCCATCCTGCATGGCATGTATATAAAGAAGGAGAACTCGCCTCGAATCCTGCCCAACCCCGCATGAAAATAATTGGCCAGTATAATTCCTCCTTATGCTTTTGATTTGACCTCACAAAACCCTTCTATTTAGCCTCTGCCCTGCCTGGATTCATTCCTTCATTCCGGTTCAATTCTAAGTTCTTCCTTTCTCGCTCCTGCCTCCTTATTTTACATCTCCTCTCCACAAAATCGCTTCAGAGTTCCAATGGCTAGGATGAAAATTCATTCAGAAATAAACCTATGGTAAGAATCTTCTTCGACTCTAGCCATCCTGGATGTGACATGGTTTCGTGGCCAAAGTTTACCCGGCAAGGAACAGGAGCTAAGGTTTCGTGAGAGAAAAGTGCAAAATTGGCTTGATCGTGTTTAGAGATGGAGAGAACGCCATTTGCAGTGAACATGGAGGTCGGATTTTGAATTTTCTTCGAAAGGGTTCTTGGTGATGCCTTCCAGCTACTTTTAATGCTCTATACTGTCTCGAAAGTAGCCATGGTTGTGGTTCACGTATTTATATCTTGGACAATCCCCAGAAAACTTTTTCTATTGGATCCTCGCTTTCTAAAATTTTAAAACTTTTGTGATAAAGCTACATCCTATAACTCATAACATGCCATTTAGGTCTTACAATCTCGTGAAAACTTTATTCTCGCTTTTTGTACAAAAGTAAGGTTACCCCATTCCCCGCACAACCTTTTTTAAAATGCTTTTATAATATAATATGGTTTTTCTTCACAAATGTAATTGACGCTACCTAATCCTGACCCCAAACTGGAATCGCCACAAATGCATAAACAAATGGGAAATAAATGCAATGCATTCTTTCCTCCAAAGAACAAAGAGTACGTTGTTAAAAAGAACCTCCAATTAAGGAAACATAGAGTACAAAACCAAAGAACAAAGAACAATTGCATTCTTTCCTCCAAAGAGGAGCTTAACCAGCACAAGCCAATGACAAAGACATAAAGACATTTGCAACACTTAGTAATCGATTCAGTACTATTTTTACCGCCGACCATGTCCCTAACCAAAAAGCAAACATTTTTCACCAACCTAAATGTAACCTTTGGGAAACTTAATCAACAACTCAAACACTTAAACAAAGAACTTAAACACCAACTTAAACACCAAAACTGTCGCCTAACTTAAAATAACCTAAACACCAACTTAAACAAAGAAAATGATATGTGAAGCAAAAATTGTAATTCAAATATGCAACTCTATTGGTTTGTCTCGCCTACAAAATCTACAGATCGCAAGAATCATTACAGTAGAAGGCACCCTCCAAGCATAATGCATCCCCATAATCTTCAAACTAGAAATACCTATAACTATGTATCTCTAAATGCATAAACTGCTTTTTTGTCAATTTTCATACTTCACGCCTCACTTACTAATGATCTCTGTTCCTAGATCTTCAAACAATCTTTCTCCTCAGCCCCATTTCAATGAAAACAAGATTTCAGAACACAGTTCTCAAAGAATGCATCTGCAAAAACAAATACAATAGAGACCTTTTTTCACCTGTGCTATGTAACTGCAGACTGTATATCATGCCTCATCAAGCTGCATCTACCATTGTCCTGATTTCCACGCATGTTAAAATATACAGGCGCTATTACAGAGTCTAGTGAGATTGATCGGGCTATCCGAAGGTCAAAAGTGTACCACGTCCTCCCACCGCTTTATGTTCATTATACTGTGCCAAATTAAGCTTCCTATGGAGTATGGTGGTCTGTTAACCAAGTCCACCCCTTCTAGTTTCTTTCCATGCCTCCCATGCTTCAAGCCTGCGCATACTAAGTACCCTTCCCAAATACTCAAACTTGCATCACGTCCTCCTTGTTTCAAGCCATGAGTTTGCCTTTTCTTGCTTCCGAATCCATCTCAAAAGTAGATGGCACACCATCCAATCTCCAAGAGAGGTACGCTGTATTAACTTGTTTTCCGAGCTTAAATGGACCGTGAGTTTGACCTTTGTTGACTGGCTGCTTGGATGCTACGCGGATTACCAATTAGTTATCACTCAAAGTGTCCTTGCAAATAGGGCTTAAGTTATCAAGAAAGTGACATTTCTTTCAATCTTTGTGGGAGATGGTGCTTCTACCCTCGCCCACCATGGAGTCAAATGTATGCCTTAACTCAGTTGTGATGCAAATATCATTGGGAAGACTAACTGTCTTCGCTATACCATCATCATTCTTCTTGTTCTACATCATCGAACCGACTCATCTCAATTCACTCAGCTGTGTTCCAATCTCATGAAGTAATCTTATTGAAAAAATCTTCTGCTTCCGTGGCGTTTGCTCCACCAATTTGCTCTCCACCTTCCTCACAAGTGATGCCTACTTGTGCAGCCATAATTCCTGCATGTCTAAGTCCCGCCTCTAGTGCATCCACTATCATAAGCCATCCGTCTTATAAGTGTGTAATCTGCCACGCCACACTTTTAACTCATTGTCTTTACCATCCACTTTCCTCCCGGAAAGTACTTGCCAAAATGTTTCCGCTTGATATGTGTCGCAGGAATAAAAAGGTTCCAAGTGACTTAAATTCAGCCACTGCTAAGAGCATTTGCACCATCAAGTACATCAGCCCCAAAGGTAGGATCCTCTGCCTTACCATTCCACCTATCTTTGAGAAGAAATTCGCATGCATCTGACCCCTGGCATCCAATGGGACGTGAAGCTTCCTAGCGCACTTCTAAAAAACTTTATGAGTGTAAGACTACAAAGTGGCAAGAAAGTTTCATGTCCAAAATGTCTCACTAATTAATGAAGTTTGTCTTCAAAAACAATGTGTGTTTATGTTTTGATATCCAAAGTCTCCATAAGCTGCACATGACAAGAGCAACAAGAAAGTAAGAATCTCTAAGACTATAATTAAAAATAAATAGATAGCAAATACGCCCTCCGGCTAAAGAAAGAGACGGTGTTACCGCTTCCTATCCGGGTTCCATAGATCCATGTGAGGAGAGAGAGGAATATGCTCTATATAGAGGGAAACCCTACGAGATAAGTCTCATCCCTAATGCACGATTGAGTACTATGTTTTGGATCACGTGAGGCTCCTTCTCACTAGTTTTGAACTCTTCGTGGAGGCAATCCTTTTCGCAGCCCGCTAATTTTGTCTGCCTTTTGGTATCACACCGATTTGAAGACCATGCTCACATTGAAAATTGTGGAAAACGTACACACGCCATTAAGTGTGACGAAGTTCTTTACCCAAGTAAAGCCTCCCGAGATGCATTGTCAAGGGATTGATGTTTCTTCCCATTATGGATGAAGTCTTGATCATGGAGTCCATGTATGCTGCTATCTTTGTTCATGGCAGCAGTGAACACCCATCCTTCCCATGGAATGGCAAACTTTTTCCTATTTCTTTCAAGGTAGTGTGTCTTCTAACATACAAGCCTCCGGCTTCGCATCTCCATCGAGAGAGTGTCCAATTAGGGGACCTAAAACACTTTAAAATGCAAATTCCGAATGAGCTATTTTCATCCCATTGACATCTCACGCCTTATGGTCAAACCTATTACATGTCAATTGTATGGACAACACGAGCTTGTAGACGGGAATGTAATGATCCACAATGAGCACACGCATAATGTGCAACCACATTCATCTCAAATGCATCAACAATGTAGCCCTCCTCCCCATTCCCAACATGAACTACAAAAATTAGTGATACAAGAATGATCTTCTTTTCTACCACAAAAACCTACCAAACTATCATCTCTAGCACACCATTGATCAGCTTCTTGATTACTTGGCCTCATCTTTCTACCACTTATAGTTGGTACACTTCCATGAATCGACCCACATTTCAAGACATGATTGCCATAAATCTTTGGGCTGTATACAAATGTCTCCTCATTTATTCCAGCCTTGTAGCTAAGTGTCTTGCCAAGACCTCACCTTGTTGTTGACACACACTAGACTCCAAAGTTCATAGACAAGAAGTCGCATCCTTCCCTCCCCAAAATTTGATTGTTTCAAACAACCTTTTGTTGTTTGTTTGTACCGCCTATGGCTGTGGCCTTAATATGTTCCAAGAAGGTCATTAGAAAATTCCACAATGCAGGCTTGCTTTCAAATTTACCACGAGAATAAGCCCCTTATAATATCCATGCAAAACTTCTCGACATCACCACGCTTCATATAGACTCAAACAATGTTTCTCGCCGCTAAGAGATCTTACTCTTTAATGACAATGCAAGTGTCTTTAATTTGCTCAATCTCAACCCATTCTCAAGCTTCTATTCTCATGCATACTTTGGCAAGGTTATGAGTTGAACCTTGTCAAGTAGTCAACTCCTCAATCTGATTTTGTGTTCCCTAAGCCTCGCCTTCTACTTTATCCTCACTTTGTCTATAAACCCTCATACTAAGTCTCTTTCCTTTGGTATGGCAAAGGCAGAAAGAACATTGAAGTTTGAAACATTGTTCTGACTCACTCTAGCACATTTGACGGCTCTAATTGTTCCTTGATCTTAATCATCTCACCATCTACCGTGAATTTTTGACACAACCGCTCACAATACTAATTTAGGCCTGGCCTAGACTCATCCAAGAATGGTCTCAAATCTCTTGTCTTGATGCATATCTATATGTTAGTTGCCAATAACCCCAAAGATAGATATCCCGTATGCATAGTCCCTTGTATTGTTTTTATTTAAATTTCAATGAGAAGAGAGCGAGATACAATGAACTACTACAATCCAAACTAACAGCCCAACAACAAACAAAGAACAAGGCAAAGAACTAATAGAACTAATGGTACGTGGCCTTTTACTTTCATTTGAAGTCTCATTTGGATGGCTTGGTCCAGCTTTCATTACATTGGTCCATAAAGAAATGTGCCATAAGTCTCTACTTCAAAACAAAAGTTCAACATATAGTGAATTGAATGTAAGAAAAGGATTCTAGAATGCACGAAAAATATTTCAGCAAATGTAGAATTGAGTGATAATTCGCCAGGAAAAAATGACAAGATGCTCTTTTGTAAGGAATCCAAATTCTCCTTCCGAGGCCTTCCATGCTTGTTTTGTTCATGCATCTTGTCATCCTCTTTCCTTTCTTTTGGCAATGGATTTTGTGCATGTCTACTACTTTTACATGCTCCTTCATGTTATCAACCAAAGCCTCCTCTTTGGCGGAAAGAGGAGTAAAGACCTCCTTCAAACGCCTCACAACTCAAAGATGACACCACTTTGTTCCACAAAAGGAGCAACTTCGTGGCCATGCACTCTTCAACCGCAGCCTTGTTTTCAGCCATAATCGCAATCTTCCAATTTATCTTTCGGCACTTTCCTCGCTTATAACAACACTTTGTGAGTTACTTTTGCAAATTCAGCTTTGTGCTCCTTTGATTCCATGTATGCATGGCGAAGTTGTACAACATGTCATCTCCTCCTCTCCATATTTCAGTTCGATTCTACGCACCAAATGCTAAACACCTCCCACTCCATTGACATCCTAAGACATGAGCTCAAACCTATCTTTTCTTTGCCTTGACTTCTCATCTTAGTCTTGTATTTTCCGTAAGTGTGAATCCACCTACATGTAAGAGCCCTTGATGCAAGCTTGGAGTGCAGCCTACCTTCACACCTCTCGAGACTCAAACTTGCCTTTTCCTCATATGCTTGGGTCCGATCTACAAACCTCAAGTGGCAGCCACATCCTCCACATCCTCCTCTTTCTTGCAGATTAATCAATGGTATGCCTCCTTTCAAGCACTTCCTCTTCCGTAACTTTGTACCTTTCCTCTGTCGCTTTGACAAAAGGAAGCTTCCTTTCTCCCAAGAATACAAATTCATGACCCTCCAAGCCATCTATCTCATCCAATTCTATTGTTTTTCTACATCGGCTGCAATTTGCATTTTGCCTCACTTCACAAAGCCAACCTCTTGAGCACTTCTCATTCCCATCAATTGTGCTTTATAACAATATTTGTTTCAATGCCATTTCCTACAAATCATGCAAAGAGAGAGTTAGGAAGTATTGCCTTCACATACTAGCCGCATGCAAGAGGAGATATCTATGCCTAAATCTATGCCTAAAAACTCAATTATTTCAGAAATTAGTACCTTCTAGTTGGTGTAGCCAACTCCGTCATACAAGAGAAGAAGCCTGCCGCTGGCTTCAATACGGCTTCAAGAATACAATATAGATACTTTTGAGGTTCTAAAGCCCCCGCTAGACAAAGAAATTTCCAGCGCTAGTATCTTCTAATTGTTGTCATGAGCTAAAAAGAACCTTCAAGGATAAATAGATAGTGATTTTGAGCAATGAAAAGTCCCTCGCCATAACAAAATCTCAACAAACATGCATTGCTATCAAAACCTTTTTCTCTTGAAGATGGATGCCTAAAAACGGAAATACACCAAAGGAGAATACCTTTTACTTGATGTGGACAATTTCTGAAGAACAAGCATGTCGGTCATGAACAAATCGTGAATATGAAACTTTGTTAAATTTCCCTTGGTCTTCACTTAGCTGCAATAGACATAGATGATTGCATTGTTCTTAGCTGGAAACTTAAAAGCAATAGGTATTAGGCGTAGTTTTGAGAATAGATTTCACCTGTTTTGTCCAAATCGACACCCCAATCCTTCAATCAAAACCAAAACGCTCATTGCAAACCCCTATGATCTTGAAGGAACCATATGACTAAAAGCTTCGATCTTCAAGGCTTCAAGGACCCCTACCAGATGAAGTCGGTGAGGGAGTTCCCACCACAAGACTCCCTAAATCCACTCACGCCCAAAAAAATGTGGTGGTGAACCCGCATATTTTCCAGCCGTGATACTAACCCTCGAGAGGCAAAACCCCTAACCAGGCCACGCACATGTTTGGTAACGGAATGTTAAAGGTGAAATCCCCGTCAGATTCGGATGACATGGATGGATGGATTATCACTACCCTTCGAGGTAGTTTGTCATTATTACAAAGTGCTTATATTTGTATATTTTGCTTTCGACATATAGGTAAATTTCCTAGAGGATCGGATGGAATGACACCTCTATGTCCTCTACTGATAGGCTTAGTCCCCATTATTTAGGGCCCATAATAATGACGTGGCCGCTTGGATGGGAAAGGTCTTTCATGTATACCATGGGCTGCCATATATCGCGCAAGGAGCCGCCATAGGAAGGTTTTAAAATGCAATAGAGTCAATCCATTTCAATCCATCCATTTTTCCAAGGAAAAGATGTGTCTAAGAATAGAATATAATAGATTTTTATCGTCCATGAGAGACCAATTGGCCTATGGGACCCAAAACAAAAAGAGAGCAAAGAAACGACATCGCCAGATTAAAAAACCCGCCAAAGGGTTTTCGAGGGAAAAATATTAGCGTAATAAGGATGTCGCATGTCGCATAATTGTATAGGACAGCTTCAATATCGCCCCGGAGGACACCAGTTCGCGGCATCCATAACCTCCCCGAGGTATGACCCCAACAAACCCACCGGACGCCGGAGATTCAATAACTCATGCAACGCTGGCCGTGCACGAAGTAATCGAACATACCGCCTCTGATATGGGCAAACGTTGGGCAGATCTCGAGGGCATGACATTCATTCTCAATGGTGCCCCGGTGGCAACAATGGCAAAGCCTTCCCTCCCCGCGGATTCCCCAAAATCGCCCGCCTGGTCAATACAGAAGATGCGCACTGCGTATGTAATGGAAGCTATAAGTTTGGCGCTTCTTCATGGGCAAATGGGTGTACAAGCATCGGTGCGGCCTCTCGTGAGCCTAGGATTGACTTGGTGCCGATAGTGTGCCGCCTTAACGCATATCGCAGCACCGCATTCCGTGAGCTTGCAAAGGAAAGTAGCATCGCTTTGCCTTGTGATCTTTCTTTGTCCGCACCAGACGACCGGCTTGCCCGCATTCCCCCAAATGCGGAGAACAACTGAAGCTTGCTTGTCCTTTCAAAGAGTTTTCGTGCATTGGGGACCCATCGCCATGGCCAAAGCAAGGTTGGGCAAACGGTATCGCCCATGGCAAACCACCTTCCGAAGTAAATGATATGGCGCTCCAATGCGCCCATTGAAGGGGTAGAAACCCGCTCCGGAGTAGGATCCGTATGGAACTGTGGACTTTACCCCCATGGGCTCGTAAGCCAAGAAGGCTTTCGACCGCCGAGGTCATTCCGTGTTGAGGGATATCATCAAACCCCATACTTCCTCGCCCCCATACAAGAGGATCACCGACCAAGGCCCTAAACAAGTGTGACCGGTGGCCCCAGACATATAACTCGCCTTTGTGGTCGTTGTTCGCATGGTATATAGTGCTTCCAACCGCCGCGGACTGCAAACCCGGGATGGCAAAGATCCCGGTGGTAGCAGAGAACTCAATTTCCAAGTACTTGTAGGTCGGGCTACCTCTACATCTTGTCCCCGTAAATGAATGAGGGGAGCCTTTCGACGGATGATGAAACCAACAAAGACTCTAGTTTTGGCCAAGTTAACTCGCGATGCCGTGAATCGCAAAAGTGTCAAGAGCATCCAGTGACGCCGCATGTGCCGTCAGATGTCCTAAGGGATGCCGGCTTGTGCTACTAATGCAAAAATACACCTTCCTTCCTTCCTTCCTTCCTTCCTTCCTTCCTTCCTTCCTTCCTTCCTTCCTCGAGATTGACATCACAAAGATATATGAGTTGCCGGATTGTGTATGCATGAGATGGGCGCCACACCTCCGTTACTCTGAGAGCCAATCTTAGACGAGCATTTGCGGAGAAGAAGAGCTTGAATTGCTCTCCCGAGCAAAATGCCAAGAAATTTTTAAGTAAGGACCCAAAACATTTCGTGGAGAAAGCTTATTCTTTGGAGAGTCTTGGGATATATCTAGTGTCTCCTACTTCAAAGACCTACCATTATATCTTATTTTTGTTTTGTTATTGTGTTAATGATGGGACTCATACCTAAAGTCTCATCCAACTCTTGCTCGCATGTACTCATCCCATGCTAAGCAAACATAGGATCTACTGTGTCGCCATGGCTACACGTGTTGCCGCTACTCTATCGCACTACCTAAATAGGAACCTTAACTTCAAATAAAGAAACTAGAAAACAAAACACTTTGGACAGAATACTACAAATGAAAAGCCCCTCAACCATGCAAAACCACAAAAGCCAAAAATCCAAAGATCGCCATTATATGGCCTTAGAATACTCATACTTGTCAAAAAATCACAAAATCATTTGTAATACCTGGGTTGAATTTGGGGTCCTGATATCTCTCCTACCACCTAGAATGTCCGAGAGCAAGTGCAAAAGCCTTCTAGCTCAAGCTTTTGGGGTAAGATCCACAAAATTCCATATCGATTCTTCTTCGAAGAGACATGCTTCTTGCCTCTATAGAGGACCGCGACTTGACCGGCCACATTATATACCTAAGAAGGTAGTTAGTTTGGGGTAATGAGTGCTCGCCAAACGCTAAGTTTATACCACTGGCTATAGGTCCACAATGCCTCAAGGTCCGGCTGAAGGGGAGATGAGCTAAGTGGTTCTCTGATGGAATGATCATGAGCACGTATGTGTACTGCATAAACCAAGAGGACCATCATCACCTAAAGCAATATCTTGATGCTTGCTTCCTCAGCAAGCTTTAGATGCTAGTGCCCTGGAACAGGTTAAGACGACACACTACCAGAGCCTGATCAATCCCGGCATTTGCACCCGGTCCGGAGAACGCCATCCGCATACACATTTGTCAATGAAGAAGCGCAGATTGATACCTCTAATTTGCACACATGCATATCACCTCCGAATTGAGACAAGCAGATGGGCTCAAGAGGCGCATGTGGCCAGGACTTATCAGTATTGCCAATAGGGCGTCATTGAGAATGAATGCCATACTCTTCAAGACTGTCTTGCATCCACCCGCATCCAGTTCAAGAATGTCGAAGTTGATCCCGCCCAACCAAACCACTCCATGTGCCGATGGACACAGTTTCAACAGGATATCGAATCTTATTCTAGGGAGATCATGGATGTGAGCACGAATATGTCCTTAAACACTGCATTGAAATGGAAATGTATCATAATATCTCAAAGACGCTTATTATCGCCAAGTTTTTTCCTCAAACCCTTCAAGGCCGAAGTTTTTTAACCCGGCAAAGAATACGCTTTTGTCATTGCGGCTTTTATTTGGTCCCATAAGCCTATTAATTTTTTGGATGACGAAAGCCATTTAATTCAATTCAATTCTTCAATCACAAAAAATAATTACCAGATATTCTCACGCCCACATGGGTCATGTTCAAAACCAACTAGAAAAAAAACAGTACACATATTTCCATGGACTATGGCCCAAGGGCTCAACAGCATATCTTAGGTGCCGACATCTGGGGCATATTTTCTTCGCCCTTTTTTCCTGAATTCTAATTAAGAATGTTCTGCATGCCAGAATGCTTAGCCCCAGCTGGAATGAAGTCTCCTTTGTGGGAAGGAAGAGGTTCGCCTTAGATAAGATGATCAGAGTTTGGGAGATTTGATGTAATCCTGCTAAAATGTTAGGCCTTAAACATTTCAAAGCGACTCGTTTTAGAATCCGTTTTTGGGTTTCTAGCTCTGAATCCGGCTCGTGTTCAAAAAGGTCTGGAATAACGAGTTCATATCATAAGCTTAGTGAAGTAAGATCAGTTAACCCATATATTGCGAATAGTTTCTCGAGAGCTTTGTTGGGTAGATCATTTGCAGCAGCTGCCGAAGGGACTGCATCCGACATAGCCTCTTCTCAATTGGGTCGTTATCTTGGATATACTCTTCTTTTGGGAGGCTGTGGGATTGCTACTTATTTTCAGTTTTATGGAAAGTCTGGGAAAGAGGAGCTTCATGAGGAACATGTTGTGACGAATTGGAGTAATACACATGAAGCTAAAACCAGGGCTTATTATCAACCTGAATCTCTTTCAGAATTGGAGGAGATTGTGAAGTTAGCTCATGAAAAGAAACAAAAAATCCGGCCACTTGGGTCAGGGTTGTCGCCTAATGGAATTGGGCTAAGTGATGACGGCATGATAAACATGGGTCTCATGGACAAGGTTCTTGAGATTGATGAAGAAAGCCAAAGAGTGACTGTCCAAACAGGCATCAGAGTTGAGCAGGTGGTGGAAGAATTGGCACTTTATGGCTTGACTTTACAAAATTTTGCTTCAATCAAGGAGCAGCAAATTGGAGGATTTATACAGGTACTCTTTTAAATCGAATATCCCCTTGAGAAAGCTAATGTGAAAATGATGAATAAAATCTGGATTAGTCAGCTCTTTCTTCTTTAAGGATATATTTGATTTGATCTTCAGGTTGGAGCACATGGTACTGGGGCAAGAATACCACCAGTTGATGAGCAAGTTGTGAGCATGAAGCTTGTGACCCCGGCTCGTGGTACATTGGAACTGTCTCCTGAGACTAATTCAGACTTGTTCTACCTTCTCGGTGTGGGTTGGGAGCTTTAGGGTGGTTGCAGAAGTTACTCTTCAATGTGTGCCTGCTCATCGCCTCATTGAGCACACATTTGTATCAAGCTTAAATGAAGTCCGAAGAAACACAGGTAATTGCATTCTAATTTGTACTTGTGTCATGTGGTGCCATGTTGTATTTTGCCTACGTTAGATGCAAAGGTAAGCACAGTGTTAAATTCAAGTGTATCTTGCCTTGTAACAAACATATTCATAGGCAACGTTCCTACGTTTGTAGGTATTTTATGCGTGCCCGTCCATTAGTCTATATAATTTTTACCATTAAAGCCATGCAACAACAGACTGCATGATGCGCACGTCGAATACGTCATGTTAATGGGATGGATGGGCATGTCTTAACAGTACATCTAAATAGTTATAGCCCAAAACTCTGCAATTTGTTGGCCCATCAATATATATGATTTTGAGTTGCTAAACCTTGCTTCTGATTTGGATTGAAAAGATCCTTATTTTTAGCATCATGTTTATAATTGTGCATCTAGAACACCTTCGCTATTCTATTACTCTTAATAATTTTCTACTTTTGCCAGCATTTATAGGTTTGTGCTATGAATTTTATTTTATTTTTGCCAATTGTTTCTCAGGGATGTGTGCTAGTAAAGCATCATAAGTTGAGAATCTCTTTTACTATTTTTTCCCGGCTTTTCCTAAAACTTCATTGGTCTTTTGGTATTCCTTTTAAGCAGCAAGGATACCATATCTTTTTAAGCAGTGAGGACGCCCTATCACATTTATTTAGGATGTAGTTTAATGGGTCCTGATATCTCACGCACAAACTTCATTACTGATAATCAGATAGATCCAGTTGGACTGCAGATCAAGAAGACAACAATAATAGCATTTGGCTGGAACTGTAGATTCACGGGATTCTACATTATTGTCTTGTTTAATGCATTATCTTTAATTTGGTTGTCTCACATTTTTTGTCACCTGTACTAACAGGAAATGGTTACAAGAGAATAAGCACTTGAGATATATGTGGATTCCTGACACTGAAGCAGTGGTAGTGGTGCAATGCAATCCTGTTGCTGTAGGTAAAGAGCCTTCCCAAAATAAGCAGAAATACACTTCAGATGAGAGACTGGAACCTGTACGTGCACTGTATAGAGAAATATCCAAGAAATATGGGTACCTCCTGTAACCGTTAACACCATCAGATTCTTGAAGAAGGATTGTTTCATTAGTTGTTACTTCATGGCAAACTTTCCAATTAAATGCTATCTTTGCTGGGTAACAAGGTCGATATCATAAGGTAATTGTTATATTTTTTTGCAGGCCATTAGAGAAAGAGGAAAGTATTGTTCATGGTAAATCCACAGCTGCTACTGACGAAAAAGCTGGAATGTGGACTGGAATGGCTGTTGGTAGCAAGCATGTCCTGTCAGAAGAAGAATTGTTACAGTCATCATTTACTGAGTTGCGGACAGGCTGCTTGCTTTTGATCCTTTGAATAAGGAACACGGGTCAAGATAAACAAGGTGGAGGCTGAGTATTGAAGCGCGCAGCAAATACCGAGTAGGTTGGAGTCATGAGATTTTGGGCTTTGATTGTGGGGGACAGCAGTGGGTTTCAGAAGTATGTTTCCCTGCTGGAACAGTTAAAAAACCAGATTTGAAAGACATAAAATACATGGAGGAGTTGCTTCAAATTGTCAAGAAGGAAGGCATACCTGCACCAGCACCCATTGAACAACGGTGGACTGGAGCTAGTAAGAGCACCATGAGTCCTGCTTCAAGTGAAGCTGCAGATGCTGTGTTCTCCTGGGTAAGACTTTTACTAGTCAATTCTCATTTGGCTTAGAGTTTATGCAACATATAAATCTTCAGGTTATAAAGATTTTATTGAAATTCGTGTTATGAGTTTTGTGAACCGCATTTATGTCATATTTCAAACAATTATCTGTATAGAAGTTTGTTGAAGCCCACTGCCAATGCAGGTAGGGATAATCATGTACTTACCATCCGAGGATGAGGCACAAAGAAAAGAAACAACCTCCAAGTTCTTCGAGTATAGGGCTTCTACACAAAAGCAGTTGTGGGATCGTTACAAGGCCTTTGAACATTGGGCCAAGATTGAGGTATGTTTAATATTTGGACTATGCCTCAGTGCTACTATTTGATCTGGCATGTATCTACAGGTTGTCAATGATGAGGAGATGCAATGGATAAGAGAGAGATTAAGAGCGCGTTATCCAGTTGAGGCTTTCAGCAAAGCTCGCATTGAACTTGACCCCAACAATATTCTAAGCAACAATCTTATGGACAAGCTGTTTCCCAGGACTACAAGTGAGTAAGACCAAAGTACATGGTGAGGGAGAACACAGTTTTGTAATTAGCAGTGTGATACTTGAAAATAAGCTTCCCATGTGGGGATGTTGATCTAACATGGTCTTGTCTTTAATGCATATTAGGGAGCGTACAACCTTAATTCGTCCCATTAATATCATGATTAGACAAAATATGCACGTGGCATCGTTGCAAGAGGCATGCAACTTCTTCATTTGTTTTGGCCCGTAGGCCATGGATTCTGGATTTTCTTGTTTCCACCTTTAAGCATAGTCTGCAGCAGTCTTTCTGGCCATTGAGATGACTGTTCCTCGAGCAATATCCACAGATTGAGTCGTTTTTTCGCATCTCTGTCTTTCACATCTTCCTCCTGATTTAAACATGAGGCAAGCTCATAATCTCTATAGCCAGCTCTTCTCGTCGTGTGTAAGTAGCACTGGCTTTTGCTGCTCAGAAATTAGTACCGGAGCATATCATCCAATTTGCGTTTTGAGTTGAAATCTTCCATACGGCAGCCCAAAGTTCTGAAGCACCTTGTTTACTTTAATTGAGAAGGCGTCATCGTGATGGACCAGTGTCTTATGGAAACCACTACCAAAGAACCTATAAACCACATTGGAGCTTGCTTACGGTTTTGGATGATTGCCCACCTTGAGACTGCTATGGTCTCGAGTTTATATACATTTACACCTACATTGAAGCTTATAATTTTGGATTATCCTGCCTTTAGACTGCTATGGTCCCAAGTTCACATATATTAACCGTGCACTTTATTGGCTCCCGAGACAGGTCACAGGATCCTTCGATCAAGTTGATTTGATCCTAAGCATTTCACGTAAGCATGCCATACAAGCAAGGGGTATTTACATGTGTGCATGTTCACATGTGTGAATAGGGGTGCACATGTGAATAGTGAATACCCTTGCTCACACCCTTGATCACAAGCCCTTGTTTTTGGAGCTTTATATGTAGGCATTTATGATCTTACCTTTATATGTAGGCATTATGATCTCTGATCCATTTGAGAAATACACCTATATATGTAACAACTTTACATTAATTGCCACATTAATAAGATAAAACTTAAATTGGAATGTGTTAATACATACTTCCAAATCATAGTTGCGCACTCATCATTGTTCCAGATGCTCTTTGGCTTCCCATGATGTGAAAGTATCTCATTGGTATCAGAGCAATGCTAGGGGGAAACTTCTTTGGAGATGCCTAGCTATCTTTTACTCTTTTAAAAAATATGTTAATGCCTAGCTGACGGGAAAGCAAATTCATTTGTCCTTTTGCGCACATAACTCTGATTCTTGACTCGGTTGAGGGAGTCAAGTGCATAGTTTTTGTGTTATTAGGTGAGAGTATCTTCTACCTTTGTGGTGGTCTCTTTATCCTTTTTGAGGATGGTAATTCCTACTCATTTTTAAAGGATTATAGCCTCCCTTCTTACCTCCACCATAGACATGTAACTTTTTAGAGGAGTGGTGTTGGGTAAGAGCAAGTTAGATTATACCACTTTTGACACCTCTCAAAGTACATACTGTAAGTACTTAACAGCTGAATACTTTTCTTTTTTACATCACATGTCAATTCAAAAATTGAAAAATGCAAATCAAAAACACATTACTATTCAACTTAAAAATCAAAACATTGATGTTAGAAACAAGAAAGATTCATGCACATTCAATGTTCATGTTTAATTAGACCTTCTCAAGCCCTCAAACTACCCAAAGGTTTGAGTACCTTTTTTTGGCTTCCAATAGATACAAAAAAAAGCACACCCTAGCATGCTCTCACTCTATTACCTACGTATGTACCTTCTTCATAACTAACGCGATATGTTGATATACATCCCAAGAGGCCACCGCTTCGTAGTAGCAAGGAAACTTTTAGAAGCCACCGAAATGGATACAAATAACTCGTTTGAGAGTGTTGCATCTTCACCCTCTCTATGTCATGGTCAAGTATATTGGGACCTCATAGGAGTTCTTTTGCCATGGCAGACATGATGCGCCCATTCTTACGGCCATCCCTCCAATGGCTTTTGGAAGTCTTTTGCAGGGTACTTGGCCAAAGTATGACCTGTTAGCCGCGGCCATTTTCAATAATGTAGACTTTGCCCTTTTCTTGATGCTACCCTTTCTCCCTCTTTGTTTCACCCGTCTCACATCTAGGAGCTTGATGGAGTTAGCGTTTATGGTAAAGTCCGATGTATTCGTGTACTCGTCATGGTTTTGTGGTGGTACAACATGAAGATAAATGGGATCAAATCTTCTTGCTCATTGATGACAAGGACATGTGCTTGGACATCTAGTGTGTTTGATTTTCCCCGAAAAGTGGAAATGTAATCTCCTACCATGCGCCAAACTAAATTTCCAAATTGCTTCCATGGTCCTTGGCAAACCGAAATGATCCAAGATTTAGAATGCCAATGGTTTAGAGTAATTGTCGGACTTCTCAGAGACTATCCATTTCTTTTTCGGATGTGCTTCCCTCACCTTGCCGACTAAGTGCACATTAGGGCGGATTTGGGGTCTCAAAATGGCCTCCTATCAGCCATTCCACGCCATATTTCCCCTTTTTTTCCCATGCCACTTAGGATATCAAACTCTCATCATTACAGATTTATTTGGAATATTCTCCTAATAAGGGGATTATGATTCATGACGCCATATGTATTTAATTCTATTGGTTGTCGATAGGTCGATGCAACATGTGGCGCTTCTAAAAAGCCAATTGCATTATAGCATACCCAAGAACTCATGACTTGTTCTTTGATTTGTCGATACCAAGCGTATGCGTCACCGATTCTTTGCGCTTATTTTCATTTAGAGGTTATGGCCATACAAGCTTCCCCTTCCACATTTCAAAATTTGAATGTGTAGGTTGAAGCTTTGTATCGACTTTCATTTCAGGCGCTAGGGCCGCCGCTTTATTATTGGTTCACATGGAGAAGTTTAGGCCCTCCGCCGAAGTTCTCATGAGTCAAGATCGATAGTGGCCACACAGATCGTTTATGCAAGTTGGATCTTGCAAGGGCTGATTTTCCAAAACGGCCGAATTTTTTTTGCCTCACCCCAAGTTCAAATAGGTTTTAAGCCAGTTGCTTCAGTCATTCATGTGAACCCAAAGATTAACCGATCTTTACTTCATCCCAATACGTGGGCTTTTGCCCCTACAATTCGGAATTTGAATTTGCTTAATGTATAAAAGCATGGATTGTAGAAGAATGGACTTTTTCGAGTTCCATATGCATGTTGCAAATTTCAAAAACGAGGTTAGTAATCGGACGCTCGCTCACACAAGGCTTAATTGTGCCGGGCATACAAATTGTACACCTTCATTTCAAGGCCTGTATGATCCATGCAAGATGGAAGCTCCAAATGATGTGTCGATAAGGATCCAACTGACTCACCTAATATGCTCCAGCCTTCAATCGCAAAAAAGGTCTAAAAATCACAAGGCACCCAAAATTAAAAGACTACGTGGTTTTCCCATGGTTATGACTAGAAAAACACTCGACAAAACCAATGCGTGTTTGGGGTTAATTTCATTAAAAACCATATGTGGCTAAACTAAGTTGTTTCTCCAAAGAAGGTTTATTAGGGTGGTATTATTGCACCTGTAATTGCAAATGGCTTCTATGTAGAGTTTTTCAAAGTGGTATTACATGTTGGTAAATAGATGTGGTATAATTATAGTGTTTTAAAGGTATGGTTTGTCCATGTGGTATAACATGACTGGCTGTGGATGTGGTTTAATACAAAGGTTTCTATTCATGAGTTTTATAATGTGGTTGGTTATTGTGGTAAACTAGCAAGCTAATGTCATGGTAAATGCACATGGTTCCCATTGTATTAGACGAAATTACTATTATTGCTATCAATCCTAGATGTAATTGTTTGTTCTAAATGTGCATGGTTTTGTTATGCATTAGCTAATCATGGTTATCATTCATAAACAATAATGGTTATCATTTATAAACCAAGAGTGTTTTGTTTGAAGCATTTCAAGTGTAATAGACCGGATTGTGTATGGTTTCTTGTATATAGTAGTGTATGGTTTCTTATATATAGTAGTTTCTTATATATAGTAGTGTATGGTTTCAGATATATAGTAGTATTTATTACGACTATGTCACTATATCTGCTTTTTTCAAGAGCAAGGGATTTGAACCCCAACCATTTCCAAAACTCATAAACTATGATTAAATTTATTCAAATAAGTAACAAACAAATTTGTATCTAAGGAAGTAATCGACCTTGCACTTGCGTAATTTAGATTGAATCACCTCTAAGTCTATCTAATCACTATCCCGCATTGTATAGTCTCATGCCGCTAAGATAGGTTGTTCTTGTCAACTGTGGCTGCATCTAGTAAACTTTGTGGCCAACTCCTTCACAACAATTAGAGACCCAATGAAGATGTTTGCATCTTCCAAATCCTTGCAAAACCTCGGCTATAATGCCCACTATTCCCGAAGTTCTTCAACCACATAGCCAACCACTTCAAATTCAACCTCGCTTTCCTTCCCTTGTTTGTATAACCTCGACAAGGATGATTAACATTGGGCTTCTAACACAACATAAACAACCTTTAAACTATCGCTCTAGGCCCGGGTAAAAAGACCATTTCCTACCATCACGAGATAGCCTACATGGCAATGTGTGTTGGTTTGTAAACCGGTATCATGGTCTCAATACAAGAAAAGCCGATATTTCAAAGATATTTCAAAATTACCGACTAGAATTTTTTACTTGCACATTTGATGCACAGATTGTATGGTTCCTTTCTATGATACTCTAAAAATTAGAAGCGTAATAGCAATGAATTTGCAAAATCACCGCTATGAAATATAGCTAGTTCTATAGGTTACCTTACTAATAATAGCATCGACATCCTTCGAGGGCCGCAAATCTCATGATTGCATCCGTGAAAAGCCCCAAAACCTCGCATATTTTCCAATCGCATGCAAACCATTAATATGCATTGAAATTCATGCAAAATTCTCAATTTTAGCATGTAAAATGCTAGCCTTTGATAACCGATCCATATTGTTGTTCTAAAATGAGTTAAATTGGGGTGCTAAAGCAAGGATCAAAGACGATGAAGATGTGCCAAGAAAAGCGTTAGTCGCTTCGTTGTTGTGGCGCCATTAGACTATCTCCCCATTGTTCATAGCCCCACACCAATTATATCTAAAACGCATTAGTCTTGAACGCCATCAAATTTGTCATGAATATATGCCCGTTTTTGAGCTGGACTCACGCACGTCATGTTACCATTCCCCGCGGTTTTCTAAAGGATACGCTTCAATTGGATTCATTGTAGACCGTGCCTTAATCAGAGTATAGACGAGATCAAGGTCGCTTGCATGACATACAATATCATAATGCCTTGCTCACAATAAGAACAAATAATATTCATAGTGGGAGAATTCAAAAGCATACCAGATTAGGCCCAACGAAGGTGATGATGTCCCAAAGAGCTAATTTGCTATTAGGTTGCAAGCTCGAGGTTCACCGCCAGAGATCGCGATATCCGAGCATCCAAAGGTTTGTTCAACCGTGACCGCTTTTAGCCTAAACTCGCCTTCGCCTCGCGACAAACCTTCTTCAAATGGACAATCTCCCGGATGACTTGTCATGTTAGATGACCAAGTTCATAACAAACATGCACACTCTCCAAAAAGATTACCTCGATAAATCATGCTCATAACGAACCCAAAACTTACAACGGCAACCTTGGATATCATGCCTATGTCTCTCGAACTTGAAGAATCTTGGCATCATAGTAAAGAGCCTTCATTACCCTCCGAACCGTAGAACCCACTAGTCAACCCAGTAAGTCATCTTTCATTTGCAACAAAGTGCATTATTCTTTGCAAGAGTCTAGCAACTTGAAATACCCAAAAACAGAGAACTCAGTATCTCCGGGGAATCACAAATATGCATTCTGTTTGCCATGGGAGTGACCTCTGACGAACCCAAGTCCTTACATTTACCCACTCATCTTCATCCTAACCAAAACCAAAGAAATCTTACTCTTACTTCTGAATAATTTAAGAAACTAAGGCAACATAATGAAAGTCCATAATGCACCCGATTGAACTGCAGAAGATTTTGTTGGTGGCCGACCTCTGGGTTGGTGGCTCCGAGAAATGCTCATAGACTTGATGTTCTCGTGTGTCTTTGCCATCTTTGACTTCGTGTAGTGCCGTTTTGTTCAAAAACCGGTTGCACACCTGTATGCACCATTATCGATTATGCACAAAGCTTGGTCAAGATCATATACTATGCAGATGAATCGCATTAGAAAGTCCTTAAAACTATTCTATGCAATGAAAATACAAAGGGCTTCCACCGAGAGTAGCCGCCATGGCAAGGGAACTTCTCGAAAGCATACCGCATTAGATGGTCATGCGAGACCTAGAGCCAAAACCCTAATAAGAAGAAAAACGAAATGCCCTAAAAGACAGAGGGAAAACGCAAAGAGGAAAACGATTTCAAGACTCAAAAATAAAAATAAAAATTCCTCTTTTTTTCTTTCTTTTCACCTCCTAGAGTGTCAATTTTTTTTTGCATCTTTTAGACATGATTTGTTTTAGACTTTGATATTTTTGCCTTGGAGCCCGTTATCCTAGGAATATTTTATCTCATATTTCTCATCAAGGGCCATTAGATTTTTAAAAGCAAAACCTTTGCTCGCGTCAATTAAAAACCGTGATTCAATACAATACAATATTAAACATAACCATTCTCAAATCTGAATATGGAGCCTTATAAAATACAAAAATATAACCATTGACATAAAAATAAAAAATGCGTAGTCTTGAAAAATGCTAATACTGAGCTATAGAGCCTTTTCCTCCGTAAATGGAGATGCCCCCCGCCACAGAGGCTATAAATATGTTCATTTTTCTTCGCTTCCCCCACACCGAAGTTCCCCGATGGAGAATGCAACATAAATCATCCGGAAAAAAAGGGAAAAGATTTTGAAAACTTAATTATTTCCAAGACTCCAAACAATTTAGCAAAATGTGGTGCAAGATGGAAAAACTTTCGCCCTCTAGGCCTTTTCCAATTCAATTCATTTTAATTCAATCACATATAATGGATGCATAGTCCCCTTTAATCTATGGCAAAAGGGATACATGGAGTTGGCATTCATATTACATTTTTGTTTGCCCTTCCATATGTCGCGAGTAAACATGTGCATAGCATTGTGGCGCATAACTAGGGTCCGGGTTTAGATGGGCCTCGTATGTAAAGGGAGTAGCCTTTATGACTTTTACTTAATTTTGTCATAGTAGTTTTGGTTGTGCCTGTCCTTCTGCGATATGCATAAATTGTCTTATTTACATTATTTATCAGCCCTTAAGTAGTATGCATCAGTTCTAATTTAGCTCGTGTGATATCCCATAGAAAGAAAAGGTGTTTCTATTACTAGAGTAGAGGGCAATCCAAATTTGAAATGTCTATAGAGTTTTGTCAAACTCTAGGCACTCTATCAAGGATAATTTGTCCCAAGCATCAAAATCCAAAATCAAGATGTTTATATTTTATCAAACTCGGGCACTCACATCAAGGACAATCTTGTCCAAACATCTCGTGGTCATGTGCTTGCCATGTTGTAGGACATAAATAAGTAGCCCTTCAATATAAGAGACTGAGCTCCTATCCTTTATGAAATGCACTTTTGGTTGTGCCTCTCTGTGCAATGTAACCTCTCCCATTACCTTTGGTAAACAAAATAGCAAAGGCAAGAAAGTAATGCAAGTGGTTAGCAAATGCAAAAAAACGATGAAAGTTAGCACACTTAACAAAATAGGTTGTTGTTTCCTATACTATGCTTGGTTGCTTGTTGGTAGTTTGGGATCATAATATACTTTCAAAAGTCTCATGAACTAAAGTTGTACACAAAAAGGAAATTTCGTCATTAAACCTCTCCACTTGATCTAGCACCACATAATTTATCCCTCCAGTTTTACGATTATTTTCGTTGTGTCTACATTTAATCTCTCCATTCTAAGAAATTACACAAAGTAAAATTGCATGCAAAGGAAGCATTTAACCTCTCCAAGTGATCAAGCACCTCATTAGTTATCTCTCCCGTGTCTCTACCATTTGGCCTCTGCACTTTTGCCACACACTCATCACCAAAATGGCCAAAAAAAACAAAGGTAATGCAAGACACAACTGTTGACTCTTCAAGAATAAACCCTAGCTCAAATGACAACTGAAATAATGGCATGTTGTTTTATGACTCTATTTGCGATATGAACAAAAGAAAATAGTGCATTATCTTTTTTAGCTATTGACTTTGCCAATGTATTGTTGGAATAGGCTAGTCCATGTCTATTCATCCACCATCCATCCGTAAGAGTTTAGAATCAAATTTTACTTGATATTGTCCAATTCATAATGGTCCTGCAAATAAATAACCTGAGTAGTAAGTCACTGTTGATGCCTACTTACAATAAAAAGCGAGATAGAAGATTAAAGACCAAATAAATATACCTCATTATAGCACTATTTACAGCTTGGAATCAAATTTCACTTATCAAAGAGAATAGTGTTCATCTCATAGTTGAAATCTCATCCGGGAGCATATCATCCAATTTGCTTTTGAGTTGAAATCTTCCATACCTGGCAGCCCAAAGTTCTGGGGCACCTTGTTTACTTTAATTGAGAAGGCGCCATCGTGATGGACCAAAGGTCTTATGGAAACCACTACCAAAGAACCTATAAACCACATTGGAGCTTGCTTACGGTTTTGATGATTGCCCACCTTGAGACCGCTATGGTCTCGAAGTTTATATACATTCACCTACATTGAAGCTTATAATTTTGGATTATCCCCGCCTTTTAGATCGCTATGGTCCCAAGTTCACATATATTAACTGCACTTTATTGGCTCCTCGAGACAGTCACGGGATCCTTCGATCAAGTTGATTTGCAAGCGCCCTCAAACGGGATCCTTCGGTCAAGTCGATTGGCCTTAAAATGGGATCCTAAGCATTTCACGTAAGCATGCCATACAAGCAAGGGGGTATTTACATGTGTGCATGTTCACATGTGTGAATAGGGGTGCACATGTGAATAGTGAATACCCTTGCTCACAACCTTGATCACAAGCCCTTGTTTTTGGAGCTTTATATGTAGGCATTTATGATCTTACCTTTATATGTAGGCATTATGATCTCTCGATCCATTTGAGAAATACACCTATATATGTAACAACTTTACATTAATTGCCACATTAATAAGATAAAACTTAAATTGAATGTGTTAATACATACTTCCAAATCATAGTTTCTTTGCACTCATCATTGTTCCAGATGCTCTTTGGCTTCACATGATGTGAAAGTGTCTCATTGGTATCGAGAGCAATGCTAGGGGAAAAACTTCTTTGGAGATGCCTAGCTATCTTTTTTACTCTTTTTAAAAATATGTTAATGCCTAGGTGACGGAGCAGTCCATTTGCTCCTTTTTAGCATTACATAACTCCCGATTCTTGACTCGGTTGAGGGAGTCAAGTGCATCTTCTACGAAGACTAGTTTTTGTGTTATTAGGTGAGAGTATCTTCTACCTTTGTGGTGGTCTCTTTATCCTTTTGAGGATGGTAATTCCTACTCAATTTTTAAAGGATTATAGCCTCCTTCTTACCTCCACCATAGACATGTAACTTCTTTAGAGGAGTGGTGTTGGGTAAGAGCAAGTTAGATTATACCACTTTCGACACCTCTCAAAGTACATCTTTGTAAGTACTTAACAAATGAATACTTTTCTCTTCTTTACATCACATGTCAATTCAAAAATTGAAAATGCAAATCAAAAACACATTACTATTCAACTTAAAATCAAAACATTGATGTTAGAAACAAGAAAGATTCATGCACATTCAATGTTCATGTTTAATTAGACCTTCTCAAGCCCTCAAACTACCGGTGTTTGAGTACCTTTTGGCTTCCAATAGATACAAAAAAAGGCACGCCCTAGCATGCTCTCACTCTGTTACCTACATTATGTACCTTCTTCATAACGAGCAGCGATATGTTGATACATCCCAAAGAGGCCACCGTTTGAGTAGCAAGGAAACTTTTAGAAGCCACTGAAATGGATACCAATAACTTCGTTTGAGAGTGTTGCATCTCTCGTCTATCACAAATTTCTCTATGTCATGGTCAAGTATATTGGGACCTCATAGTTCTTTTGCCATAGCAGATGACGCGCCATTCTTTCTTCGGCCATCCCTCCAATGGCTTTTGGAAGTCTTTCTGCAGGTACTTGGCCAAAGTATGACCTGTTAGCCGGCGTCATTTTCAATAATGTAGACTTTTGCCCTTTTTCTTGATGCTACCCTTTCTCCTCTTTGTTTCACCGTCTCACATCTAGGAGCTTGATGGAGTTAAGCGTTTATGGTAAAGTCCGATGTATTCGTGTACTTTCGTCATGGTTTTGTGGTGGTACAACATGAAGATAAATGGGATCAAATCTTCTTGCTCATTGATGACAAGGACATGTGCTTGGACATCTAGTGTGTTTGATTTTCCCGAAAAGTGGAAATGTAATCTCCTACCATGCGCTCAAACTAAATTTCCGATTCGTGCTTCCATGGTCCTTGCGATCGAAGTCGATCCAAGATTTAGAATGCCAATGGTTTAGAGTAATTGTCGTGACTTCATTGTAGACTATCCATTTCTTTTGCGGATGTGCTTCCCTCACCTTGCCGACTAAGTGCACATTAGGGCGCGGTTGGGGTCTCAAAATGGCCTCCTATCAGCCATTCCACGTCATATTTCCCTCCTTTTTTTCCCATGCCACTTAGGATATCAAACTCTCATCATTCTGATTTACTTGGAATATTCTCCTAATAAGGGGATTAGCATTCATGACGCCATATGTATTTAATTACGTTGGTTGTCGGATAGGCTGATGCAACATGTAAACTTCTAAAAGCCAATTGCATTATAGCATACCAAAGAACTCATGGCGGTGTCTCTTGATTTGTCGGATACCAAGCGCATGCGTGTCCGTTCTTTATTTTTTTCATTTAGAGGCCATGGCCATACAAGCTTCCCCTTCCACATTTCAAAAATTTGAATGTGTAGGTTGAAGCTTTGTATCGACTTTCATTTTCATTCGGTCACTGCTTGTGCGCCTTATCGTGGTTCACATGGAGAAGTTTAGGCCCTCCTCATTTGAGTCCTCCGGCGAGTCGAGATCATTAAAATTCAGGCCCAATGCATCGGCTATGCAAGTTGGATCTTGCAAGGGCTGATTTTTCCAAAACGGGTTGATGAATTTTTTGCCTCAAGCCCAAGTTTGAGGTTTTAAGCCGAAAGCTTGCAGTTCATCCATGTGAACCCAGCATTAACCGGGATCTTTACTTCATCCCAATACAGGGCTTCTTGCCCCTACAATTCGAAATTTGAATTTGCTTAATGTATAAAAAGCATGGATTGTAGAAGAATGGACTTTTCGAGTTCCATATGCATGTTGCAAATTTCAAAAACGAGGGTTGAATACGGGACGCTCGGCTCACACGAAGCGAATTGTCTTTGGGGCATACAAATTGTACACCTTCATTTCGCAGCCGTCGCGATCCATGCGATATGGAAGCTCCAAATGATGTGTCGATAAGGATCCAACCCGACTCCACGAATATGCTCCGGTCTTCAATCGCAAAAAGGTCTAAAAATCACAAGGCACCCAAAATTAAAAAAGATTACGTGGTTTTTCCATGGTTATGACTAGAAAAACACTCGACAAAACCAATGCGTGTTTGGGGGTTAATTTCATTAAAACCATATGTGGCTAAACTAAGTTGTTTCTCCTAAGGTTTATTAGGGTGGTATTATTGCACGTAATTGCAAATGGCTTCTATGTAGAGTTTTTCAAAGTGGTATTACATGTTGGTAAATAGATGTGGTATAATTATAGTGTTTTAAAGGTATGGTTTGTCCATGTGGTATAACATGACGGTTGTGGATGTGGTTTAATACAGTGCTCTATTCATGAGTTTTATAATGTGGTTGGTTATTGTGGTAAACTAGCAAGCTAATGTCATGGTAAATGCACATGGTTCCCATTGTATTAGACGCAAATTACTATTATTGCTATCAATCCTAGATGTAATTGTTTGTTCTAAATGTGCATGGTTTTGTTATGCATTAGCTAATCATGGTTATCATTCATAAACAATAATGGTTATCATTTATAAACCAGTAGTGTTTTGTTTGAAGCATTTCAAGTGTAATAGACCGGATTGTGTATGGTTTCTTGTATATAGTAGTGTATGGTTTCTTATATATAGTAGTTTCTTATATATAGTAGTGTATGGTTTCGTATATATAGTAGTATTTATTACGACTATGTCACTATATCTGCTCTTTTCAAGAGCAAGGGGATTTGAACCCCAACCATTTCCAAAACTCATAAACTATGATTAAATTTATTTCGAAATAAGTAACAAACAAATTTGTATCTAAGGAAGTAATCGACCTTGCACTTGCGACTTAGATTGAATCACCTCTAAGTCTATCTAATCACTATCTCGCATTGTATAGTCTCATCTTTGCTAAGATAGGTTGTTCTTGTCAACCTGTCTTTTGCATCTAGTAAACTTTGTGGCCAACTCCTTCACAACAATTAGAGACCCAATGAAGATGTTTGCATCTTCCAAATCCTTGCAAAACCTTGTCATAATGCCCACTATTCCCGAAGTTCTTCAACCACATAGCCAACCACTTCAAATTCAACCTGCTTTCTTCCCTTGTTTGTATAACCCGACAAGGATGATTAACATTGGGCTTCTAACACAACATAAACAACCTTTAAACTACTGCTCTAGGCCCGGGTTAAAAGACCATTTCCTACCATCTTGAGATAGCCTACATGGCAATGTGTGTTGGTTTGTAAACCGGTATCATGGTCTCAATACAAGAAAAGCCGATATTTCAAAGATATTTCAAAATTACCGGACTAGAATTTTTTTACTTGCACATTTGATGCACAGTTTGTATGGTTCCTTTCATGATACTCTAAAAAATTAGAAGCGAGAATAGCAATGAATTTGCAAAATCACCGCTTATGAAATATAGCTAGTTCTATAGGTTACCTTACTAATAATAGCATCGACATCCTTCGAGGCCGCAAAATCTCATGATTGCATCCGTGAAAAGCCCCAAAACACATATTTTCCAATCGCATGCAAACCATTAATATGCATTGAAATTCATGCGACTAATTCTGAATTTTAGCATGTAAAATGCTAGCCTTTGATACCCGATCCATATTGTTGTTCTAAAATGAGTTAAATTGGGGTGCTAAAGCAAGGATCAAAGACGATGAAGATGTGCCGATAAAAGCGCCAGGCGCTTTCGTTGTTGTGGCGCCATTAGACTATCTCCCCATTGTTCATAGCCCCACACCAATTATATCTAAAACGCATTAGTCTTGAACGTCATCAAATTTGTCATGAATATATGCCTGTATTTGAGTTTGGACTCACTTTTGTCATGTTACCATTCCCCGTGTTTTCTAAAGGATACGTTTCAATTGGATTCATTGTAGACCGCGTACTTTTATATAGAGCGAGGCCCGAGGTTTGTTGCATGACATACAATATCATAATGCCTTGCTCACAATAAGAACAAATAATATTCATAGTGGGAGAATTCAAAAGCATACCGTATTAGGCCCAACGAAGGTGATGATGTCCCATGGCTAATTTGCTATTAGGTTGCAAGCTCGAGGTTCACCGCCAGAGATCGTGATATCCCGAGCATCCAAAGGTTTGTTCAACTGCGGATTTGTTTTAGCCTAAACTTCGGTTTACGGCCTCGACAAACCTTTCTTCACGTACAATCTCTGGATGACTTGTCATGTTAGATGACCAAGTTCATAACAAACATGCACACTCTCCAAAAGATTACCTCGGATAAATCATGCTCATAACGAACCCAAAACTTACAACGGCAACCTTGGATATCATGCCTATGTCTCGAACTTGAAGAATCTTGGCATCATAGTAAAGAGCACATTCATTACCCTCCCGAACCGGAGAACCCACTAGTCAACCTCACAGAAGTCATCTTTCATTTGCAACAAAGTGCATTATTCTTTGCAAGAGTCTAGCAACTTGAAATACACAAAACAGAGAACTGTATCTCCGGGAATCCACGACTATGCATTCTCGCCGCGCCGCATGGGAGTGACCTCGACGGCCCAAGTCCTTACATTTACCCACTCATCTTCATCCAGAACCAAAACCAGCAAAATCTTACTCTTACTTCACGAATAATTTAAGAAACTAAGGCAACATAATGAAAGTCCATAATGCACCTGATTGAACTGCTTGAGATTTTGTTGGTGGCGACCTCTCGGGGTTGGTGGCTCGAAATGCTCATAGACTTGATGTTCTCGGTGTCTTTGCCATCTTTGACTTGGTGTAGTGCCGTTTGTTCTTCAAAACCGGTTGCACACTGTATGCACCATTATCGGATTATGCACAAAGCTTGGCTGCAAGATCATATACTATGCGGATGAATCGCATTAGAAAGTCCTTAAAACTATTCTATGCAATGAAAATACAAAGGCGCCACCGAGGAGTAGCCGCCATGGCAAGGGAACTTCGAGCATACCGCCACGATAGTCTGCGAGACCTAGAGCCAAAACCCTAATAAGAAGAAAAACGAAATGCCCTAAAAAGACGAGGAAAACATAAAGAGGAAAACGATTTGATTACTCAAAAATAAAAATAAAAATTCCTCTTTTTTTCTTTCTTTTCACCTCCTAGAGTGTCAATTTTTTTTCCGGGCATCTTTTAGACATGATTTGTTTTAGACTTTGATATTTTTGCCTTGGAGCCCATTATCCTAGGAATATTTTATCTCATATTTCTCATCAAGGGCCATTAGATTTTTAAAAAGCAAAAACCTTTGCTCGCGTCAATTCAATTAAAAACCGTGATTCAATACAATACAATATTAAACATAACCATTCTCAAATCTGAATATGGAGCCTTATAAAATACAAAATATAACCATTGACATAAAATAAAAAAAATCACGAGTCTTGAAAAATGCTAATCTGAGCTATAGAGCCTTTTCCTCGAAAATGGAGATGCCCCCGCCACGAGGAGGCTATAAATATGTTCATTTTTCTTCGTTTCCCCACACTGAGTTCCCCGATGGAGAATGCAACATAAATCATCTGGAAAAAAAGGGAAAAGATTTTGAAAACTTAATTATTTCAGCACTCCAAACAATTTAGCAAACAGGTCGTGCAAGATGGAAAAACTTTCGCCCTCTAGGCCTTTTCCAATTCAATTCATTTTAATTCAATCACATATAATGGATGCATAGTCCCCTTTAATCTATGGCAAAAGGGATACATGGAGTTGGCATTCATATTACATTTTTGTTTGCCCTTCCATATGTCGCGAGTAAACATGTGCATAGCATTGTGGCGCATAACTAGGGGTCTGGTTTAGATGGGCCTCGTATGTAAAGGAGTAGCCTTTATGACTTTTACGAATTTTGTCATAGTAGTTTTGGTTGTGCCTGTCCTTCTGCGATATGCATAAATTGTCTTATTTACATTATTTATCAGCCCTTAAGTAGTATGCATCAGTTCTAATTTAGCTCGTGTGATATCCCATAGAAAGAAAAGGTGTTTCTATTACTAGAGTAGAGGGCAATCCAAAATTGAAATGTCTATAGAGTTTTGTCAAACTCTAGGCACTCTATCAAGGATAATTTGTCCCAAGCATCAAAATCCAAAATCAAGATGTTTATATTTTATCAAACTCGGGCACTCACATCAAGGACAATCTTGTCCAAACATCTCGAGGGTCATGTCTTGCTGCGCGATGTTGTAGGACATAAATAAGTAGCCCTTCAATATAAGACCCCAGCTCCTATCCTTTATGAAATGCACTTTTGGTTGTGCCTCTCTGTGCAATGTAACCTCTCCCATTACCTTTGGTAAACAAAATAGCAAAGGCAAGAAAGTAATGCAAGTGGTTAGCAAATGCAAAAAAACGATGAAAGTTAGCACACTTAACAAAATAGGTTGTTGTTTCCTATACTATGCTTGGTTGCTTGTTGGTAGTTTGGGATCATAATATACTTTCAAAAAGTCTCATGAACTAAAGTTGTACACAAAAGGAAATTTCGTCATTAAACCTCTCCACTTGATCTAGCACCACATAATTTATCCCTCCAGTTTTACGATTATTTTCGTTGTGTCTACATTTAATCTCTCCATTCTAAGAAATTACACAAAGTAAAATTGCATGCAAAGGAAGCATTTAACCTCTCCAAGTGATCAAGCACCTCATTAGTTATCTCTCCCGTGTCTCTACCATTTGGCCTCTGCACTTTTGCCACACACTCATCACCAAAATGGCCAAAAAAAACAAAGGTAATGCAAGACACAACTGTTGACTCTTCAAGAATAAACCCTAGCTCAAATGACAACTGAAATAATGGCATGTTGTTTTATGACTCTATTTGCGATCATGAACAAAAGAAAATAGTGCATTATCTTTAGCTATTGACTTTGCCAATGTATTGTTGGAATATGTAGCATTATAACAGGGGGTTTGTTTTGTGATTTTATACGTTTTTTGGCATGGTTTTCATATGATTTCATGGGCGTATTGCACGAGGCATACTAATTAGTATATCTAGAGTGCACTCCACATTTTATTGTCTAAATTCCATATCATCAATGGTTTACCCCCTTTTATTTTTATTTATTTTTATTTTTAGGGTTATCTGAAGCATTATTTTAGGGTTATCTGAAGCGTTCGTTTCACTTTAGGGTTATTTTAGGGTTATCTGAAGCATTCTCTCTCTCAGTCTCAGGTATGCAGGTGCAGACAGATTGAGGGATGTTGTTATGGTGCAACATATTCGGCCTTCGAAGCTCTGATTTTGCACGAAATTGAAGTCTCGAATAAAGAAGAAGATTGAATCTCCCCTCTTTTGTCGTGTACAAAAACAAGGACATCAAATTGGACGAAACATTCCCTTTGTTTCACTTTCGCGGTATCCACACCTTTTGCGATTCTGTCATCTTTAGGGACTGATTCTTGTCGTGTTTTTTTATCTAAAACAAGGGGCTGTGTTTTCTTGGCAGGGGAGTTCAATGTATGGAATGCTTAGCAGGGCTCCGAGCCAACGCCTTTAGCTTTTGCATATCCACTCAAGTCTGAACAGTCCGTCAAATCAAGGGAGTTCTAAAGGACCATGTAAGTCCTGCGAGAGTGTGGCATCCGAACCTACTTCGATTCGGATCTTAGCGACCCAAGTCCAAATTCTCGCACACTTTCATCCTTGTCTGGATCTGTGGGTTGGACTATTGATAAAGCTTTTGCCATGTTTCTGGCTCCTCTTGCTGGATGCCTAAATGTATGGAAAATAAATATAGAGTTGGCCTGTTTTAAAGAGAAATGAAATATGGCATGATGCAGGGATGCAGAATATTTACTAGCCCTATGACCTAGGCATAATCTCAGATTTCTGTTAATGCCAATGAGGAACACCATCTATCTTGAAAAGTAACAATAGCAGGAGGAAAAGAGGCCATTGAAGCCATCATGGTGTGCACAGACTCTATGCTTTACCAAAAAAGGATTCAAACTAGAGCTGGCCCCCTTGAGAAGAAGACGAGATGATTTTAGCTCGAAGTTTGACATAGAAGAAAAATGAGAAGGCTACCATCTGGTCTCTCTTGGTTGAAAGGAATGTAGTGAAGTTAAGATCTCCACTTGTTATGGTAGATATAGTTGGTAAGTGCATTCATTTGCATGTGAGGAATGCAGCACAGATAGGATCTAAGTACAACATGAATTAAGTACTTTTACAGATCGTAATAGGCTCCATTTCATTTCTCTTATCTTCAGGGGCCTGTTGGGCATTCTCTGCTACTGGTGGTGCAGTAGAAGGCATCAATAAAATAAAGACATCATCAAGAACTGGTTGAACAATGGCATCAAGAACTGGTTGACTGGTGACACAGAGGTGAACAATAGCTGCCAAGGTGGACTCATGGACAATGCTTTCCAGTTCATGGTGAGAAATAAAGGCATAGATACAGAGGCTGACTATCCTTATCTAGGTTCTGAAGCTCCCTGTAATAACGGCAAGGTAGTAAGTATTGATGGTTATAGTGATGTTACTGATGAGTGCAGTAGCAAACCAGCCAGTAAGCGTCGCCATTGAAGGCGCAGGTTCCTCGCTCCAGAGTTATTCAAGACTTCCAGGGTTACAGACTTCACATGGACACCACAAATACAGTTAGGTTATTTTCTTTTTTCTTGGTGGCCATGCCTAGGTTCAAATCCTAGGGGGCAATAAACTATACGTCCACTCATTATTCTTAATGTATATTCTAATAACGAGAATCTAGTGTTCCAGTGTTCCTTGAGCTATAAGCATGGTATGATGCCTGTTTTGTGGTTCTGGTTAGAGTTTGAATATAAATTATTATGGCTTTTTGCCAGATGCATTTTCGAATAGGTCTTTAAAGAGATTCTAAGATTCTCCCAGCTCCAATGACAAGGATGATATTTTATCTTGTCTTGGACTACATTGACGGTTGGATCCATATTACGAATTTTTTCTAGTTCGTTCGTCAATTTTTAAGGCCCCGAAGGGGCCAAAATTTTTTTGGGTTAACACATAAACCATTATATCCAACACTTTAAAATTAAATCCCCCTTGAAACCCCCTTTGGTTTGGGTGCATATTCACACGGAGGATCCAGCCATCCATCTGTAAGAGTTTAGAATCAAATTTTACTTGATATTGTCCAATTCATAATGGTCCTGCAAATAAATAACCAGAGTAGTAAGTCACTGTTGATGCCTACTTACAATAAAAAGCGAGATAGAAGATTAAAGACCAAATAAATATACCTCATTATAGCACTATTTACAGCTTGGAATCAAATTTCACTTATCAAAGAGAATAGTGTTCATCTCATAGTTGAAATCTCATACCGGAGCATATCATCCAATTTGCGTTTTGAGTTGAAATCTTCCATACGGCAGCCCAAAGTTCTGAAGCACCTTGTTTACTTTAATTGAGAAGGCGTCATCGTGATGGACCAGTGTCTTATGGAAACCACTACCAAAGAACCTATAAACCACATTGGAGCTTGCTTACGGTTTTGGATGATTGCCCACCTTGAGACTGCTATGGTCTCGAGTTTATATACATTCACCTACATTGAAGCTTATAATTTTGGATTATCCTGCCTTTAGACTGCTATGGTCCCAAGTTCACATATATTAACCGTGCACTTTATTGGCTCCCGAGACAGGTCACAGGATCCTTCGATCAAGTTGATTTGCAAGCGCCCGAAACGGGATCCTTCGGTCAAGTCTGATTGGCCCGAAATGGGATCCTAAGCATTTCACGTAAGCATGCCATACAAGCAAGGGGTATTTACATGTGTGCATGTTCACATGTGTGAATAGGGGTGCACATGTGAATAGTGAATACCCTTGCTCACAACCTTGATCACAAGCCCTTGTTTTTGGAGCTTTATATGTAGGCATTTATGATCTTACCTTTATATGTAGGCATTATGATCTCTGATCCATTTGAGAAATACACCTATATATGTAACAACTTTACATTAATTGCCACATTAATAAGATAAAACTTAAATTGGAATGTGTTAATACATACTTCCAAATCATAGTTGCGCACTCATCATTGTTCCAGATGCTCTTTGGCTTCACATGATGTGAAAGTGTCTCATTGGTATCAGAGCAATGCTAGGGGGAAACTTCTTTGGAGATGCCTAGCTATCTTTTACTCTTTTAAAAAATATGTTAATGCCTAGTCGACCGAGCAGTCCATTTGCTCCTTTTTGCGACATAACTCGATTCTTGACTTCGGTTGAGGGAGTCAAGTGCATCTTTACGAAGACTAGTTTTTGTGTTATTAGGTGAGAGTATCTTCTACCTTTGTGGTGGTCTCTTTATCCTTTTTGAGGATGGTAATTCCTACTCAATTTTTAAAGGATTATAGCCTCCCTTCTTACCTCCACCATAGACATGTAACTTCTTTTGAGGAGTGGTGTTGGGTAAGAGCAAGTTAGATTATACCACTTTCGACACCTCTCAAAGTACATCTTGTAAGTACTTAACAAATTGAATACTTTTCTCTTCTTTACATCACATGTCAATTCAAAAATTGAAAATGCAAATCAAAAACACATTACTATTCAACTTAAAATCAAAACATTGATGTTAGAAACAAGAAAGATTCATGCACATTCAATGTTCATGTTTAATTAGACCTTCTCAAGCCCTCAAACTACCCAGTGTTTGAGTACCTTTTTGGCTTCCAATAGATACAAAAAACAGTAAAACGCCCTAGCATGCTCTCACTCTGTTACCTACGTATGTACCTTCTTCATAACGAACGCGATATGTTGATACATCCCAAGAGGCCACCGTTTCAGAGTAGCAAGGAAACTTTTAGAAGCCACTGAAATGGATACCAATAACTCGTTTGAGAGTGTTGCATCTCTCGTCTATCACAAATTTCTCTATGTCATGGTCAAGTATATTGGGACCTCATAGTTCTTTTGCCATGGCAGACATGACGCGCCCATTCTTACGGCCATCCCTCCAATGGCTTTTGGAAGTCTTTCTGCAGGGTACTTGGCCAAAGTATGACCTGTTAGCCGCGTCATTTTCAATAATGTAGACTTTTGCCCTTTTCTTGATGCTACCCTTTCTCCTCTTTGTTTCACCCGTCTCACATCTAGGAGCTTGATGGAGTTAGCGTTTATGGTAAAGTCCGATGTATTCGTGTACTCGTCATGGTTTTGTGGTGGTACAACATGAAGATAAATGGGATCAAATCTTCTTGCTCATTGATGACAAGGACATGTGCTTGGACATCTAGTGTGTTTGATTTTCCCCGAAAAGTGGAAATGTAATCTCCTACCATGCGCTCAAACTAAATTTCCAGTTCGTGCTTCCATGGTCCTTGCAGTCCGAGTCGATCCAAGATTTAGAATGCCAATGGTTTAGAGTAATTGTCGTGACTTCGCTGTAGACTATCCATTTCTTTTGCAGATGTGCTTCCCTCACCTTGCCGACTAAGTGCATCATGAAGTTGACTACCAAGCCTGGCCAAAAAAAGGTTGTTTCGATTTAGAGAACTTAACCTAATATGTCCATATTATACACTAACAAAAAGATTTTGAAGAAAGCTTCCAATGCAATAGATCTCATTGGAAACGGGGTCTTGGATAAAAAATTATGTCAAACAATCTGGTGTTGACAGAATTTGCACTACATGGGCCCTCCAAGTGCCCTTCATGCATCTTATGGAAGAAAAATGAACAAGGGTTTGGAAATCACCGAAGAACGATGGAGCACGATGTGTGTGTGAGGAGAAAAAGATAAAACATTTGAAATGAAAGAGGAATTAGTCTAGATGTAGTAAGGGATATGCCATCTGAGTTCATAGGGTTTTAAGGAAACCCCTAGTATACTCCCTATTTTTAGATAACTACCCCTCCCATACAATGTTAGGATTTCTTATATTTGCAGCCCCTATCAATTTTGTACGTCATATTATCATTTGAAGACCACCTCTCCCATACATTGTTTGAATTTCATCATATTTGTCGCCCCTCTCGATTTTATCCGGCATTCGATTAGTAAAAAATCCCTCATATACAATTGAATATGCCATTAAAATTTTCCTCTTGTACATTTTGATGTAGCCTTTAATTTTGCATCTGTGTTCACAACTTTTTAATGATTGACAAGATAATATACTAATCAAGAAATTCAAATTTATCTTACTACATGAGAAACACGTTGTGGTAATTTATCTACAATAGTACTTAGAATAATGAGAGAGACCCTTCGTGTTATCTCATGAATGATTGAATTATGGACTAAATTAACGTACATGGTGCAAGTTTTAATAGATCAATTAGCATTCAATATTTTGCAATTCAACTGAAATCCAACAAAAATAACTTAAACAATAGATGACACTAACACGACAGTTGTTGTTTTGAATTAACCCTATACAATGTACAGCTACTACGGCTTATATACTTGTCATGGCTGAGAAAATTCGTGTTCCTGCTAGATGACAATCATCTCTAAAATCATCTCCCAGACGAAGTGATTACCTTGAAATCCTGAAATTCAATGGAGCAATCTGATGCTTTGAATCGTATGTGCCTATATTCAGGATTATCCCTATTCATATCATACGGCTTCCCCTCTTACCAACCATAGACTCCCTTTCGTGAAATTTAAAAAAAAAATTGTATTTTCCTTGGTAGGTACACGAATGGAAACACATTGAAATTGAACCCCTTCCATTTACGCACGTAGTTTTGGAGGGTCTTACTAAGAGAGACTTGAACATAAAAACTTCTAATTACTAACCCAAAGGACTAGCTGCCAAACCACAGAGAGGGCTCTAACTTCTCTTAGAGCCCTCTTCCACTTTTTCTCTCTCTAGTATTTTAGGGTTTTCAAAGTCGAGGTTAGGACATGACGATTTTTGCATAATTGATAGCCCACATGTATAGTTTCCCATAGCAGCAAGAATCCTGCAATACGGAGCATTTAATGTAGAGATTTCTTCTGGATGCTCGTAGGTCCATTTTGGGTCAATTAGGGTGAGATCTAAAAGCAACGTTGAACTAGTATTGCTTCCTTACTTGAATCAAATCTTCATTTGGGATTATCTTTTCAGAGTGCTATATACATTTGGATCTGGAAAGGTTTATTTTGAGTCAGATCGAGAGGCAATATTGGGGGTTACTTGAGTCAAGCCGACACTAAAGATGGAGAGCCATGCTCAAAAGCAGCAACATGCCCAACACGAGGGGGTGCAACATACAAGTTGCAAAGAAGTATGCAGAGCCACTGTTCACCACATTATGATCACAACTTGTAGAGTTTAAGATGGAAAAACGTGAAATTGAGCTTCATGAGGCCAAATTGGTCAAAGTAGAAGTTGTGTTTTCATTGCTACCAGATGCAGATCAGGTACAATTACAGAGTATACTGGATAGTATGAGGCACACAGATACAACATAGTCCTATATACCAGCCATTTGTTCCAATTGCTAACTATCTTCTTCTCCGTCATTTTTAGAAATTTTGGACTCTAATCGGTGTAAGAGCCATGGAAGAAACATGGACATGCTGCAGGGTCCGAGAATACTGTACATGAGCAACCTCTTGCATCTGAGCTAATGGTTGTTATACATAACAAGATGGTAGACCTATCTATGCAAATTTCCCATGTACACTTGTTGCAACATGACACTTCACAGGCTGATACAAATACATGACCGTCGGCACAAGCCTTGAATCTATGCATTGTTGGAGTTTCAAAAGAGGAGATTTGCTTAGATATAGGTTAGGTGGCACAATTCTTCACAGAGATCATGCATATACAAGCTGAGGGCATTACATCTGCTATTAGAGTTGGAGCAACCCAACATCGACAGAGACAGACTTTCTTGGCTACATCTTATGCAGAACGACAGTCACCTAAATGGAACTAATTTTTTTCATCCAAGAAGACCTTACTGTAAAATAAGGAAAAAGTTAGGCAAGAGGAAGAAGGACGACATCCAAAAAAAAAATGGGCGGTTCTTTAAGGAGGCATGACTATAATTTAGAATCACTGGTCTTCTGATCCTTAGACTAGTTATATAGAGCTCTTTCTTTTCCTCATTTGGTTTTTTTTTCCCCCCTATGTATTGATTTTAGTGGGACCTTGTCCTCTAGTCTGATTGTGGGCTTGATGTCTTGTTCATTGTATCGTGTTCCATGACACTTGGTAGTCTCGTGAACGTTATAATTATATTTATCTATCTATCTTTCTATCTACCCACCCCTTCTATCTAAAAAAATACTTAAGTCTTCTCAAATAAGCTCGTCCCCATGGGTGAGGACGACTAGCATATATATGGTGCACAACACCATTTAAGATATACCATTTAGACCTTGTTTGTATTTGTGAACTTTTAGATGGAGCTTAGCAAGTAAATATGTAGCAAAATAACAGGGGTTCCAGGTGGATTTGATATGGATGTAAAAATAACAATTTCTAAAACTATAGACCATATATCCCTAAAATAATTGAATGGGTTGTTAATCACACTAGCTTTACTGGGTACATTGGTTAAAGTAGTCTTATTAGGACATTGAGTTATTTTGGTAGAGGTTCAAGCCATCGTATTACATATTCTAAAATCTTAGACAAAGCTGTATAGAGATTCGAAAAATAACAATTCCTGGAACCATAGACCATATATCCCTAAAACAGTTGAATGGGTTGTTTTATAAAAAAACATAGTTTCAAGATAAAAAATAATCACATTAGCTCACTGGATACATTGGTTAAAGTAGTCTTATTAGAACATTGAGTTGTTTTAGTAGAGGTTCGAGCCCCCGTATTTCATATTCTAAAAATCTTCGACAAAACCGTATAGAGATTCAATATGCTCTCAAAACCTTAGGCGAAATCGTATTTCATATTTCAAAATCATAGGCGCCTCCAATCATTGACTATAAGCGAAATGAGAGGTGCCCCGAGGCCCCAACATACGATCTGGGTCATAGGATCGACGAATCCGACGATTGTGGTAGTCCAGGGTGCACCTCATTTAGAATATGTAGCTGCATTTTAATAGGGACATAATAAAACAAGTTGTGGGAAATCTTGCTATTTTGAGTTAACTTTTCCAACCTCTTTCACTGCTTGGGAACTTAGCAAGTAACTAATCTACATTGACCCAAAGAGGCAGAGAAAAAAGGTTTGGCAAATCTCGCTGCTTTAAACCCAGAGTAATACGAGTTTCCATCACTCTTTCTATTGTATCCCTAGAAAATGCAACGCAGTATTGTAGATTACTGACGATGATATGCGTACCGATGGCAGTAGTCTCTATCATCATAACCTACTTTACGATGGGCACCATGATACCATGGAGTACAAAAGAAAGCAGGTTATGATCACATGCCATTATTATGAGGTGCTCATCATCTGCATATTCAACGAAGTAACGGATTTATAGAACACTAAAAACTCTCTTACAACCAAACTCTTGGCACAAAAATATAATATTGGCTTAAATTCACCACTCAATCGAGTCCAAGCTTGAGAACACAATCAAACAAAACATGTCTGACTCTACCTAATCTAAGAATTCGATAGAGCAACTGCTCTATCTTCTCTGGGTTTCTAGCATCAATTTAACAAGAATTAAGACAAAGGGCCAAGATCATGATAGGTATTGGATCTAAGACTAAACGAAGAATCTATATCTATGGCTGCAACTCACCTCAAATCAAGAATCCAATTCTCTTATAGACATACCATTGCTTTTTGCAAAAGGTTTCCCATGTGCACGACGACCTCTAAGTCACCTTAAATACACCAAGGTTTATCCTTAATTATTCCTCGGTTTACTCAATTATATGTATTTATTTAAATGTTACAGCATTCTTAAGATTTAGATGAGCCAATAGAATTATAATTGCACCCGCTTGCTTAGGTTCATCTATCAACTCCGAGCTTGTGCCATATCAGATCTTTTCTCAAGACTAATCAACCTCGACCATCTGTCTTGCAGGAATAACCTCCTTAAAGATTAATCGAACTCAATCATCTGTATTAAAAAATTTCGTCCTTCTCGAAGGCTGATCTAACTCGATCATCTGTTTTGAGGAGAAGTAAAAACCTTCTCCTAAAGCTAATCACCTAACTATTTGCTTTAAAAGGTTTTTCACATTTTCTTTAAGGCTGGTATTCTTGCGATCTATCCTTTAGAGTTTTATAACCCGTCTCTTCTCTAAGGCTTGTAATCTTACCATCTATCCTTGAAAAATATCTCGAAAATTATACTTAGGACTTGGCTATTGCATTGCAGACACAATAATCTCTTAGTATATTTTCTTAAAACAAACATTTGAATGAAAAGGAAATACATCCATTAATATTTGAATTCAAATTCTTGCTATGCTCAGTCATTGTAGCACTCGCATGCACACACAAATCAGTTGTGAAAACTCTCACTTTGAAAACACCTAAACCTTTAGGTTTGCTCCTTGCATCTATAATAGGTAAAAATGCTTCCCAGAATTATTTCCTGCAAAACAATCTCCCCAAAAGATTTCTCGCAAAGAAATGTCCTTGTCCTGCATAAACTCAACAAACCATGTGCAAATGAGTATGCCCAACCAAGTTGTGATGGCTCCTTGGGTTTGATAATTTATGCTATTAGCTATACGCAAGTTGTTGAGTCACCTAACATAGGTTGACCATCTAGACAAAGTTCTATGGTTTTCATCCAAAGAAAATAATTTACCATTCACCTCTTTCTCAACCTACAGGGATTCAAGCAAGAAAAAAATAATATTATTATAAGTCAAAATCACTTTACGAAGACTTTAAATTATTTTTTCTTTCTTTGATATCTTACCCAACTAAATCATTATTAGTTCTACTCAATTGTTTATTCATTTTCCTTATTTGGTAAGAAATCCTTGACCTTTTCTGCAACTGCAAATTCAGGCCACCAAATAACAAACTAGGTTTTGATTATGACTATGCTAGATGGTTGAAATCAATGGCTAGATTTTAGGCGCTTCTATAAATCTATGGCATCGAAGACTTGGCAGTGTATCTTGTTCAACTCGGCTCTAACTGACAGAGAGCTTCAGGGCTTTCGAAGGGAAACTATAGATCTTGCTATTCAAAGTATTACTAAGAATGGTGATTAAGAAATAGGTTGCCGTCATTTGGCAGTTTGCTTTCAGCATTTCTAGAAGTTTCGATTGTCGCTCTACTTGGTCGACTGGGTGTCCAAGCTTTGTGTTTTATAACAGAAGGAAATGTGTACAAAGGTGTGTGGCAAATCCATTGGAATTAAAAATGTTTAAACCTGGCTATGGCACGACAGTTCTAGAACAATAGGAGATTTTTGGAAGTTCTTTGACAGCTCAAAAGCACTGAATTCTTTAATTCCTTTAACTTTGCTTTTAACATTCTAATCTTCTTTAACTTTTCTTTTAGCATATCTAATCTAGTATATATCATCAGACCATGGCCAAAAGATCCAATGGCTTTCGAACTGAACTCTGATCCCAATTATTACAAAGGTGCCCATCATCTGCAAATTCAACGAAGTAAGGAACTCATATAACACTAAAAACTCTCTTACAGCCAGACTCTTGGCAATCTTGGCACAAATTCACCACACCCAAATGGGTCCAGGCTTGAGAAAACTCTACCAAATCCCGAGAATCTGATATAGTAATCGCTCTATCTTCTCTAGGTTTCTGCCATCAATTTAATAAGGACTAAGACAAAGGACCAAGATAAGCGTATGCATTGGATCTAAGACTAAAGGAAGAATCTCTGTCTGCAACTCCCCTTGAAGTAAGAATCCAATTCTTTTATAGATGAACCTTTGCCTTTTGTAAAAGATTTCCCTTTTACACATTGACCTCTAACTCACCTTAATATACCAATGTTTATTCTTAATTATTCCTAAGAGTTACTTCAATATCTATATTTATTGAAATGTTAAAATATTCTTAACGTTTAGATGGGCCAATGGGAATGCAAAACTGCACCATGTTTGCTTATGTCCATCTCTCAAGTCTCCTGAACCACTGCCTCCCCCGATGTATGCCATATCAGCCCTAATGCCATTGAAATGCATGACATGTATAGCGAAGTCCACAATACTTAAGGAGAAAAATTAGGCCATATGGACCCTAGTAGCAAGAAGCTAAACTGCATTTTCCCAAAGAGGCAATCAAAGGAGTCATTGGGAATCTTTTTATTGCATCTCCGGGTCAATGTAGCCTAGTTACTGGTTAGCTAAGTTCCATTTAGTGACTAACATGATCCACTTGCTCCCAAGTAGCTCATTGCATAACCCATAGCCAAAGTTTAAGTTTTTGAAATAGTTAAGAGGTAAGAAAGTTTGTCTGCGAGCCCCTTCTACTACTTACGAATTGCCGGGCATCGCTATGTGTGGCGTGCACTCCAATGCATCTGCTTCTATGTCATTAACCTGTTTTACAGTGGCCACCATGGTTCCACCAAAGGAAAGAAGGAATGCACATGATATATACTTGTCAATTCATAAATGGCAGAGATGCAAAAGACAGTCTTATTCTATTATGTAAATCAATAGCGCAAAAGTTTGACCATTTTCCACCGATAGCAAGGGTTATCCTTTTAACCGTCTTTGCAATCACCACCATGGTTCTACATTAGACTCCTCATAGATAGAATGATGATGGATGGATGGATAGATTTGATCAATCGATCGATCGATTGATCATAGAATTTTATCATCCACTAAACCACCAAAGGCTATGGGACGGTCCAATCAGCATGGCATTAAGACCAAAATAGACCCCAATATAGAACAATGGTTTTATAGCCCTAATAGTCGCAATAAAAAATAATAGAAATAACATAAACAAGGGACTGACAAGGCTACACATAACCTGTCGAGAGATAAGAAGGCCAATGATCCGTAATAATATCCTTGTGTCCTTGATATACTGTCCATTTCTTTTTATGGCAAGCTTCCCTTACACTGCATAGTTCTTCTTTTTGCCTGCAAAAATGAGTTGAAGTAAGATCTTTCTGAACTAAGAAACTACTGCATTTTAGATGATTGTCGTATTGCAAAATATGAAGCCTGGCAAGGTATCTCTAGAAGATGTCAAGTCGTGTTGCTCCAATCCTACTAGCCAAGATGATGCCACCAGTCTGTATGTGCATCACCCCAGGGAAATGTACCGTCTCATTTGCATCCACATAAAAACTCCTTTCTTCCACCACGACGATACATAGATTCAATGCTCAACAGTGGGTGCCTTTATCTACTTAGAGTCATGCTATGAAAAGTCCTCATCTAAAGTTTGGGTAGAAATGTCTATCATATCCAAATCACATGTAGATGTATTTGCTTGTCTATTCTCGTGCTGCATCAACTCGTCAATCAATATTTGCATAGATATTTCTGCATTGCCCACCTCAATATGTGGAGGTTGTATGGATATGTCTACAATATGTCCACATATTTTTGCATGTTTGTTGGACATTTCTGCATTGTCCACCTCAATATGTGGAGGTTGTATAGATATGTCTACCATATGTCCACATATTTTCTGCAGATATTTATTCCTTGCACTGATTGCCCCTCTTTACTGTCCTCTACTGACACTAACACTAAATCCAACAACTCGGTCCACCTGCTAAAGGGCAATGGCACAAAGATTCCTGTAGGGGTTTTCGCTATTATTAAAGACCAAGTTAAGGATAAACCTTAAACCTTTATTGAATCTTTCTTTAAAACCAAAAGGGGGGGACGGGCGATTGATTGTTACCTATAGATAGATATATAGATAGATAGATAGATAGATAGATAGGTAGGTAGTATTTTAATGTTGTACTTGGTTGTTAGATAGATAGATAGATAGATAGATAGATAGATAGATAGATAGATAGATAGATAGATAGATAGATAGATAGATAGATAGATAGATAGATAGATAGATAGATAGATAGATAGATAGATAGATAGATAGTATTTTAATGTTGGACTTGTAGCTTATGAGACAAGGTATTGTTACGTACAATCACTAGATAGATGCATAGATAGATTATATTTTGACGTTGTACATGTAGCTTATGGGAGACCCCAGATGGGTCCTGTAGCTTATGGGACAATTTATAATGTACCCAGACAGATGGGTCCTTCCCCTTATGGGAGAATATTCAATACACCCCCAGATGGGTCCTGTAGCTTATGGGACAATTTATAATGTACCCAGACAGATGGGTCCTTCCCCTTATGGAACAATTTATAATGTACCCAGACAAATGAGTCCTTCCCCCCACCATTGTACATGGCTGAAGTGCATCGATACATGGCCACTTCACAACAAGGCATTGAACTTGTGACCTTAGATATGGCAGTTTAGGGTCTTACCAGAGGTCCTAGCATAGAAGAATGACTTTGAGAAGGGATATCTCTGCAACCACAACTCCTCATTCTCATCCCATGTATATTCAGGTAATGAAGAAGCATCTCCTTGGAAGATGCATTCCCCATTCCTTACGGATGAGAGATATCACTATATGATGTCAACTTCTTCTCAGTAATATTGTGTAAGAGCTTGAAAAATATGGAACCGACCATGATCATGTGATAATTAGAAGGGTCATTCTTATCACCTGCTTTGTGAATTGGTACGACCTTATTGATAGCCCAAGTTTCTGGCAATCCTTCTTGCAAAGCTTGATTTAAAAGAGCAATGATGATTGCAAGCGAAGAGCGGAAAACCCTTCCAACCCCCTCCCCATTTAAGCAATTTTGCTTGCACATCTTGATCAAGAGATTTGTCATTGGATAGATGTCGTATACCTTCTTTGACTTCCTCCTCTGTGTATTTGAAGAATATTACCTACCAAAGAAGGCACAGAATTAAGAACCCATGGATGATCATATTATTGGACCAATCGCTCATTCTGTTGCTGCATAGAAATATGCCTAAGGGTACAATGTGGTCGATATAATATTTTGCGTAAGAAAGTCTAAGGCTCATGTAGCAACAATTCAAACATTTGCCTCTGATGCTCAGCAGCAAAGCGTGCCTTCTTGCATTTCAACACACTTATAATTCTTGATGGTATTATGACGTGTATCTGGGTCAATTACCATTCGCAAGTTTTGTTTAAGCTACTTGTAGTCTGCATCAAACCAAACATTTCTAAGAAAGGATTTCCTACTAGCATGAGCAATACTAGAAACGCGTGTATCAAAGCAGGAGACAACAAAAGTAAGCAAAGCGCTAGCAAATATGACATTACACTCTTGAAGAGCTGGGTAATCTAAAATACCTTGAAATGCAAGAGATAATGTCTTTGCACATTTAAAAGATCTAGAATAAGTCAAGCGAATGTGAGAGGCAGGAGTATGGATAGCAATGGGATGAAGAGGTGTAAGCTGCCACTTTAATGACAAATAAAGTGGATAGTGATCAAAATTTATCTCCTCATCTCTATGTCTTGTGTCAATTCGAAAATCTAAAATGAGATCCAAGGCTTCCACTTGGGAAATGACATAAACAACAACACTAATACCACTTCCCTGCCTATCCTCTTTGCATGTAACACCTTTAAAGTGTGACCATTGTTCTATCCATTATATATTACCATCTCAAAGACTTCACACAATTGGATGAGTTCCCTTCCAAATGTTGAGACAGGTTTCTTAGCATCAAGCGATAAACATGGCAAAACTGTATCATTAAAACATCCATAAAGGGTCACAGGCATCCTCAAGTATAAGCTGGGCAGTTTACATTGTAGTAGTGCGAGCATTGAAGTCATACCAAGAAGAATAATATGCCCTAACTGTTTGAATTGAGCAATTTCATCATAGAGATCACCATAAGGATTATTGCAATCTACATCGGGTTCCAAAAAATGGATTGGTTCATGGAAAGCCCTTCCTTCCAAGTAAACATGCCTTTAACTGAATCCCAAGCCTTAATCCTAAGTAATAGGTAACAAAAATGGCAATAGTTTGATCCATATGTAGCAGATATACCTATCAGCTTTATGAAGCATGATATATAGAGCAAGGGCATCTTTGAAATAGCAAGCAACTCTGCCACAACCTCGCTACTTATGACATTCATTAAATAATGAAAAGTATTGGTAGCCTGTGAAATAAAGAACAAAGTTGATGTGGAGGAGATGAGACAACCAAGTCATGCCGTGTAAACTAACCTGGAAGAGGTAAAGTGCATTTAGACTAGTATGGGGAGGGATTAACAAAATCTTCCATGAAGGGGACAAATATGTGTCTTGATTATGCACAATGCTATTTGATGTTCCATGTCCTTTATTTAGGATGGACTCTATGTGCCTCTATTTGTTCTGTTTTGGTTGGACTTTTGTTATGGTTAGCTTTGTCTCTGTGTTTGGTTTGAGCTTCATTTTTTGGGTTGCCTGAAGGGCAAACCATAGGCGAGGTGGTGATGTTTTTAGCATATGCAATATCTTGAATGTAAGGCATAGATTAGTGCGGAGGATGGAATATGAAGTGAATATGCCATTTGGAGGGCCAGAGATAATAGCAAGAAATAGCCAGATTTGTGTTGGCACTACATCGAGTTGCTTGCAGCAGTCGGAGCTCAGAATCAAGATGGGCCACTATAAACTGCTTGTCCAGACCTTCTCTGTAGGTTATACCCAGACCTCTTCTGTAGGTTATGCTCGGAGCCCTTTTACTTTAGGATTATCTAAAGTGGTTTAGATATTTCCTATTGTCTACTCCAGCTTCAATCGAGTCCAAAAGCTCTATGTGTAGTTTCAAATAGCCACACCTGCGAAAATGGCATGCAGAAGGCCTTGAAGCAGAAGAGCTGTTGGGGTTTTAAAGGGTGCAGAAGAGATAATCGAACCAAGCAAGGTGAAACTGTAAATAGGAGCAATTTTTCAAAGCAAATTGTACCCTCAACGAAAAATCAAGAGTTAGAAAAATTGGATTCTTTTCAAGGCATAAGTGATGGGCTGGCAAAAATGAAGGATGTAGAAATGGTAATAGAAATTACTGCTCATATTTAGCTTGCATTTTACATCCATTGTTCTTTTGAATCATAAGAAGATTTTTATTATGCTGGTTTATGATGACAAGATGAAAAGAAGGTATTACTCTGGACCATTTGTATGACAAGGCCTATCATCAAATGTGGATATTGAAGAACCTGAGCATAAAATCAGGCAAGCGCTTAGACGGACAGGGGATATACAAGTGCAAGACTCCAAGAATTGATCGATTTGGCATGCTAGTAAGGATGTTATGTATAAAATTTTTGAGAAACCTTTCAAATGAACTATAATGTTTTCAAAGTGTTGTATTCAATCGATCTTTGACAAAATTGTGATGGTATCCTCTTTCCACTTTTTTGCATTTTGTACTTGTTTGTTGAAGAAGATGCTTTTACCAACCTAAATTAGATTTTTTGAAACTGTCGCTATAGACTGTTTGTCCAGAAGCGAGATGGGTGTCAGAGAGATTGTCGTTGTAGATGAAGGCCCGATTCAAGGATCTAGCCTAGAAATCCAAGGTGTTTTAGCGGCCTCCATAATTGGTCTCTATGTTGCAATAAACAAAATGTGGATGTGAGTGTTTCTCTTTCAAAATTAAGTCTTCTCTCTTCCCAAGATAGTAAACAGGCTAAAGAATTCAGTGAAGAATGTGGTGCTCTTGTTCTAGATTTGCTTTGCACAGTAGTCTTTAGCATCTATAGCAAAGTAACCACTTTAGCATTGGATGTTTGGAGATGATCCTTCAGCAGATCATAGCAAGATTAATTTCACGGGATATCTTATGCACAGTTTTGACTCTGGAATTTTGGAATGATCAAGGGATTAGAGTTGCGCGATTAGTTTTGTTTTTTTCTGCCTTTTGATAGAGGGCAATGCTCTGTAACTTGTTGAGGCCAATTGTATGGATAAGATGGTTGATTATTGTCCATCTATTTATTCATTGCAGATTAGAAATTATTTTAAAATTTTTGCTTTTGAAAACTCTGCTATAGGAATTGTGGTAGTAGACATAAAAAATTTATTCTACTCTATTTCTTAAAATTTTATTCTATTCTATTCTATTCTATCCTTGAAAATTGGAACATTGTTTGTCCTTGATGATGATGATCTTTTTGAGAGCTTTCTTGCTTCTTATCTTAACATATATAAAGCAGATCCCATTTCTGTTTGATCCTAATATTTTTTCCCCAGCAAAAAATTTGGGGGCGACACGTGTTTTTGAAAAAGGCAAAATGAAAATAAGAAAGAAAATTTAACTGCTCGCCTGATCACGTCGCGTGCTTCAACGCTTCAAAGAAATCGATTTCAAAGGTTCAAATCTTGGCGACGCTTGGTTTCCTGGCTATGGCGATGGGATTCTGCTTCAAGCTTCAAATAAGAAATAGGTCAAGAAAATGGGCTGGAGGCAGTTGTCGTCTGAACTCCTTTGCCACACATCCGGTGGTAAATTCCGGAAGCCGAGGTGCGGATTCGGTCCCACCATAGCGGATGTTTTTATTTTGTTATTTGATGCAGGTATTTGCATCTGAGATTTTTCCTCAAGAAAATTGGTCTGCTTTTTTTCGTGTGCATGCAGGCAGGACAGGAAACTCGGATATACCAGTTTTTCTTTTGCAGTAGTTGATCTGTTGACAGAAGCAATTCATCATTGCCTGCTTAGAATTGTGTGCATTTTTCTAGTTTTATGATCCTTCCTGCTACAAGTTGAGCCCCCGTAGCTGAGATATGGCAGTGGCGAGATTGGCCTCCCTTGCACTTCAGAGGGAATTGAGACTGGGAACCACAGATCAAAATGCTGCTCTTTCAGGAATTCAGGTTTTTTTGAGCCACTTTGGAGATGGTCAGTTTATCTTCTGCTCCTACTTCTACAAGTCGGACTAAATTGTAGCACCATCCTCCTGCCAATGTACCCAGAACTGGGCTTACAAAGTAGATCCAGATATGCTTGAAATTGTTAGCTGCAATTGCGGGGACCAAGACTCCTAAAGGGGGTTCATTAATGCTCCCGATATGGGTCCGGTATTCAAAAACATTGCTTTCCAAATAGTATTAGCCAAGATCAAAATGTAGATTGATACAAAGGATTGCAATCGAATGAATTTAAGTTTGGAATTTTTGCATACCCCGCAATGATAGAAGTGAGTGCCACTGTGCCTCCGGACCGCTGGACTGCGGGCTCGCCGATCTACATCAAATTAATAAACATCTTGATGAGCTAAAGCAAAGGCATATGAACCCAATTCAGAACCAATCGATGAGATTATGATGTGAAGTTTCAAAAGCAAAGAATGTGTATGAGTGTTGAAGCTCACCGCTCACGCATATCTGTAGAGACCTGCGAGACCACAAACATGAGGATAAAAGAGATTATAATCTCCATGGCGAAAGATTGCGAGACTTCCGGAAGGAATAGTAGCGCACAATGCTATTAACGCGTCACCAAGGACATGCCCGAGAACAAAACCTGGCGATATTGTCACCGTGAGAGCGGGCCCCGATGTTAGCGGGGACACGCATGCATGAAATGTCCAGTGTTAATTGGCTAGAAAACCTTTAAGACACTGTTTTGCATGCCTTAGCATGGCCATGTGTGACCAGAAATTTAATATATATACAACTATAGTGTTGATCACGTCATACACACCTGGCTCCAAGGAAAATGGCGCAAAGGCTATGGTGACTGCAGGGTTCATATGAGCTCCTGATATGTGGCCTGTTGCATAGATCATCATCATCACCACCAGAGCATTTGCTCCTGCTACTCCCCATAGTGTCATTCGTCATGCACCGGTGCATTGGTCATTCTCCTCACCGCACTGAGAATATGAGAATGAATGTGGCAATCACCTCAGCTCCGACCTTTTTGGCAAAATTCTATAACTCATGTCAGTACAAGTGAATATATGCCTGCTATAACTTAACTTATGCCATTTGAAAGAAAAGAAAGACATATCAGACATAGGACACATCATTCCAACCAGAGTATAGCATATCAAACTCATCAGGATATACTATAGCTACTGAAATGAGAGGCATAGAGATTGAGACATATATGTGATCAAACTCTCAAGAAACACTATAGCTCATGTCTAACTTAAATGAGAAGTGCATAGAGATTGAGACATGTAGATAGCCCGGACTCGACCCCAGCAGACAAACAAACAAACAGACATAGATAGATAGCATAGAGTCGGAGCTGATCCATCAGACAAATATATCAAATATCAAATATCAAACTGTGATTCAGCAGGTATGGTGGATCATTGCTTTCTGAAGAGTGGTGGCATTCTTAAGAGTAACACTGGTGTTTCCCTCTTGCTACACCAAAGACGCCAGCGTGTTCTAGTGTTGGTTCCTCCTCATCATCGTGTACATTGGATGCCCTCATCTTTTCCATGCTCATGCTGCCATTGCTAGTGGGAGGAGCTGATTGAGTCATAATTTCAGTCAATGTTACTGAAGATGCCATCACTCAGACAGATAGCAAGGAAAAGAAGGAACCAATCAGATCAGAAAACAATAGAAAACTAATGATTCAGAGCTGCTTTCAGATGTGAACCCTGCATCATCCACAAGTGAACTAGTTAATATGCAGCACAGAACATGAGAGCCTCTATTTATGCATTTTCTAGGAAGGGCACATGAAATGATGATGTAATCTAATCGTTTAGTTAACAATTAATTTACCAAATACAAGATGAAAGCGACTTTGCCTGCTGCATCAACCCATTCAACCCACCAACACCAATACGCCCCTGCCCCTCTGTTATTCCTCTGTTTTCCTTGCTGCCTGGTACCCCAATTGGATTCCTCTCCTTCCCAATTGGACCTGAGTCATGTATAAAAGTTGTCTGAAGTGGCCCACTTAAAATAATATTCCAAGTGGCCTTTAGACATAGAACAACTAAGTTAAATAGATTTCAATGTTGAGTCATGCGTTAAGCAATGCCATCTGAAGTTATTGGATGTGCCTAGAAAATGGAAGTGGCTATAAGTTAATTGTATTGTTAGCATTACTAGGTGCAATACTTAATTGTTAAAATGGCATTTTCCCTTGGTTAGTGAGGTTTTATTTAAATGTTTGCTTTTAAACACACTTTTAACTAATGCGAGCAAATTGAATCACAAAATTTGAACCTCATTTTGAGAGCCTTGAAATAACATTATTATCTTCAATATTCGTTACGAAAGATGTTTTGCATTAAATCAAAAGAATCTAAGTTCCGAACATACAAAAATTGAACTGTGTTTGAGCATGGGGAATTCTAACCTCTGTAGTTTAAGGAGCCCTATAAATACTACTCCATGGCCGTGAACACAAGGCAACAAAATGCAGATTCAAATTCTGCATGTTCTAGCATGTATAGACGAGTTGGGGAAGAGAAACGTTCGCGGCGGCCTTGGCCCCCCGATAAGTTTCTTGTATATATAACTCTAATAATGTCTACCTATATTGTACACAAGTGTACATATCACGTTTATAATAGGCTTTAACTTTGAGCGTAATGAACATAAGTGCTAAACAAGGACATATCCAAAGCATGGGAAGAAGCTTGCACTAGCTTTTCAAAAAGTAAATTATGTTGAACTAGGGCACATTCGCACCCGCAGTTAAGTTAATTATGGTTTTTAACAAAATTTACCCTCGCAGTTCTAGTTAAGTTAACATATAGTTAAGAAATTTAGTTGAGAATTTAGTTAACTTTTTTAACCAAAAACACTAATTAAACTTGTCTTGGCACCTTGTTCGGTTAAGTTAGCAATTAACTAAAAGTTAACCAAACTAGAAATTAGCAATAAAAGTTAAATCACCTCATAGAGGCCACTCTAAATTTAGTTAAAATGTGCTTATAATTTTTTATGCCTTTGGCTAACTTAACTAGACATGTCGAAAGCACTTAATTAACTACTTACATTATTTTTTAACCAAATTATTTAAGTAACGAGTGCGAAATAGTTTTCTATTAAGTTAGCCTAACTAAATTTTTTAACTAGCTTTGGTGTGAATGCAATAATCTGGTTAATATTAACTTAACGGTACAAATTAAGTTGACTAAACTTAACCATGGGTGCAAATAGACCCCTAGTTGAACAAAATTACAAGTAGAAAGCCGAGATATTGCGATTAGCATACCCTTTATGTATTGAACACTGACACATTTGCTAGTCAAATAATAGCAAAGATATGGAGATTTTTTTTCCAAAAAATATTTAAAAAAATTATCAAAGTTTGCTGAAATTACATTGTCATTCTACATCATTTTTCTAGTTTTAACATGATTTTGCAACGAAATTTAACCTCAACCTTCTTGTTGTGGTAGAGAAAACCGTACAAATTTGGAGCTGCCTAACTTCTACATTGGGAAAAGTACACTTTGACTCACAACCCCATTCAAATTCACACTTTTTGCCAAAGATGCATGTAACACGTTGGAATTGACAACCTTGCCCACTTTGAGTATTCTCCAAACTTTGTATTCTCCAAACTTTAATAGTATTATGGTAATTTCCACATTAATAGGCCGTAGTAGAAAAGACGTATGGTTAATCATAAGTAATTGTAGCTGCAAGAATTTTTGACGAGATAGCTTTGAAATAAAAATATCGGTCAAGTTTAGCAAATATAACTTATGCTGAATTTCGAAAAAGCCCCTAGGGTAGGAGCCCAAAATGTTCTTTAAACACAAAAATAATATCTTTGCAATTTGGTTTCACAGCACGGAGGGCATTATCTAGTATCCTGATATTTTATGTAAGAAGTTAACAAAAATAAAACTGGCAAAATCCTCGAGCTAAAAGTAAAATGGATAAATATAAAGCAGTGTGGATGTCAAAACTTCATGCTAAAGGAGGTCCCCAGACCTCAAAAGAAGAATATATCTATCGAGGTCACAACCCAGAAAAGGACAAAACACAACGAGGCTGATGGCTCATGGCAAATACTCCTCACCTAAAAGGCCTTTGAATAGACATTGGCTTAGACACATGTCCCCCCATACACAACAACTCAACATTTGCATTGTTTATAATTGGAAAGAAAAAACGTTTATGTGGTCCTGATCATGAAATATGAACGATCATGACCAAGGAGAAGAGTGAAGAATCTCCTTTCATGCTCCCTCCTAACCACCAGCAAATTTTGCCATCGCCTACGGACACCGCGTATATTTATGGGCATCAGACATGAATAAATGACTAAGGATAAAATGGAGGGCATGGGGGGCACCTTAAAGTGAAAACATTTTGGCATATAGTAAACCACTACAATATGGCACAGAAGTGGCATTGCAGACAGAGCAGAAAGGCAAAACCAAATAGCAAAGAAACTAGTATATTCATGCCATTTTGGAATTCATGCCATTTTGGAACTCAAATAAGAAGTTAGAAACAAAATGGTACAAAATGGTATACAACATGACAAGCAGGAGACATTTAACAGTGTAGAAAAGGCTCAAAAATGGGAATGATGAATGCAGAAGGATTTGATGGTTTATGTAATATGATAACTCTGCAAGAGACATTTTGCCAGTCAGCTTTTTTTCAGTATGATCTCATCAAACAGGCATAAGGAGGTCCATATTGGCCAGATAAGGACAGGATATGGTGGCCATATGGAGCTGCCATTCCTTTTTGAATCTTCAAAGCAGCAGCATACGGCTGGGAATTTTTGTCGTTTCAGAATGTACTATTAGAGCATGCATGTAAGGACGATTGATTCTTCTTTAAGACATAAGACTTGAAGAATCGGAACAACAGAGCAGTACATTAAAGAAAAGACAACGCCGGAATAGATGCCAGGCGATAGTTTTAAGTTTAAGAAGATTAGAGTATGAAACAGATCAAAATCAAAGCTTTGTTTTTCAAAAATATTCAAAAAGGGATGCGGCCTTTACCTGGATAACAAAAGGAAGCGCCCAGGCTGCGTGTCAGGAGGCGTCGGTCACGGACTAGGACTCCGGTGGCGAGGTCCGGGCTTCCCGATAAGACCTAATTTTAAATTAGGGTTTAAGGCAGGGTTATTCCCTTCCAACGGATATGGGAAGATTTTCTGAGTATTCAGAGCCAGAAAGTTTCTTTCTCATAAAAACATTGGACAAACAACAACTAGTCTAAGTCTAGTTGAGAATAAACTAGGTCCCCTTCTATCTGATTTCCCATCCTTCCTATTTGGTTTTTTACTTGTTTGATTTGCTATCAATCAATGCAAGTGGCATAAAAGGCTTCCAAATCCCCACTAGGCCTAGGTCTATCTACATAATTTGCATGTCATGCTTCACTAGATTTTGCATATAAACTCATTATTACTAGCCAAATTTTGTATAGAAACTCCAACATTCCTTTCATATTTTTTGCCAGCAAATGCGAACTCAAACCGGAAAATACGGATTCCAGTCGAAATTTAAGAAGATTAACCCCCTATTTTTTGATGCCATGGCATAATAACTAAATGGGATCATATGAGCTTGAATGAGGAATCAAACTTAAGCATGCACCAATAGAAGTATTGTGAAGAATCAAATACACACAGGTTAATGTTAATTCCATGGTCGCCAATAAAAGTTTACAGCCTTATCATCGTAATAGAAAACATCGATTGACTAAATTGTGATTACCCTGGCAAGGCGGGGCACTATTTCTAAGGAATATTTGAAAAAACACCACCCAAGAATATCAAATGTCGGAATATTATGATGGGCGTCATTGATTTGGATGCAAATGCAAGTCCTAATGGCACCAACGTAGGCCTAATTGCTTTTTTTTGTGAATAATATGTTGGCAAAACCAAAACGCATGTGTACACCTAGACAAAATAGTTTTGGATTTTATGACTAAATTTAGTGGCCCGACTCTATCCACATACTTGTGCCTACAATACTTGACTTATATGATGATGCTTTGATTTGATCGACCGATTTTTTTACTACTATATGTAAACCAATCATCATTCCTTTTTATTTGTCGCTATCGATTTGAACTGCTCAAGGCATCATTTCGAGGGAAGACGAAGTTTTTTTCAACCCAAGTGCAGACATTACTACTGTATAGTGTATGTAGGCCCTAACTCTGCAATTTGCTTTTGTTCAGCCTCCCTTCACGTTGAATCTCATTAAGTGATATATTGCCAATGTATCCAATCATTGTACTAGCATTGAAATGCTGAATTGATGTTCCAATCTCGATTCACCTTAGACACGCTATCCGGACCCAATAGCACACGTATACAGATTGAATTGGCCTTTCCATAATTATAAGCCTTTGCCCCAGAAGAACTCCATTATAAGAAGAGATTTGTCTTTTGAATGAATTTGTCTTTCTGGATGAATGATCTCTGTACACTCCTGTAAGATCTATTATACAAATTTGTACATGTGATATGGTATACGTTTGCTCTTGTCAAGAGAGGGTTTCAGGAAGAAACAGATAACGAAACCCAAAATCAAACGGAAGTATGACAAAGTCGCGGAAGCTTAAATATCTTTGTTTCCTTTGCTGCACACATTCTCTGACGACAACCACTTGAGATGCAGGCAGATGCTGGCATATCCAATCCAAAAGTGACATGTCTTCAACAAAGTCTCGTGCATATAAATAAACCAGCTTAGGAATTTGCAATTTGCCTCTTAGACTGAGACCAACTGATGCACATATGTAGTCATGCAAGGATGCTTCAAGTTGCTCATGAACATTCTCTGTATTATATATGCGAACCTGAAAGAATGATAGTCGTTAGGTAAAGCCACAAAAGTAGGATTTATGGCAGAATTCTCATATACAGGAACAACATTGTAGGTACCATACCCCAGGGGAAGAGCGCATCCCACAGCACAATGCAAACATTGTTAGTGGTTCCGGATAATCAATTGCAAATTTACTTTGCTCCTCTGACAGTTTAACCTTGTGAAGGGCCAAGAACAATGCCTGCATTAGGTTAATCAAAAATTCATCACTGCAGTACGAAGTTGCTTTACCAATAACAACAAGCTGTGGCTTCTATAAAGGTAACCTATAGGGAAAGGGAATCAACTACTTACAATCTGGGGACGGTACGCAGGAGGCCTTCCTTTTAATAAAGCATATTCAATGGCAAGAGCACTGAATGAGTGGCCCCCAACAATATAGCATGCCTGTGTCACAAAAATCTTTAACTACATGGATAACCTAATGGAGAGATCATGAAATTTTAGCGAACCTTCTGCATCAATTGGTAAACTTTGTGCTCACTCTTGGGGACACCATATGCCAAAAATGCCTGTAAATTTTATGCCAAATTAGTAAATCAACTAATACTTATGCAGAAAGAAGAGCTCCAAAAATGAATTTCAATATACATACATGCATCATAAGTGCATTATAGAGGTTGATCCAAAATGCAAGCTTTCCGGAGTGCTTCATGGATCCCATTTTAACTTTTGATAATTGCGCTACTAGCAGCCTGCAATAATATTGACAATTCTTATCAAAGACACGTAACAAGGAGGGGAAGTAGTTGGGACAAATACCTATACTTTCGAAATGCTGCTGCAGCATATTCAAGCTGTTCTTTATCAGCAGAGATGTGTGTTACTTCCAGTGCCAACCTGTAAACACCCGTGTCTGCCCAAGGTAGCTTTTCCCGAGTTCTGTATGGATCAAAAGACTTCTCTGTTCCCATCACATCATTTTGGTTGCGCAGATCTACAAGGGGACTTCTTCCAACAGATAATAAAGATGTTTCAGATGTGGAGGATAGATCGGATGAACCAGCTTGTCCAAAAGGGGATGTAGGAGATGCAAGGCTTGGAGCATTTGATGTTTTCAACAACAAGCCTCCAGAGCCAGAAAGATGGCAATAAATGTCAATCATGCACTGAAGCATTTGTTCTGATATACTGTTTGGTTGCTGACAGAGATCATTGACAGTGCACCTTTCAGAAGTCCAATGCACAGGATCTGGATGATCTGAGGTATGCTGTATGTAGCCCACAATATTAGACTGCAGACAATGCATAAAAATATGAAGGATATAGGAACTCAATCCGTATTTACCATATGTATTGGAAATACAAGTTTTTGCTTGACTTTCTTCCGACGCCTTTCTGACTTCATCAGATCTATTGAATAGCTGCTCTTTTGCAGGTTAGCGCCCATGTCAATGTTGGCCTGCAATGTAAATTAAATCAGGTAAGTATACGCAATAGGATACAGTATATATCAATTTTTCAATATTACCAGTGTGGCTGGCTTCCTCCCTATTTTATCATCTTCGCAATAAAGGATTCCTTCATCAGATGAAGAGCTCCAGGGGCTACAGTGCCTGGTGCTGTTACTTGATTGAGTAGTTCCATCAGGTGAGAAGACCATGCGATCACACGTCTTTTCACGGTCTCTTGATGGTGTCTTTGGGACAAGTTCTATGGAAGAAGTTGTACAATTACTTACTAACCTCTCTTCCTGTATAACATCTAATGTGTGATTTGAGACTGAAGCTTGCCTAACTGAGCAAGTTCTTACAAAAAACTCAAACTGGTGTGGTGAACTATTGTCAGACTGTACACAGTGATTTTGACTGCTGTTTGATGTCGAAGCTGGTCCAGAATCAGCCCCTGATGAACCGCTTTGTGGAATACTTTCAGATGTTGAGCGCACCATCGTTAAGGCTTCCTGATAGGCATCCAAACGAAATGACAATGATGACAGCCGACGGATTTCATTTGAAGGATGTGAATCGCATAGATCTGTTTCATTCTCACATGTATCAACCGATTGAGCAAGAGTGGATTCTACGATTCTCCGTTCTGTTTGTTCGTGTATTAGTTCCCAATGTAAAGAAACTATTTGCTCTTCCAATCTTCCTATTGAAGCCTCAAGGACAGCAACATCTGCCAGTAGCTCATTTGCCTGGAGCAGGTAGTATGTCATTAATTTGATTTGTTCAACATTGCAAATAACTTACGCTAAACCATGACACAAATGCAAGTACCGGAGAAGGTGCATGGTAGGAAATGTTAGGAAGGACACCAACTGCACAGGTGAGGGCACTCTTAAGAGCAGAATGCAAGCACATCTCATCATGGAGCTGTTTCTGCAATCTAGATACCTGCAAACATTTTTTAGCATTAGCAAATAATGGATATATCACATTAATCCATCATATTTTTAAACGACCTACATCTTCTTGCAGATGACGCCTGTGCACCCGTAAGCTTTCCTTCTTGATTTCATCTATACCATGATTACCAGAGCCCTGGATGATACAATTTTTATTAAGATAGGGCCATGATATGGAATTTCAGTAGCCTACTTACGATGACTTCCAACTGAGAAAAATGCATTGGTACTGTCGGAGAAGGGTTAAATTTGCAAACGACCTACACGCAGAGATACTACCGTCACAGTTAGCAAATGATCGCCGGAAGCATAATTTGCTGTGATGGGGAGCCTTACCTCTTCATCGATGTCCTCTGGAGAAATAAGCTTTGATTCTAAGGCACGGCCCTTCTGCCGTTTCCGAACAGATTTTGTATTTGGGCTGCATAATCAAACGGCATATGATTGGAGACGAACCTCGAAGAAAGAGTACTCTGTGGAAGTCAAGAACGGGTCATAGATACCTCGCATACAAGTGTCGGGGGCTCGGACTTGGTCGCATTCCGTATGCGAATGCCTCCGCTTTTTGACACAGCATCTGTATAGCACAAATCACATGAAAATAGGAAAACGTTTGCAGTAATCTTTCGATATTCGGCTAGCTTAAGAACGACGGGAATTATCAGTAGAATCTATGAACAAAATGAGGTACCTCCATATTTCATAGCACAGGTACTGCGATCGCCGTATCCATGGTATTGCACATTTTCATGCTTCCTGTGCACAAAATTGATATAACTTAGTCAAGACCAAGAACAGCAAAAGTCGTTTGAAAGACAAAAGCATATGTCCGTCTCCTACCAAACGACCCAGGACCTTCATATTTACTACAGGATAAGCAAAAAATAGCACATAAAGGGAGATGGATTTCGTACTGCTAATTACAGAAAAGCTGCATGGAAAAGCGGCTTAGAAATCGCAAGAACATATTTTTACAATCGACCGGTCTGAAACTCAATTGTCCGAGACTTCCTACCATGGAAAATTGTGACTACATTGACGGTTCTACATGTCTTTGCGGGAAGCATTACTGCACCGATCTCGCCAGAAATCTCAAGATTTCATGTCCTAAGTAATGCTACGGCCGTTATTTCTCACAATTAAATGCCCCAACGCTGCATCTGTGCTGCATTTTGCGAAACAAATGCTCCATCTATTTCCTAGATACTACTGCTTCATTTAAATGAAACATTCTACATCCAGTACTCAAGCAACTATTTCTGCAACAGACATATCTTACATTTCTTCGGATTTTGCACTCCAGAGCCATTTTAAAGCTGCGATTTAACTCCAAATCTTTTTGTAGGCATACTCTTACTTCTTTTGATCTTCTGCCAAATCCCACCAAGACAAAATCGGTCTGCCGTAACTTGGACACATAAAAATACGCGATTCTGCTTAAACGCCAAACTGCGGACCGAAGGCCAATGCTTCAAAATCAACAATGCCGGACTTATTGCTTGCTTCCAACGTTAACACCATAGCTCCGGCCCGGAGCCCTTCTCGTAATGCGTAGCAGAAAGGAGGGCTATGATAGGCTCCAAGGAGATGGGGACGAATCACAACCGTCCATTAAACGACAAGCGCGAGCCGTATACCCACATGTGCGAGTTTAAACCGTGCTGGAAGCGTGGGAAGAAGGGCCAAGATTCGAGAAACATGAATTTACACGAGAGAGTTAGCGCGGTAAATAAGATAAAAGCCGTTAAAGGAAACTGCACTAAAATCTGCAGTTAAATGCAAAATCTGGGTTAATTTCGGTGTTTTTATGGTGTCTGATGCCACGTGGGATTCCTCGTTTGCCACGTTAGATTCTCTATTTAATATTATTTTATTTGCCAAAATTGTCAATGTCTTCAACGCCACTGTATACAGGAGACACCACGTCAAATTCCAAGTCTTATTTATGTTGAAGACTTGTTACAGGCTGCCTAGTCAATTTCTACCATGTGACCCATTAAATTCCCAGTCAATCCCATTGTGTACAAAAGACACCTAAATCTGTTAGGTTAAACTTATATGTCTTGGCCATGTGAGGTACAAGACTTCATGTGAGGTACAAGACTTCAGGAAAAGGAACACTAATTTCAGACTCAGCTGTTTATTTCCTACCCTTCTAGATCGATCTTACACCTGTCCTATGTGACTTGTGACCTGAACCTTGATAATGTGAACCACATAAAGCTAGGATTCATGCATTTCTAGTGCTATGTTGGAAGATCTTACCTGCTCCCAAAATGCCCTTTAAAGGTTGCCTTCTCTACATCAAAATAAAGATGTTCACGAGCTCTCACAAAAACTAAAATGTTGTAATGTAAATGTGAAATGTTCTAAGTAATGATCGCATGAACTTTTCATGATTTCTTATTGAAAAGTGCTCTCACTTTTCTCTTATATCCCTAATGTAACTTTCTAATCTTTTTTTCTTTCGGTGGAAAAGGAATGTAGTTTTATATCACAAAAGTTGCTTGCACCCCACTGAAGATCTACTACACCTTTAACACGGCATCTTTTATACTCGAAGTATAACATTGGTTTTCATGGAGATTCTTCAACAAAGATATTCCAAGTCATGACAATACATCTTTGGTTCCCTTCATTGCCCATTGAGATGCAATTCATTCTCTAGAAGGAGGACTTTGTTGAGTTGTATACTAAGGGCATATTCTTGTAGAGTGGCGATATTATTGTGGTGGTAATATTCAGTTTTTAATAAATGTATCTTATTTGTAAACTTCAACTGCAAGGATTTTTCAGATATCTCTATTTAAATTATCCCTATTTAAGGTTTTGCAATACTGGCCAGTTGGTCAATGTGCTTATGACAACTGCCGAGAGATGCTTTGGGAGAAGCCACCCACGGATGCCATCGAGGACTACAAACTTTCCTCGTAGCAAGTGGTAGGGAACTAAAACATTGGCTTCGACAAGTCACTGACCGTGCCTTGCACTCGCATGCACAGTACACACTTTTCTAAAAGGAAAAGAAAATCAAATATTGCGGATCACCAAAAAGAACATTCTATCTCCTGGACTGTTATTCCAGGACGTTCTGGAGAAGAGTACCAAAGAAACTTCTGGCGCACATGAAACATCACGTCCGACCAATGGGTACAATACTTGCAACAGCTCTCTGATCTTCTTGGGATTCAGGTAGCAATACTCCCATAGATGGGCCTAGCGCTAGTAATCACAGAGGCAGAGATCTCTCAAGGCTACACTGTCTTGCCAATGGCAAACCGGCAAACTTGGACGACATGCAGGCAGAGCTGCTCAAGTGGACAAGGCAATCATGAATGCCTATCCTAAATGCATTGTTCAACAGTGCATTACGACAAGGATTTTTTCCATATTGGACCACTAGCATGGTAGTTTCCATCTAGAAGGTACACGACATTACTGAACAACCATGGTCAGTTTGCTCTTGGTAATATTGCTTGCCGCCATTCTCGAGCAACAGTTGACCATGTGGGCGAAGGAGACATAGATGTGAGCCCTTATGCAGGCAGGTTTGGGCCCCGACACTCCAGCATTGATCATATATTTACACTACATACCTTGGTTTGAGGATAGCAGGAACTGTCGGGGACTTGTACTCCTACTTCATCAATTTTGCAAAGGCTTTTGCTACTGTACCTCAGGAAAAGCTATGGAAAGATTGAGGTAGTTGGGGGCCTCTATGGATTTGCAAAATGCCGTGTACAGGTGGTATGACATATGTTCCGGCTGACTGACAACCTATCAACAGTAGTCCTAGGGTCCTGCTAGGAATGCCCACTCTCTATAACATTTTTAATCTCCAGGATGATCTTCAACACCATCTTCTCTAGACTCAAGTACGTTATCATCATCATGCAGATTGGCACCATCCTCTTCCTTTTGCAGTTGGTGATCTTGTTTGGCTATTGCATCGAGATCTGCCAAACAAACTCAACTACTGACACTTGGCTTCCTATTGGATCATCGATCAAATTGGTGATGTTGCCTTTTGTCTGAAGCTTTTGCCGTCAGTTTGGCTTCACCCAATGTTCCATGTCTCTTTGTTGGAACCCTATATGCGAATCCATTTCTAGATCGAGTGATCCACCTCCACCACAAATCAAGATTCATGATCATGAGGAATTCAAAGTTTGAGAAATTTTGGACTCCAAGTTCCTGCATCATCATCATTATTATCTGGTCAATTGGAAAAGATATTTTCAAAATTGAACTCAGAACCTGCCGAGAATTCGACTAACGTTCCTGATAAAATTGTGGAGTTTCACCAACATTATTTGGATAAGCCCATTCTGAGTACTATGACTCCAGCTCCACAAATGCATCGCCATCGTAGGAGGGTGGTGTAGCATCTATACATTATTATACTCGTATGCGCAAAGATGGTCGCCATACAGATACAAAAAGATGGGTTGCACGAGGCTAGGTTCAAACTTGCAACTCTCTAGTTACAAGCCACATACCTTTACCAACTGAACTGCCTATATTCCTTGTGAATATTACCTTGCATCTTCCTCATATTTGCCTCATATGCGTATTGGTTTTCAGAGGGTTATAGAACATACCAAAACCTAGGTGCATGTGCTACACTTGGCATGACCTCATCCATTGGAGTGGTGGGATCCTGACCATTAGTCTAGGTATATATAGAGGAGTCTCATTCTTGTTGAATTATTCATGTTGGAATTCACCATATAATTATGCTAGCCAGACTCTGTAAGGATCTAACCTAGCATTATCCTGTGTAAAATAAAGTCCTACCCTAATGGTCTCTAAGAAACCTAAGGGTTGTAAATGGTGTAAATATGAACGTTTAATAACCATTGGTTTAATGGTTAATGGTTGGCCTCCTATTTTGGAGCCAACTGAACATTTCAATTAGCATGAATGGGTTTTGGAGAAACGGTGGCGCAGCTAGGGCGGCAGGGTTAGGCGGCTTCTTGCCGCCTCTCCAAATCGGCACTGCTGCGGTGGAGAGAAATCTTTCTTGCTTCTCTGGAGCCAGGCAGGAGATCCTTACAGCGCTTTGGCGCAGCTGATTGAAGATGATGCGGTTTTCTCAAAGGTCTGATTATGCTGCAGAACCAGTTTCTTGAAGATTTCAAGAGCTGTTTGTCTTGGATCTGGGTCGACCGGGAGGCAGGTTTAGGACATAATTTTCTTTGAGTCTGTCGTGTATATTTATTTTGGAGCAGGTCTGGCATCGTAGGTTCTTCCCTTATCTTTCACACTCTTTTACTGGCAAAGAGATTCAGATTGTATTGCAGACTGAAGAGGACATGGTATGTCATCCCTCTAGATTTCGTGAATTCTATATACCCTACAGTAGATTCTTTGTCAGAGAGTTGCATGAACTGTAATCTTGAGTAAGAAAGGAATTTTTTAAGAAAGCGGCACTATTGGAGAATATTTTTATGTAAGTCTATCCAGGGATGAGCTCCTAGAGAATGGGCTTCGTGCCTAAGGACTCCATGTCAGTGTTGCAATCTTATATTCTGGCAGTTCTTTGACAGATTGGATTTACATGAATGGATTGAGATGATAATGCCGAGCTAGAGACATCCAAATGCGGAGATATATTATGCACCAGGCTTTTGAGAGAGGAGTTTGGCCGGCTGGGCTTGTTCTAAGCCTAGCGAACTTTAGGATGACCGTATTTTCCCAACAATGCAGCATTGCATCAAAGATCCCTCTATGGTGTCTATAGTTGGATCGGATCTTAGAGGGCAGTGAGCAGTGGCAGCTCTATGGAACAGTGTGGCAGGCTATTCTACAAAAACGTGTCCCTTTATCTGATATGCTTTCTGTTATTTGTGAAAGCTTTTGTGCTTAATCTTATCAAGCCATAAGAGGGCTATCTGATTTGCTAAAATATTTCCAACTTAACTCTTAAAGGAGTTTTGAATAAGCATAGCATATGGGAAGCGAAGATGTTGAGGTATGCTCTTGTAGTAACTTCCCATATTGTGAATGCATGTACTCTTTTATTCTGGTAATATAAAAATGGCACCTTCATGGTGTCCCCTTCCCTTCAAAAAAAAAAAAAAAAAAAAAAAAAAAAAAAGCATGAAAACAGGTGGCCCGGATCCTGCTCCAAAACCGTCGTAACCATGAAATTAAAGGATCGTGCTGATGAAGGAGGTGTACACAGAAGATTTGCAGTGATCGGCAGGGTTACACTTGATCTAATACATCCATTAGATTGTGTCAAAATTGCTCGAGATTGCTACAGTGTTTTCCATAGTCCAAATGAACAGTAACACTATTTGATATATTATTACCATTAGAATTTGAGATTGTTTTATCAAAATTCAATATGAGAAGGTGTATTTGAACAAGCATTGGTGATTTGTTCACTAAGTCATATAGTGTATTGTGTTAAAACTAGAATAATTGCATAATTATTCTATTTGCTTGGCTTGATTCTAACATTTGGTATCAGAGCCACGCCAGCAGATTTGGTGCAGGGTTGTTGAGCACAGTAGAAGTTTACAAATGTGGCTCAGGTTTTCAAGTTTGGAAAGATGCTATAAAACACATTTTATAGGTGGAAGATCTTTGGGATCTTGTCAATCCCTCTGGAGATTTTGATGGCCAAGAAAGTTCTGCTACAAGTGCAAATGTAAGAAATGGAACAGGGGGTAACTCCAATGTTGCTGCTATAAGTACAGGGGATACAAGCTCAGGGCAAACTTCTGAAACAGTAATTGCTCGAGTTGAACCAGGAAGGAGCCTTTCTGCAAAGTTAAAGGAGGCACAAGGCATCATTACTTCAAAGGTTAGTCCAACTATAAGACTCAAATTGAGAAAAATGACTGCTAAAGAAATGTGAAGCTATTTGTTAAAGCATTATGAGGAGAAAACCTCCTCTCAGATAGAACTCCTTGAAAAGGAGTTAAGGAAGCTAAAGTTGAGGGATGAAGATGATGTCTCTGATTTTTTTTAACAATTTTGACAATATTGTGGCAGATCTAAGTGGAGCAGGTGTGAATCTTACTGAAACATACCAGGTACTTGCGATAGCTAGAGCAGTTTCAGATAATGAGCATCTTTCACTATTCATAAGGAATATTGCTAAAACTAGAGAGGATGCTGAAAGAATGGTAAGAACAGAAATTGAACAAAAGAAGGTAATGAGGGAAGATGAGGAAGATTCCACTGAAATTCTTTATGCAAGGAGAAAGGGTAAAGGCAGGAATGAGAAGGGGACATGTTTTTATTGTCATGAGCAGGGGCACTTTAAAAATAACTGCCCTAAGTTAAATAAAGAATTTAATTGTTACACATGTGGAGGAAGAGGACATTTAGCAGCAAAATGTCCAACACCAAAGGATTTTTCAAGGGAGAAAGGCAGAGGAGGATCTAGCAGAGGGGGAAGATCATCAAGGGGTCGAGGTGGCAGACCTACAGGAGCATATTTGGCCAGAGAATCAGTAAATGAGAAGGAAGAAATAAAGGAGGAAGATGAGGTATCTAAAATTTGTGCTTTCATTGATAAATAAAAAACTAATAAATCCAATGCTCTTGTAGTTGATAGTGGAGCTGAAAGATCAGTAGTTCACACTACTGATCTACTTAAAAGGGTTGAATCAACTCACTCGAGAAGTGTTCAAGTAGGAAATGGAGCTTTACAAATGATTGAAGGGAAGGGATTGCTGCAGTTGTATGATTTAAATGGAAATGTAATTGACATTGAGAATGTACTTTGTGTACCAACTCTTGTCAAATATCTCATTTCAGTGAGTCAACTTGTTGATTTAGATTATAGAGTCACTTTTGACTCTGATGTTTGTAAGATTTCAGTTGGAAATGAAATTAAGTTTCTTGCCAAAAGGATTGAAAATTTGTTTCAGTTGAATGATGTGGTTGTTGACAGCATAAATTCTGTAACAGAATCAGAATTTGCACTCTGGCACAATAGATTGGCCCATACACATTGCAATAATTTGAAATACATAGCTAAAAAGGGTTGGATTAAATGCAAAGAGCTCAAAGCTGAAAGATTTTTGTGTGAAGGATGCATGCTTGGCGAGATAAATAGATTGCCTTTTACAAAATCAAAGCACAGGGCTACTGGTGTTCTAGAGTTAGTCCACACTGACCTTTGTGGTCCTCTTAATGTGAAAGGAAGAACAAAAAAAAGGTATTTTATATCCTTTATTGATGATTATAGCAGAAAATACAAATGTTATTGCTTGGCACGAAAATCTCAAGCATTGAATGCTTTCAAACAGTATGTCTTTGAAATAGAAAGGGAAACAGGAGCAAAGTTAAAATGTATTCGATCTGACAGAGGAGGGGAGTACTTGTCAAACAAATTCAAATATTTTTGCATTTCTAATGGCATAAAAGGCAACTTACTTGCAGGTACAGTCCCCAACAAAATGGAGTTGAAGAAAGAAAAAATAGAATCTTGATGGATGCTGTGAGATCCATGATTAAAAATTCTGGATTGCCCAACTATCTATGGGAAGAGGCCTTGAAGACAACAGTTCAAATTCAAAACAAATTGCCTACATCAAATTCAAAAGCTAATGTCCCTAACTTGCTTTGGTCAAATTCAAAAGAGGATATAAACTATGACATGTATAAATGCTATGGTTGCTTGGTATATTTTCATATACCAATAGAGCTAAGGAAAAAATTAGATAGCAAAGGAGAGATTGGCTATCTAGTTGGGTATGATGAGGAAGCTAAGGGATATAGGATTTTTGTACCCAAGAATAAGGAAATTGTTGTAAGCAGGGATGTATACTTTGATGAAAATACCTTGTATAAGGACAGAAATTCCAAATCTGCTGACAGCAAAAACACTCAGAAGTTGGAACAAGGAATGGATAAAACACAAAGCTCTGTTGCAGATACATGCTCAGATTATGATTCAGACAGGGATTCAGAAAAAGGAGAAACTGAAAATATAGGTTATGATGAAGAACAAGACTCAAGAATTTATAATGTTGAACTAGAACAAGTCTTGACTCAAAAGAAGAGAAAAACACAAGTGGAAAGGCTACTTGAGGAAGCAAATATTAATAATGACAGTTATGGCAGAACAGAAAGAGGAAGAAGCTTGAGATTAGAAAGACAGGGGCAGGACTTGGACCAACAGGATATAGATCAAATTCTAGCTATCATGGATGATGAAGTTGTGCCATCCACAGTAGAAGAGGCCTTGAACTCAATAGATAAAGAAAATTGGCTGAAAGCTATGCAGGAGGAGTTAGAATCTTTCAAATACACACACACATATGATCTCGTGACTGAGCCAAAAGAGAAGAATATTATAGGCAGCAAATGGATTTTTAGAATCAAAGATTGTGCAGATGGAACAAAAAAGCTCAAAGCAAGGTTGGTAGCTCAGGGATATACTCAAAAAAGAGGCAGGGATTATGATGAGACATATTCCCCAATTGTGAAACTTACTAGCATTAGATTGCTTCTTGGTTTAGCAAATGCTAGAAATCTAGAACTTCATCACATGGATGTGAAGGCAACATTCTTAAATGCTAAAATTGATGGAGATGTCTATATGAAAAAAGCTCCTGGATTTGCTTAGAAAAATGGCATGGTATGGAAGCTAAACAAGGCAGTTTATGGGCTAAAACAGGTTCCAAGGGAATGGTATTTTTGCATTGACCAATATCTAAGAGAACATGACTTTGAGAAGTTGAAAACTGATGGAAATATCTATAGATTCAGAAATGGGGAAAATTATTGCATGATTGCTCTATATGTTGATGATTGTATAATGATTGCAAATGATGCTCATTGCTTAGCTCAATGCAAGGAAATTCTCAAAGATAGATTTCAAATGACAGATTTAGGAGAATTAAAATTGTTTGGAAAAATTTTTGATGCAGAACTCTCCATATGGGCTGAAGGACAAAATATTAGAGCTCATGGACAAGCTGGATTCCGCCCCAAATACTCCACACTAGATCACCTTCTCACTCTCCAGGACATGGTAAGAAGCTTTTCTGCTGCTTCATAGACTTTGCGAAAGCATTCGATACGATCCCACGCCAGTTGCTAATTAACAGACTCCAACAAATTGGAGTTCCAGAAGCATGGATTGTAGGCATAGGCAGATTATATGAAAGAGTAAGAGGCCAGGACTATCAGAGACAATAATCAGCGACATTGGAGTTAAACAAGGCTGCCCGCTCTCGCCCACTCTATTCGGACTGTACATAGACCAGTTTGAAGACCTTCTCAAGGCAGCAGGGTGCAATTTTTTCCAACTTCATCATGAGCTCATAATCCTGCTACTATATGCAGATGACCTCCTATTAGCAGCCTACACAGTAAACGACCTTCAAATGCAATTGGACACGCTTAAAGATTTCTGCTCACGATTTGGTCTCTATGTTAATCTGTCAAAAACAAAGATAATGTGCTTCGGGAAGGGAGACGCATCTCTAACATATGATGGACAGATTATTGAGCAAGTGGGATCATACAAATATCTAGGCCATGAAGTACATGCAAATCGGAGACCATGGACCACTGGCGTGGACTGTCGCATAGCAGCAGCCTATAAATCATTCTATGGTATGATAAACCAATGTAAACGGGCAAGCATATGTGCATGGCCTCTCAAAAAACAGTTGTTCGATGCACTGGTCACTCCGGTAATGCTATATGCATGTGAAATCTAGGGGCCCTCCCTTTGCTAAATCCAAATGGCAAGAACTAGAAAGCATACAGAAAGCATTCATGCATATGTCTTTTGGCGTCAAACGCTCTACACCCTATGAGATTATGCTTTTTGAAAGCGGTTGTTACCCCTTAGAAGTTTTGGCAATCCACAGAACATGGATTTCTTGTACAAGAAAGTAGTCAATGAGACCACTTTAACACATTCAGCAATCAAGAGCTCTATTCATCTGAGCGACAGAGGTGATAAAAGTTGGTTTAAGGAGTTAAACGCATGGCTTGGTAAACTTGGCTTCACTAGCAGAGACTACAATAAAGAGTTCTGACAGCAGGCTTTTCAAAGATTTGTCATGCAGGGCAGCAAGAAGAAAGTCACATACTACATCACAGACTTCAATCCTACCAGAGAACATATAATACAATTGTATCTGAGCCACCTTAAACTGTTTCCAAACATGATCAGGGCTGTTGCAAGGATCCGTATGAGTTCACATCGTTTGCTAATTCAGAAAGGTAGATGGCAAGGGATCCCAAGGGAAGAGCGCCTGTGCACATGCGACCTACAAGAAATAGAAGATGAAGCACATGTGATCTTCCGCTGCCCAAAATACAACAACCTCAGGACACGGTTCTCCCATTTGAATTGGTGCTCAACCTTACCTGTTTTCTTTGGTTGTCCAACAACAATTCGTGGAGTGTGTGCATTTGTGAAGGAACTCTTGGAAAGCATAGACAAGCGAGAGACTATCTGAAAAGACAATTTCACTGTGATATGCAAACATGTAATTTTGTCCCATGGCCTGCTTAGGCCCCGCGGATGTTAATACCAATTATCTTATCTTATCTTAAAATAATTTCTTGGCATAGAAGTTATCAAGATAGGGAGAGGAAAATCTTAAAGCTAAAACAAAGCAAACATGTTCAGAATATGCTTAGGAGATTCAACTTAGAGGATGCAAATCCAGTGTCAACACGAATAACTCCAGGTCACAGATCAACTGAGGAAAAAGAATTATCACAGAAGGAAATAATGGATATAGAAAAGGTGCCTTACAGAGCCTTGATTGGATGTCTGCTTTATTTGTCAAATAATACTAGACCTGATATATCTTACATTGTGAATATTCTCAGCATAAGATCACATAATCCAAGTAAAGAGCATTGACATGCAGGGAAAAGGGTACTCAGGTACTTAAAGAAAACTCAAGACTTTGGCATAACATTTGTGTGACGTCCCCTACCCGTATACGGTGGGAGTTCATCCCCCATACCAGCTCCATACTGATACAGGGCAGTGGGAAGAGTGAAAGGGTCATTTTACCCTGTCTCCCGCAGGGTCTACCTAGCTGCGGAAGCGTAAACATACATGTCAGTATACAACATAATCACATATCCACCTCGAAGGGTGGTGCATCAACATCTGCATAGACAATGATCAGCATCATACATAGGGGTTCCTACCCAAGGCTCGGGATCAAGGGATGACTCCACGGCTTGGGTCTCCGGAGTTCATTGCGCATAATTCATGGCAATGGATTTGGGCGGCATAAGAACATGGCATTGGGTTGTCCACTCCATCCGGGCCCCCCCGTGGCACACTTTGCGTAGTAGGCTGAAAAGTGTTGGGACTGGATCAGAGTCTCACGGATGCATAGCCAAAGGGGCTCTCCTGGGGTTCCCATGGGGAAGGTAGGGATCTCTCCCACCAGAGGTCTCCATGCTGACTCAAGGTGACTAGAGAGCCACTGCCCTTATTCGACTTAACCTACTGGAAAGTGGACACCACTCCATGGGTGTCGAGCCCATGCCTTGCCCTCAAGACTCGGCAAGCCATTAGGCCTAGTCACAATGATCCCCGGTAGGCCTTACACACCAGAGGGATCGTTCAAGAGTCAGAACACGAACCTCCTTCTTAGCCAGTCTGGCCCCTTCACCCACAACCCGGTGTGGTTCTTGTATACAGGCCGAATCTATAGTGTGCTTGAGAGGCTAATCTAGGAGCATCAACTACTAAGCTTTAGGGCCTCTACCCCCCTTCCCAATACAAGGAGTTCACAGAGATACTTCATCCATATACATCACAGAAGAACTAAAGAACTATATCTAATCTATATCATAGAGTTAGGTTCTTTAGTTAGTGTCTGGGATCTGAGAATCTAGATGGCTACCCTGGGCAATTTAATAGGCTAAACCTATTGATACAAAGACTGGAAGACGGTTTAGGCTATTAAATTGACTAAATACCTGATCCTTGGGTTGCTCCTCCTGACCTGAGCTCGACCATCCTGCTGAACTGCTCGAATCAAGGAAAACTAATGGTGCAATTCGCTCAGACAGAGTCTGGGAGGCGGTTTTGACTCTTGGGGCAGCCAAAACCCTAGGAACGAAAATAGCAAGTTAGGGTTTCCCTAACCTAAATAGACAAGGAGTTAGAGCTAGGTTTTCCAATTATCCCTTTAAGCATGTGGGATAATTGGGTATGGCCCACTTGCCTTTAATGGCTAGGTGGCATAAAGGTGTCCACATGGGAAAATGTGCACCTAGATAGATGTGCACATTGGTAAATGTGCACATTTATAAATGCACTTACCTTGCAAGTTGCCCCCTAGGGCTACCCGCCTAGCCACCGCTCTGGCGCATTACACGCCGGTTGGGGTGGCGTGTAATGCGTGGATTTAGGCGCAGACAAAGATAATGCCCCGGACCGTGATATCTTTGCCGAACGTCACATTCTCCCCATCTTGAAATGATGATGTCCGCAGCAACGTGGGTCTCCCCACCTTGGAATCTTCCTAACCTGCAATCAACCTGATGCGTACAATATACTACTATAATACTTACACATTTATTAAGATTACCTTAAGGTAATATTTTTAAATCATTATTACGCCATTATCTTATGAATTAACTTATCAATTCGTAACATCATTAAGCAAGTTACTCAATAATTTACTTATCAGGACAATTTAGTTTATCAAAATTTTTAACATTTCATATATATAATTAGCGTTCGAGGTACTCTTCATTCCTTGCAACACATTCCAACAAAATTTGTGTTGCAAGTCTTCGTAGCTCGACCTCCTTGCTCTCCGGAGCTTCTATTGGTCACAGTCGATACTAATGCTAGTACCATTAATTATTACGTACTTCTGCCAAAATGCATCACCCCACCTATCTACATAATGTGGATACGGCTAATCTCCGGCGAAGAGGGTGAATCTTCCATTATGGCCGTGGAGACAGCCACTTATATGCCCATATGCCGCCATGCCTACACCTTTAGTTGCCCACCGCGGAGCATAGGGTCCTTCCCGATATGGGGCTGAAGGCCGTGATTCCTCATCAATGGCTATATAAATAGAGGTGCTTTTCCTATCAATGCATTCCTCAATGACCTCCTCGAGGTCGTCTACTTCCGTGGAACAGAAGTAGACTTTCTAATCTACCTTCCACTCATCCAAGCGGAAACGTGGTCATGCCTACATCGACATTACACCACGCCCTAGAGATCACCGTAGTGGTCTCATCATCGGTAACAACGCATGCAACCCATACCTAGCATAGGTTGCATGAGTAGATTAATCTTAACTACACATCGAATTAATCCACACAAATCGACATGCCTGAGCCAATTTCTTCGGAGATGACCTTGCCGTCCCATTGCTCCATAAACTGTGGGGTACTTGCTTTACTAGATCTTTCTTAAGTACCCATGTCGCGTTTCCACGGCAAGTGTTTCCACTTGACCAAATATTGAGGAACTCGATCTCCTCGTTTTCTTGAAGGCTTTATCAAGAATCAACTCTGGAACTATTTCCAAACTGCTCCTCCATCATTTCTAACAAAGGTTGAGTGTCCAAGACTTCGTCCGATTTGGAGTGTGCTTCTTCAATAAGCTCACGTGGAAGACCTTATGAATCTTTAGGTGTGCTGACAAGTCTAGCTTGTAGGATTGATTACCTACTCTCTTGACTATTCTGAAAGGTCCAGCCCACCTTGGAGCAAGCTTCTTACAATTTCCGGGCGCGGGAGCTTTGGCTCGCTTCACCTTGATCTTGAGCCATACATCATCTCCAACTTGAACTCTCTCTCGATTGTTCGATGCTTGTCTACGATGCTTTTCTCAATTCGACTCCTTGCTGCAAGATACCCTCGAACTTCTTCCACGAAGCCGCCGCATGTCTGGACAACATCTCGCCGCGAAACCTCTACTTTTGACACGGGATTGTGCCAAGTGTCTGGAGTTAGGCATTGATAGCCGTAATTGATCATAAACGGTGACATTTGGGATGATTCTTACTTGGTGCTATTGTAGGCAAACTCCACCAAGTGAATAAATTCTTCCCACATACTTGCTTGTTCCAGACATAGTTCCGTAGCATGTCCTCCAAAATCCTGTTAGTCTGCTCCGTTTGGCCATCCCTCTGGGGATGATAGGCCGTGCTCATGGATAGCTTCGTCTGGATCGTCGTAAAGAGGTCTTGCCAAAAGGCGCTCATGAACTTCGGATCCCTGTCGAAGATGATCTCCCTTGGCATGCCATGGAGCCTGAAGATTTCTTTGGTGAAGAGCTTCGCTGTATCCATAGCCGTGTCTGTGGTTCTGCAGGGCACGAAATGTGCCAATCTTTGACAACTTATCGACTACCACGATCAAGGCATCCTTCCCTCTTACTGTCCTTGGAAGCCCTGTTATGAAGTCCATGCTGATGACCTCCCACTTAGCGTTTGGCACCGCTAATGGCTCCAATGCCCCCGAATTAAGCCGCTCGCCTTCGTCACGACATAGCCGACATTCCTTGATGTAGCGAAGCTACCGCTTCTTCATTCCCGGCCAATAATAGCCGCCAAGACTTTGAAATATGTTTTCATGAATCCCGCGATGGCTGCTATTGCTATTGGTTGTAGCAGCGGTCGTGGAGGATCAATTTCCTTATACCTGATGATTCGGGCACGCACAACTTGTTCTTATGGTACAAAAGATTACCTTCCTTCTTAAAATTTTTGAAGGCTTCCCGTTCCTTATCTGTTCTTGCTTCCCTGCATAAGCTTGCCCATACTTCCTTGAAGTCCGCATCTGTTGGCAAGGACTCTTCAATCTTCTTCCCGAAGTCGCTGGAAAGCGTCGAAATTGCATTGCAATGCACTCTAGTTGTCAGGGGATGCCTTGAAAGCACATCCGCTACCACATTGAGCTTCCCCGGCTTGTAGACTATATCAAAGTCATACTCTTCGAGGAACTCCATCCACCTTCGTTGTCTCAAATTAAGGTGTGGTTGCGTGAATACATACTGGAGGCTCTGATGGTCTGTATCCAATTGGAACTTCCTTCCCAAGAGGTAGTGCCTCCAAATTCTTAATGCCCTGACAACCGCAAGCAATTCCTGATCATGGGTGTGGTAGCTTCTTCAAGGCCGCTCATCTTCCTAGAATCATACGCTACCACACGCCTTTCTTGCATGAGCACCGCACTGTAGCTATCTTACTCGCATCCGTGGCTACAAGCTTATCTTTCTCCGGGTCCCAAGCAGGTTAAGATCAAAGCAAGTTAAAGCTTCCTTCAACAATTCAAACCCTGCTTGGGCTTTTTCTGCTGAGATCACATGACCAAGGTATTCCACCTTCTCCGTTGTGAAGTGGCACTTCGACAACTTGGCGTACAACTGGTGCCTCTTCAACTCCTCCAGCACTCTCCTTAAGTGTTGTACGTGCTCTTCAAGGGATCTGCTATACACCAAAATGTCGTCAAAGAATACAATCACAAAGGTGTCTAAGAACTCCCTGAAGATGTCGTTCATGAGCCTCATGAACGTCGCGAGGGCATTCGATAAGCCGAAAGGCATTACCGTAAACTCATAATGCCCATACCGCGTTCTGAAGGCGGTTTTATGGATGTCTTCTTCCTTTATCCGGATTTGGTGATAACCTGACCTTAAGTCGATTTTGGAGAAGACCTTTGCCCCTTGGAGCTGATCCATCAAGTCATCTGATCTGGGGAGCGCATACTTGTTCTTAATGGTGTGCTTGTTCAACTGCCTATAGTCTATGCACATCCTCAAACTGCCATCCTTCTTCTTGACAAAGAGAATGGACGCTCCAAATGGTGAGACACTAGGTCTAATGAAGCCTAGGTCGAGCAACTCTTGCAATTGCTTCTTTAGCTTCGGGCAGGCCTGCCGCCATTCTCAGATGGGGCCTTGCTTGTCGGCTTCGTTCCTGGTTCGAGTGCTATCTCACACTCGACTCCCCTGTAAGGAGGGAGGTGCTCGTTCTCATCTGGAAAGAGATCGTGGAACTCCGTGATCAACTTAGTTATTTGCTTGGGCAACTTGCTGAGCAGTTTGTCTTCTTTGCTTTCTTCTGATTCGGGCTCTTCAATCTCAAGCTTGAAGATGTATGCTACCTGCTTGCTCTTGGTGCACTTGAACAGCCGCTTAGAAGACATACACTGCATGATGGGAGCAACTTCTTTACCTGTGATCTCGATGATCTTGCCGTCGGGCGTTGGGAAGGTCACATTCCGCTTTCCATAATCAATGATGGCCCCTGCTGGTCCAAGGTACTCCATTCCAATGATCAAGTCATACTTGCCAATGCCCATTACTCGCCCCCATCCGGATATTAATCCACAAGTCGATGTCGGTTGATCCTCTTGCCTCGCCGCCTTTACCGCTCCACTTGCTAAAACAACGGGCCTCGGCCGATTTCAAAGTGGTTTCAACTTCAACATCTCAACCATTCTCGGGGGATGCAAAGTTATGGCTACTTCCCGAAGTCTATCGTGACTATGAATGACTTGGCCTTGGCCTTCCCTACCGTGGAAATTACCTTATACCGGGTTTCTCGCTTGTTCTCAGATCTATTGCGGCAAAGATATGACACTCACCCCGGATGTAGTCGCGGGCTGCCTTCGCGCCGCCAGACAGTGTCCCAATCTCCCAACTCAGCTTTTAGCCGACACTCATGACGTGGGGCGGTTCACGCCCCGTGGGCCTTGGCCGAAGCACCGGGCAAAGCCGCTTATATGCACTCCTCGCCTCTTTTCCTTGGGCATCGCCTCAAAAGGATCGCGACCGCTTTGGAGTAGTTTGACCCTCCCCGCTTGTCCTTGAAGGACACCTGCTTCTTCTCTTGTGCTTCCCCGGGTTGCCACCATATGGGGCTCTAGCTGGACCCGGGTCATGCTCTGGGGCTATAACTCCCTGCCTTTGCCTTTATCCCCGTATCTCATCGCCTCGCCCCACTGCTCGGGGCCCCGCTCCTTGCAAGCTTATTGCCTTGGACTCGCTCGATATCGTCTTAGGGTTTATTGCCCTTACAAGCTTGCGGGATCTCATCATTCAGCCCCTCAATGTAGCTCTCCATCGCATGCTTTTCACCCAGCCTTTGGCACATAAAGCCTTAGCCTCATGAATTCCTCTCAGATATTTCCGGGATGATTTGTTTCCTGTTGTTGCAACTGTAGAACCCTGCTGCATCATGCTCGACTTGTGCTCTCTTTGGGACGTGGTGCTTTGAAAGCTTTTAGCAAACTTCCTGAACCCGCAAGCATCCCTGCTTAAGCCATGGGCCTTGGCATGCCCTTCCACCAAATTCGCAGCTGCCCCTTCAGTTGGCCGCTGCCACCCCTCGCTTTATCCTTGTCCTTCATGCCATAGGCGTTACCATACTACCGCCATCTCATCGGCGAAGCCTCTGCCTCCATGCACGACCGCGTTCCTCGGAGAATTGCCCCGAGCTTCGCCTTCCAAACATTTCCCCAATCGCAGGTCTACCTTCTTCCGTAGTCGCAGGCTCTTGTGTCCTTTTGTCATCCCATCACGTGGCCCCTTTTGCCTTCCATCCCTCCCCGGGGTCCTCATGCACGGTTTCTCTTCCTCGAGTCAGTCTCGAAATCGAACTTGAGCTCTGAGGATTCCAAGCCGGGGACCTCCTTCTCTTGCTCCTTCTCTTGTTCTTCCCCTCGCTTCCGAAGCCGATGCTTGTGGCAACCGAAAGTTGCCCCTCGAAGTCAACTCCCCGCCAGCGCTGAAAGCCTTTATCTGCTCGAGGTCCGTCCTCATCTGTGATATTTCCTCCTCTGGGGTCATGGGTCCAAATGTGTCATACAGGTTCCTTGCCGGGGGTGGCCTGGGCGGGGTCTGTTCCGCTCTAAGGTCTCGTCGTTGTCGTTCCCCTGAGCCTGGGCCTCTAGCTGCATACACAAGTAGGTCATGGCCTTATGATTAGCTTTATTTATTCTCTTGCATTATATGTGTTTTTTGGTATAGTTGTCGCACACAATACGTCAACAAAATATTTAAAGTGCAAAAGAAATTATATTTATATTATATCATATCTTAATACAACGCCCCCGGGATCAAGAGTAACTATTCTTGATATCGCCGGTAGGATGGGTTATCTTCGAGGAACTTCTTGACTTGGGCCGTTCCTATTGAGTGTCCCAAGTTCCTGAGGACGTTGGTTGATGACCGCACAAAGCTCTACTAATTCCTCTACCACTGCGGTCGGGGAGGTGTAAGAGCTACTTGTCCTTTGCCCGATCTTCCCTCTGTCATGCCAGGTATGGCGAAGTCAAAAATGTCGAGTGCCATCGCTCTCTTGACTAAGACGGCATAGTCAGTGTTTCTTTGCTGGCCCGGCGTCTTGGCCAAGCCCACTGAGGCCTTGATTAGCATCGATCGCCTTCCTGGCCCACAGGGAGTGCAGATTTGCAGTGGATTACGCTATTCTTTTCGATCCATCGGCGGGGGGAGGTAATACCGCTAGCGACACTTTGTCGTTGTGCGTCGTTCACTGATTCGCCGCCTCCTCGGCCTCCAACTCTGTGTCTCCCGGCAAAGTCGTCGACTTCCACCCTGTGAGCTCCACGTAATCTCGGTTATTCTTTGAAGCTCGCTGAGGTCGAACTAAGCCTCTTCTCTCACGGGAGTCTTTGGGAAGAACTTGCCGCTTAAAATGTTTGAGGTCTTGTGGCGGATCCCATCTGTTCTGAGAGCAAGGAACTCTCTTCCGGGTGGGTTGCTGCCGCTACCCATTATCTCCCCGATGTTGCCGTGAGGCTTGAATATCGGAGGTCGACTCTCCCGTGTAAGTGTCGGCTTCCCCTTACTTGGAGTGGAAAGTCGAAGTTCCTCGGTGGACGATGAAGTCATCCGTGTCCGCTTTGCCGAAGCTGGTGGAGCAGCTCGTCCGGTCGATACTTTTCCCTCACTCGGGAGGTTTTGATGTCGCTAGGAGCGTGTACTCTTCGCCCTCGATTATGATGATGGGGGCTAGGCTTGTGATGTCTAGCCCAATGGGTGGCGCTGATCCCGAGTTTGCCGGCTTCTTTAAATTCCCGCAACTCCTCCGCTAGCCGGCCGCTCTTAACTGGGTCGAGATCGACGTGCTCTTCTTCTTCCTCCTCGATTCTTCGTCTTCTTCTCTTCCTTCTTGCTCTGCCGCTGGTACTTGTAAAAGGAGCTGCTCACCGCCGCTGGTGGCTAATGGGTCCACATCCATGGGAGGGATAGAGGTTTCTCCCATGGGATTTTCGACGGTGGTTAAGAAAAATGGCTAAGGCGTTGAAGGAAAAGTACTTGATCCCGCGGACAACGGACCATTGGCTCCCGCATGCACCGGGCCTTGTTTGTAAGGTACTTAGCAATGTTTGGAACATCGCCTAAGGTCGCTCAAGGGATTGCCTAGGAACAAAGTAGCCTATGCAAGGTGGGAGCAGACTAAAGACGGCCCTACCCTAGCTTGAACTCCGGACATGACTCGGCTATATGTCGGGTTTTATGCGGCAAGGTTGCTTGGACATCTATTTTCTTCCCAAGACCCGAAAATGTCATTGACATCAGCCTCTAAGAAGATGAGCACCGGGCGCCTGTACCATCGCCTCAAGTCGAGGTTGCCATGGGTCTAGCGAGGAAGAAACTAGCAAACGGATGCAAAAGCCTCGTGGAGCCGGGAAATCGGGTTAAAGGGGCAGGAGCAAACTCAGAGGGTCTACGTAAGAAATGAGGGACCTATTTATAGAAAAGGGAAAACCCTAATTTTTGGATGCCTTGGGAAATTTTGGGGTTGGGCAATTCTAGCCTATATTGAGGTGTAATTGGGAATTGGAAGGCTAATTTAAGGGTTTGAGCATGATTGGATTACCTAAAAGATCCTAATACACAAGTTGGAGATCATTTAGACAAGCTATGGTGAAGAAATGTTAGAGGTCTCACACGCTATGCCTCATTCAAAAAACTAGAGTTTAGTTTCTTGACCAAAGCGCCGACGTGAGACATCGGCCCCATTTTGATCAAACCATGTCCAATTTGGGTAAACTAAGGGTGTAAAGATGATGCACTCATCAATTAGGCACTGACCCCTTACTTGGTCAATTTGGAGTTGTTTTAGGCAATTTTGGTAGGTTCACACGCTATACCTCGTGCAAAAACCGGAGTTTAGTTTCTTTGATCGGTAGACGGCGTGTGCATCTTACTGCAGCCGTAGAGTCTTCAAAATGCTGCACTATCTTACGCCGCCTACTTCACGAGAAGTGCCAAAGATCTTGTCTGTCACCCTCATCTTTGGTGTTGAAGTCCGTGATCACTTCTCTCACTAGATCTGCAAAGGGGCCGCGGGGGATTAAAGTTTAGCTGCTACGGAAGTGTCGATCTCCCTCGGCGCTCTTCTCTCGGTCTCCTTCTATTTGGTTTTCTTGGCTTGGGGGCTTGGGCCCCTTCGTGGTGGCGGCTTTAGGTCTGGCTCTTTGTTCTCTCGGTAGTAGGAGTTGTAAGCCTCCCACTTCTTCATGTAAGCCCCTCGTGTTCCCTCATCTTTAGCTCGTAGATCTTGGCCGGGGTCCGCGACATAGGATTCTCAAAGCCGTAGGTGTTTCTTCTTCATCCCAAGCCGATATTTAGGGGGTTTACGCGCTGGTCCGGGCCGCTCCGTGTCGGGGTGCTCCCCGGTCGGGTATTGCCCCGCTCATCACCGGGGTTTCAAGAGCTTCCCTTCGTCGGGGAGTCGCCGGCGAGGGGGGAGGAGGGGTCACCGACCGCTCTGTGATGACGACCTTGGGGTTGGGGGTCTTCGTTCGTGGAACTTCCTTGAGTTTTCTTTGGTCCACCACAAACTTCCCCTTCTTCTTCTTCAGTTCCTCGGCTGCTTTCGCCTTCTCCTCTTCCTTCTTCCTCTCTCTTCCCTCTTCCTTTCTCGGCGGCATTCTTTTGCTTCGTGCTTTTTGATCCACGCCGCGAGGTCCTGTGCTTCGCTTGGCTCGAGCATTGGCTCCCTTTGCTCCTCTTGCTCCTCAGCCTCCTTCTCTCGAACCTAAGCTTCGAGTTGCTCCTCGATGGTTGGCTCGGGAGTCGGCTGCCTTTGCTCCTCACGCTCCTCGGCCACCCGGTCTTGTTCCAGCTTCTTCCTCCTTTCCTCCTCTTCCACTTCGTCGAGAATCTTCTGCATGACGTCCGGCTGCTCTTCATCTAGGACCTCTGTTCCGGCATCGGAGTATGCATCTTCCTCGATCTGCTGGGATCCTTCGTTTTAGTGTTCGTCCGAAGCTGCTTCCTCACTGAATTTTTAGGTCAAAATTCAAGTTGTTCTATTTAACGTGCCAAGGCACCTATTGAGTTAAAACATACACTTATTTCAGAGTTTTTATAAGCACTGGTCTCACACGTTGCGCCTCGTTCAAAAACTAGAGTTTTGTTTTTAGACCAGGCGCGACGTGTGAGACATTGTACATTTTTGATTAATTTACATGATTGAAACATACTATTCTAACTAAACCTTACCTTAGAACTCGATTTACCATGTTATTTTTCTAAAATCTATGAAGTTTTAAGGTGTTCTTGGCCAAATGTCTCACACGTTGCGCCCTATTCAAAAACTGAAGTCTAGTTCTTTGACCAGGCGCGATGTGTGAGACCACCTTGCCTGAGAAGGTTTTGGCTCATTCTTTTTAGTCTTATTATGTTCCAATTCACTTAACTGTTACTAGCTTAGCATAACTACAAAAATGAGAAGAAAAATTTCCCACTTTTCGAGGTTTGAGGATCCTATCAAGTTAGTACTACTGGGAGCATGGTCAGTGCTTTGCTCTTGGTCTCCAAGAACATTGCTCTGATACCACTGTGACGTCCCCTACCCATATACGGTGCACTCATCGTATACAAACAGGAGTTCATCCCCCATACCAGCTCCATACTGATACAGGGCCCTCCACATATCACTGCACCCGTAACGAGTCCCAGTGGGAAGAGTGAAAGGGTCATTTTATCCTGTCTCCCTCAGGGCCTACCTAGCTGCGGAAGCGTAAACATACATGTCAGTATACAACATAATCACATATCCACCTCGAAGGGTGGTGCATAGACAATGATCAGCATCATACATAGGGGTTCCTACCCAAGGCTCAGACTCGAAGGGATGACTGACGGCTTGGGTCTCCAGAGTTCATTGCAGACAGAATTCATGGCAATGGATTTGGCTGGCATAAGAACATGGCATTGGGTTGTCCACTCCATCGGCCCCTCCTGTGCACACTTTGCAGAGTAGGCTGAAAAGTGTTGGGACCTGACTGTAGCCCGCCGGATGCATAGCCAAAGGGGCTACTCCTGGGGTTCCCATAGGGAAGGTAGGGATCTCTCCCACCAGAGGTCTCCATGCTGACTCAAGGTGACTAGAGAGCCACTGCCCTTATTCGACTTAACCTACTGGAAAGTGGACACCACTCCATGGGTGTCGAGCCCATGCCTTGCCCGCACTCAGTGGCAAGCCATTAGGCCTAGTCACAATGATCCCCGGTAGGCCTTACACACCAGAGGGATCGTTCAAGAGTCAGAACACGAACCTCCTTCTTAGCCCTTCACCCACAACCCGGTGTGGTTCTTGTACACAGGCCGAATCTATAGTGTGCTTGAGAGGCTAATCTAGGAGCATCAACTACTAAGCTTTAGGGCCTCTACCCCCCTTCCCAATACAAGGAGTTCATAGAGATACTTCATCCATATACATCACAGAAGAACTAAAGAACTATATCTAATCTATATCATAGAGTTAGGTTCTTTAGTTAGTGTCTGGGATCTGAGAATCTAGATGGCTACCCTGGGCAATTTAATAGGCTAAACCTATTGATACAAAGACTAGAAGACGGTTTAGGCTATTAAATTGACTAAATACCTGATCCTTGGGTTGCTCCTCCTGACATGAGCTCGACCATCCTGTTGAACTGCTCGAATCAAGGAAAACTAATGGTGCAATTCGCTCAGACAGAGTCTGGGAGGCGGTTTTGACTCCTGGGGCAGCCAAAACAGAGTTCTAAAACCCTAGGAACGAAAATAGCAAGTTAGGGTTTCCCTAACCTAAATAGACAAGGAGTTAGAGCTAGGTTTTCCAATTATCCCTTTAAGCATGTGGGATAATTGGGTATGGCCCACTTGCCTTTAATGGCTAGGTGGCATAAAGGTGTCCACATGGGAAAATGTGCACCTAGATAAATGTGCACATTGGTAAATGTGCACATTTATAAATGCACTTACCTTGCAAGTTGCCCCCTAGGGCTACCCGCCTAGCTATCGTCGGCGTACACGTCAGTTGGGGTGGCGTGTACGTGTGACGAGGCAGTACAGTATACGTCCTGGGACTGTATACTGTGCTGGAACGTCACAATTTGACCCAGATAATTTGGAACTTTCAACATTTAGTGATGCTGATTGGGGAGGAGATCTTAGCTCCAGGAAATCAACATCAAGTTATGTAATTTACCTAGGGGGTGGAGCAGTGAACTGGAAAAGCAAAAAGCAAAGTGCCATAGCTATGTCAACTGTAGAAGCAGAATATGCTGCCTCATCTTTGGTTGCAAAAGAAATAACTTGGCTTGGAAGGCTTCTAGAGGAATTAGATTGTCCACATATAGGGGCTACAAAAATATAGACAGATAATCAAAGTTGTATTGCAATAGTTAAAAATCCTGTTGATCACGAGAGGACAAAGCACATTGAGCTCAGCATTCATTTTATCAGAGATTTGGCTGAGAAAAATTATATTCAAATGAGTTATATCAAGACTGAAAAACAGGTTGCAGATATCTTTACAAAAGCTTTATCAGTTGGTAAACATAGAAACAGTTTGAAAGTTACTTGATTAAGTAAGATTGAAGTTGTGTTAAAAGAAAAAGGAGGAGTTGCAGACAATGGTACAGTACATTATGCATTTGAGAACATATTGCAGCTGACATGTTTCAAACTTAACATGAATCCTTTGTAAGAATACATATTTATATGGTGAAGGAGAAATGTTGGAATTCACCATATAATTATGCTATATAATTATGCTAGCTAGACTCTGTAAGGATCTAACCTAGCATTATCCTGTGTAAAATAAAGTCCTACCCTAATGGTCTCTAAGAAACCTAAGGGTTGTAAATGGTGTAAATATGAAAGTTTAATAACCATTGGTTTAATGGTTAATGGTTGGCCTCCTATTTTGGAGTCAACCGAACATTTAAATTAGCATGAAAACAGGTGGCCCGGATCCTGCTCCAAAACCGTCGTAACCATGAAATTAAAGGATTGTGCTGATGAACGAGGTGTATACAGAAGATTTGCAGTGATCGGTAGGGTTACACTTGATCTAATACATCCATTAGATCGTGTCAAAATTGCTCGAGATTGCTACAGTGTTTTCCATAGTCCAAATGAACAGTAACACTATTTGATATATTATTACCATTGGAATTTGAGATTGTTTTATCAAAATTCAATATGAGAAGGTGTATTTGAACAAGCATTGGTGATTTGTTCACTAAGTCATATACTTTATTGTGTTAAAACTAGAATAATTGCATAATTATTCTATTTGCTTGGCTTGATTCTAACATTCCATGCTTGTCTTAAGCCTTTTAGTGCGAGTCCTTGTATTCTGCTCAGTGATATCAAGTATTTCCAGCACTCCAACATATCTTTTATGTATTTCTTTCATATTTCTTGCATATTTCCTCTTGTTTTCACTTAGGTTCATGACAAATACTCATCATCAAGTTGTTCGCCATCCCTGTCTTCTTCCTCACCCACCACTAGATTTAACAACATGCTTAATTGTCATATCCCTCAAGACCAACATATCAATTGAAAAACGGCCTACTATAGTAGAAGCCATACCAAAGCCAAACCTGTCCCGCGGGGCCTGATATGCTGGGTAAAGTAAAATTACATGTTCTTCGTCTTCCACTACATCTGAACCACATACCTGACATGTTCGGTATTCTCTTTGAATATTATACCATCTACCTACTTCAACACTTAAGTTGTGTGCACTCAGTCGCATTCTGCAAATAACATGGCTTTTTGCCAAAGAAAGGTTCTTTGATATAGTTTGGAGGCCATGAGGACTATCTGGGTTGATCTTGGAGAGGCGGCACCTAATGATGATTGGAAAGCTGAGGTCCTAAGCTATGCGGGATCCTTATGAAAAGATTTGAATGTGAAGTTCATTACCGATGCACTGAGTAATTAAAGTAATAAGTTCAATGCTAATGCATATTTCTCTAGAAATATTTTTGCTTTGACATCTTCGGCAGGCGTATTTGACCTTTTCGAAAATATGACATCGTGAACTTTTTTGTAGGTACAAAAATCAAGTCAACTGGACATTTCTAGAGTGAGTATAACAAAATGTATTTGTCACTTTTCTCTATTGGTGGTGCACTCAATAAATAAAATTTCTTGAATAAAATTTCAAATTTCCACCAATCACTAAATGACAATTTTGGGCATTTTGGTTCGTAGAAACTAACTTTGGGCCTAGTTTTGGACTCTTTGGGGGCTTTTTCATGTTTTTCCCATTTTGGTGAGTCTACTAACCAATTTAGATATACAATTTCTTACAACTTAATACATTTTGGGTCAGGCAACTCCATGGAATTTCCACCAGCACGTGAGCCAAAGATACAAGACCTTATGGCTGCAATACCGGTGAACACACATGAGCCCCTCCACGCAAATACATGTCATATAGGACGATTAGGCTATGTGGAAGAGAAGGATGTGTGCACAAGCCATGCAATAGCCAATGAATACACAGGTAAGCAAGAGATGGAGATAGAGAATATCACCTTTAGAATTTCCGTATAAGATGTCATATTAAAATCTACCTATATAATAGGATTCGGGTACTAAGGCTCAAGGCCTTTCCTAATACAAGGGAGTTATTGGCTGTGCTTGCAAGTTAGAGCAAATGGGCTAAGTTCCACTTTCGTCTGCCCCTCTCTCACAAACCCTATGAGGTGAGGATCAATCTCGAATGCTAGAGGCGCCTCAGCTAATCCAGAGCTCACCAACATACGCCTCGATATGAGCACATATCTAGGTCGACTAAGGGAAACATAGGATCAGTACCTTCAGAACATTGGCTAAGGTAGAGAGAGGCGGCGAGCCCATAACGCTCCACATCAAGGTTACTTCAAGCACTCTGCCCTCAACATGGCATTCCCCAAATCCAGCAAGGTGGTGTTACCAAGGAGCTCGTGAACATTACGTGTGGGCCTGAATTGAGAGCCGAATGTGTTCAATGGTCTCTAAACTAGAAGCATACTACACAAATGTATCATAGTACTATATGGGTCAGGGATTTAGCTGATGTAGAGTACAACCCATTAATGAAATGCAAGGGCAATTCATAAAACAAGAGCATACATCAAAACTCGAAATGACAACAAAATCCAAGCCAACAACAAGGACATTTAATTAGCAAACCACCAAATTAGAGTGAATCCAGCTGTAGACATCTATATCAGCTAGAAATAAGTAGTACTTGATTTGGAAAGAGATGAGCAAAGGTGCTGGCAAGATGCAGATGCAAAAGAGGGCAAAAATGGGGCAAAATCCTAAAATAGGCTTGTATGGGCAATAGGGTTTGGTGTATGAATAGGATAGGATAGGATAGGATAGGATAGATTATTTAATGTCCATGAAGACCAAGAGGCCATGGACTCATACAATAGCCTAGTACAACCATTACTACTAGGGTTAAAAACCCCATGCCTTGAAAGATTTTCAAGAGAAAAACCTTTGCAGCAATGATGATACTAGACAAGCAAGACAAAAATATAAGTAGGACATCATGACTGCTGAGGGCTCAAGAATTGAAGATGCTCATCTAGAACCTCAAGTATGTATAATGCTGAGAAGTTGTGGGAGCATAGAATGGAATGCTAAAGTTAGATAAGGATTCCTGACCATCTCAAAAGCAGGAACCGGGGAGATCCGTGGAACGATCTTGATATAACGAACACCGCTCCCAGTGCAACTTCAGAAAAAGCAATCGAAGTAGGCAACAACCAGTATACCAGCCCAGTGTACATGCAAGCCAATTTTTACTGGTGCATACTCACACAATTATTGTGGAGCTTATCCTGCTGCTTCTCGTGGGAATTGCGGTTGTTCCCATATCTACTTGTCTCAATCCATAGCTTGTGGGACCCTGTACGAATTGATGCAGTAGCTACAAGGCTTTTTTAGGACAAGAAAGCAAGCAAATAAGCTTACGTGTATTCATGTCACCTATGCTTTATAATGGACCTGGTATTCCCAAAACTGGATGATACTGGGTTTTGGTAACCCAAGTAGTGTTATAATTGGCCATAGCACGTAACCTGTTTATAACAAAAACATCTCAATATAAGGTATGCGCTTGTGTCATCACCTTACCAGCACCAATCACAAAAATTCCAGCACATAACAAGGATGCCGGTGTCATCACCTCGTCAGCACCCTCTAAACATAACCTAGGTGCTAGTTCCCTTTTTTCCTTGGCCTACAAGACTCAATCTCATCAAGAACAACACATCTAGTTCCTTTTCCTTGGTCTAGAAGGCACAACCTCATCAAGAGCAACACATCTAGTGATTTTTCTCCTTACCTAGAAGGCCAAGCTTCATCAAGAATAACGCTTCTGCTTGTAGCTTTTTTTTTTTGAAGAAGAAGAAGAACTGTGTCATCAATATATTAAAAGAATGGTAATGTTACAAAGCAAGTGAGGAGGAAGGAGAACTGCCCCAAAGAGACAGCGATACCTCGACATTCCACAACAAACTCATAGAAAAACTGCAACAACTCAATAGAAAAGCTTTTTCATGCCAACAACACAATAGAAACATCCAAATCAGTGAAGCAAAACACAGTTTCAGAGATGAAAAAAAAAACCTAGTTTTCTATTTAGACAATACATCCAAATTTGACAAGCAAATTTTTCATCTCTATCAGAGTAAACTAGTGCAACAAAGTTGGATTTGCATTTGCAAATGGATGACGTACCTAGGTTCCTGCCTACAACTCCAAATGAATTCCAAAAAAATAGTTGCAAATGACGATGTACATGGGCTTTCGGGCATGGAGCCATGCCTACAACTCCAAATAGACAATCTTCCGCAACTCCAAAAAGATAGCAGACACAATGACACTGCCTAAATCTGAAATACAAACTGTATTCGATGTGGTAAGTGGAGTCATATATGAGCCCAAAAGATTAGCATGTGATCTTGAGGTAAATGAAGTAAATATGTACAGGCCATATTCGAGATCAAGAATCCTAACTCTAGAATAAAATAATATTTCCATGTGACGCTCCTTACGCTATATATGACAGCCCGCCCTATACATTGAAGGACCTTCCCCATCCAACGGCCACCCGTCGTATGGGCCCTCTGTCTAACTCATGTATGGGGACCAAACTATCGAGTAGAGAATACAGAAGTATCATTCCGTCCCGTTCTCTAGGGGTCCCTATATCAGCGGAAGCAAAATATACAACATAAGCACTAGCGATAATAACAACAATCTACCTCGAAAGGTAGTGATAATCCAGCCATCCATATTATCAGATGCAACAATACAATAATGCATCAAATACATCAAATAGAGGCTCCTACCCAGGGCTCAGATTCAAGGGAAAGTCGACTGATGGCTGGGGGGCCTCCAGATAGAACAGACCGAGTTATGGCAATGACTTAGACTGGAAATAGACAATGGCTAGGGTTGACCACTCCATCCGCTCCTTCTGTGCATACTTTGCAGATAGGCTAAATCAGGCTATGTCGTGACTGCAACCTGCCGGAGACGTAATCCCATGGTATCACCCAACACGACTACTCTGAGTTACATCTCCCCGGTCCGATGAGGTAGGAAGGGTTGCATCTCCCCCTCCCGAAGTGCAGTGGCTCCATGGGCAGCTAGAGGACTGTGGCGACACACGTCCGTGGTCGACTGAACTCCCCAAAACAAGAGCCAAGCCGACGCTTGCAACTATTGACAGACAGGGCGACACCATTGACCCAGGAAGTGTCGGACCCATACCCAGCCCACACGAAGTGACCGACTATGAGCCTAGCCCGCTATGGGACCCCAGTAGCCACGCTCAGCAGGGTCCTTCGTCCACTTTGCCACTGACCCCGTTGTGTGGTGCTCATTCACTCCATAGCCTCTGTAGCCAGGTGGGCTCTATGCACAGGCCGCATAATAATGAAAACTAATGGGTCTAAACTAGGAGCATCATCTACTAGTGGCTACTAGGTCTCTACCCCCCTTCCCAATACACAAGAGGTGCAAATATGAGATCAACCAACATCATATCAATATAATCTTGATAATAAATGAGAATAACAACTAATCCTAATCACATGCATCTAACTTATAGTTAGGGTTCATCGATTAGAATTCGTGGTCAGAACAATAGGTTCTAGAATGGCTCTACTGCAATACTGGAATCTATTTGAAATACCTGCCCCTGACGCGCTACCGCTAATTCCTGGTTCTCCATCTCTAGCAAGTGGTTGGAGAAGATGATCCTTCTCTGCTGCTGCAACCAAGGCTGTGGAAGACGGTCTTCGAGTCGGAGCTCTGATAGCGAACTGGGGGGTCTGAGGTTAATGGAGCCAAAAGTGGCTAGGGTTTAGGGTTTAGCCTTTTATATGTTAGGGTTTACATGAATGCCACTTGGCTCCCATAGATGCGTCTATGTAGCGGTATGCCTATAAGGTCAGGCCATGTGGAAATGGCTTCTTACCTTAGGTTGGCTAAGTTATAGATAACTTAGTCATTTCCCCCGGTCGTATACAAGTCTATTGATGTAGAATTGTATGGTGACGTGGCCGTAAAATGTACGTATTTATATTGTATATTTTAGGGGAACGTCACATTCTCCCCCCCTAGGTTAATGTTGTCCTCGGCATTACATAAGGTGAACCTGCATCACATATCACAACGATATACACAATAACACTTCAACTTTATTAAAGTTATGAACTTCTATCAATATAATTGTGAAGCTATAATCTCGTTCTCATAAAATTATCATTTAATTATTTATTTATTATGATAACTTATAACATTCATAGAGTCTTATAACTTAATGAAATGTTATAACTCTTGTTTTCGTCATGATGCGCTCCCTCTTGACGATCCCCTCTTCTCTATTGGCCTGCAAGAGCACATCACGTTAGTTTAATTAGTAATTTGTCGTTTTACGGGTTCACTCCCTATTTGATTTACATTACATTATCCTACATGCATGTAACATGCCTATGATGCCTACATGCTAATGCCTACACCTATCGTCAACCTTGGCGTAGGAGGTGGCTTATCCCCCATAATGGCCGTCCCGGGGGGTTCACCTCTTTTTTCCGTACAAAACATGTGCGTGGGCAGAGAAGGGGTTTTTTTGAGTTTTTGAAGTACGTATACTTAAGGTGTCTCCCACGTTTTGGCGCCGGAGCTGCTGTGTTTCCACGGTTTGAGGAGCAGTTTTCCTGCAGGGGTATGCACTTAGAAATATGTTTAAGGGGGTTAGGTGCTTTGCTGGTTGCCGGACAGATACGTTTAAGGGTCCTTGGATTTCCGGAGGTATGTTTTTAATTTTTTTTCCCTGTACAGTTTTTGCCTCAGAAAACTTGTTTTTATAGTTTCTTATGAACGGATTAGAAGCACTTGTGTCTCAAACACATAAGGCATTATTGAGGATTCGTCTGTTTAGTCCACCTCCATTACCTACAGATAAATTTTGTTTTGTGGCTCAACCTCTTCGTGCCTCCATTTCAGCCGTTTCTACAAGTTTTTGGGTCTGGATATCGAAGATAAGGTTTCCAATAAAGAAGGCAATGATTCCCGATGACAGGTTAGTCGTGTTTTGGCATTCAGTTTGTGAGAACCGTGGCAGAACTATGGTTTTAGTGCTTGTTTAAGAAGTCTAAGAGAACTAATGGCCGGGCTAATGACCTGCATTTCAGTGTTCAAGCAGGGTGAGAGCATTTCAGTGATTTACTTATTTGCATATCGTGAGCTACTTCGCAGCCATGCTTTGTCGTGCTAAAGAGTAGTTTTGTGCATGCATATCTCTAATACTATAGATTTACATGCTCTAATATTTGATGCTTCTTTTTTGCAGGTTGACAAAAATGGAGAAGACATTAGTCATCAAGGTGAATGATGGGTGTGGAGTTGTGACTGACCTTGGCCTTGTCATCGTCTCTCACGAGTGCACTTATGTGGATGTACGAAACGAAATAAGACGGGACGGGCTACTAGAGGATGGAAAAGAATTTGTATTTCTTGGAGATAGGGAAGTGGCCTTCACACCAAGGTAGGAGCTAAGGTTTAAGGTTTCTACGGACGAGGTTACTATCAAGGTGGTTGGGAAGCATGCACATAAAAGGCAAAGGACTGCAGTTGAAAGCATTGCATCTCTAAATCACCAATTTGTATGATGAACTCGATCTAGTTGAAAATGCTTCCTTTTTAGATGATGTGCCAGATCTGAATTCAGCAAAGAGCAGGCTGCTATCCAAGTTAGCAACTAAATTTGATGTTGCCAGATGGCAACATGCCGTGAAGAAGTTGAGTAGGAAGTTGAAGCAAAGAAATCGAAAGGACAGGTTTAAATTGTGCTCCTTTGCAAAAAGAATGGGACCTTGTTAAACAGGATGACGGAGAAACAGTGTCCGAATATTACATGAAATTTAGTCATCTAGGTTCACAAGTTAGGAACTTGGGTGAACACGAACTCTTAAGGAAGTTTGTCAATGGGTTAAGGGAGGACATATTTGCAGAGTTAGATCTTATTGAACCAGTCAACATGGAAGATGCAATTAAGAAAGCAGGAGCTGCAGAACGAAAGTTGAACCACCCCAAGGCTCTGATACCAACTTGATACAATTATGGATAAACACTACACTTCAAAAGACAAAACTCAATGAATTGAATAACACTCTCCAATTGTTAGGAGATTTAACCACCCAACCGGGCTAGGCTTTGCACAAGATTCGTTACTTGTGGTTAAATCTCCTAACAATTGGAGAGTGTTATTCAATTCATTGAGTTTTGTCTTTTGAAGTATTTTCTATTTGGTGTCTTGAATGTGAAAAGAAATATGGGAAAGGTGGAGATGATACCATGTGCAACTTTGAATGCAGCCATCTAAAGTCCAAGGGCCATGCTGAGAATTATGAGCGTAACCTCAAGCATGAGGAAAAGGGTCTGCCGGGGGGTCTGCAGATTGAGGAAAAGGAGGATTAGCCTTGTAATGATGAGGAAGAGTTGCATATGTCCAAAGAGAACCAAGCTCTAGTTGAAAGTACGTTTTCTGCTGCCATTGCAAAGTTTCAAGAGGAAACTAGAGTATTCGATGTTGTGTTTAAGCTTTATGAGAATACCATTGGTGGATTTGTAAGGGTTGAAGACATTCGTATCATTTGTGCCATGTGTGAAAGGCTCCTTGAATTGTTTCCAAAATCTGGAAGTCTTATTGGCCATATGAAAGACCGTCATGAATATTGAGAAGGATTCAGATGAGCAAACAACAAGAGGGGGGCGGCACAAGAAATCTGTTGAACCAGACCCGCATCAAGGAAATTTGCTGAAGTTTTTTGCAAGAGGTGCCCTACATTCTATTGGCTATAAGTGTTCATATTCTAGCTAATTTAATGTTGAATAATGTTTGCTGATTTTTACTTTGCCTTGTTTTGCAGCGACCCCTCCATCTACGAGCAGCCAAGCATCATCAAGTAATAGTTCACGTGGGTACTCTTAAGTGCTTTGTAACATTTATTGTATTGTAAGTTTGTAGATTATTTAGACTTCGTTGTCTTTCGCTAACAGAAACATCTTTGGCTTTACTATGTTGGGGCTTTTGGCAAAACATATATAAGTATGGCGGGAAGTATGGAGATAAAGTAAAGGATTTAAGACCCTTTCTGCATGAGCTGAAAATGGGAACACAATGGTATTGTGAACCTACATTGCAGCATACATTAGTGGTTGGGCAGGATGTAATACATGTTAGTGGCTCGTTTAGGCATATGAAGTGCAAGAGGATTAGCTTTAGTGGTGAACCCTTTGTGAATTATCAATGTTCACTTTGTGCTGCTATTCCGAAGGAAAAAGATTTTTACATGAGAGTGCATAGGCAAACTAACGATAAGGTAGCAAGGGGACTTAGAACTACTAAATTACGTATTAGATCAGATTATCTGAATAGCATAGAGGTAAAAAAAATGGCTAGGTCTGCTGGGTCTGAGATAAGGAAGTTAAAAGCAGAGTTAATGTTTTCCCGAATGAGAGTTGTGGCATTGTCCATGAAAGAAAGGTCACTTAGAGGATGTTTGGAGGAGTCCATGAACAGGAAGGATGTGAACAGATTTTGCCAAGACATAGTGGAGGCACATCGGCAAGGAAAATTTAGTGGAAGGCCAGCTTTGTGGGATTTTTTAAGGGACATAGCTCAAAACATAATCAGACCTGGCCATAAAAGAAGATATAGAGAAAATACGAAAGCATTGTTTGAAACAATAAAGATTTGGGGAGGGAGAAGAATGCACAATTTTCTTTCTTTAAACTTTGCAGGCTCAAGTATGTCCACTACGATGCGCTCTACACGAGAAAGCTTCTTTTACAAAGTTGGTATCAGGGATGACACATCATCTTGCTCAAACCTATTCTCGACACATGCAACGCCATCATCTGGATTTGGGTGGAGTTCCAGCAATTGCGGCCGAGGATGAGACCGTCGTGAAGAGAGCTGTTCGTTGGATTCCGAGAGATGATTGTTTACTTGGCTTTTGTGGAAAGAAGGAAGGGCATGTCTGCAATGGCACATTTGAGGTGGTTGTTGGCTCCAATGAAGAGGGATACAATGTCATTACAAAAGCCTTCGAGGAGAATGTGATTTCTCACTATGCAAGAGTTCTTATTGTAAACCCCTTGCACAAGAAGCTGCCCAAGCTCATCCTTGCTATTATTCTTATGTGTAATTGATTTGATCACCTTGAAGTAAGACGTCAGTGGAAGCGCATCCAAGAGTTGTGGAATGCACACTTGAGAATGGTTGTTGGCCCTCTAATCGGCCACAGCTCGGACGGAGATTCAAGACGAAGAGCATGCATGTTGACTACACATTAAAGGGTTCTAAAGACTCTACATTTGAAGTGCCATGGATTGGTTGGCCTTTAAGTGCCTCAATTAATGATGATGTTTATGGGCAATCAGCCTAATTTACCCTTAAGTAGAGGTGATAACTGCACGATTTTTCCATTAATGCATAAGCAAAACAATACTTCTAAACTAGCTAAACTAAAAATATACGTTGCACAACTTTCCATCCAGCTGAACATATATACAGACAGAAATCAAGAGACAAAATTTGTGAAACTATATCATATATCATATTATATTATATATTCACAAAAAGGAACCGTCACAAGCTGCCCAAGCCAGTTTACAGCATGATTCACAAAATAAAACACATAGGCCAAAAGTTTACATCAGACTTTACAACATAAGTTAAGGAGCTTTCGAATTTCATATAGATAGCCGTGAAAACAAAAACCTAGGATGCTAGTCAGACCAAGAAGCCACTAGACGTGTCCAGGAGGAGGCATCTTCAGCTCCACATAGAGTTCATTGCCTTCAGGCAAAATTTTCATCGCTAGCAGTAGCTCCTCATTGATATGAACCCGATCAACCCACTGCTGCACCTTTTCAGAAAGGTAAGCTTCTAGTTCTCGCATGCGAGACACCTCTAAACAGGAAAATCGAGCCACAATTTTCATTGTGGTGCCAGAATGGTCGGAACCTACAGATCCGACAGATTCATCCAGTGGCTTTTTGCTGGTGGTCTTGGTCCTGGCCATTCCGAGAGCTTGAAAGAAGTAGAAGAAGTGGAAGCCGGATGGAAGAAGACGGATGTGTAGCTCGAAGGAAATGGAGGTCGGAAGATATATAGTTGCATGCCATAATGCCCGCCATAATCGCCATAATGAAAAATCTTAAAAGACGTGCCACCCAATAATAAAATCTATAAACCCTATTAAGCCTAAGAAATTCATTCATACTTAAATTCGGGATTTCCCAAGTGTGTTGGTTGGTGTTCCCTTTTCTTTTTTGAGTGACCACCATTGAACTAAGAGGGACCATTGAACCATTGAACCCTAAACCTTGAGTTAAACTATTGCCTTGAATTTTAAGCATGTTTGGGTCAAGCATAGAATACTTAGAAGTTAATTGGGAGTAGATAATATAAAAACATTGATCTTATGGAACATATGCCTATAGTTCTTAGCCTTCATGTCAAGGAGCTCTACAGTCCTCTAGTCCTATGCAACCACTCTACAGGCACAAACGAAATTCCAGATGTGCAATTTGGCTGAAATCAAGTTCAACTAATATGAATTTAGCATTGGTATGCAACCAACCTTGTGGAGCTTGCAAAATTTGGAGGTTGAATGTAAATGTAAGGTAGAGGGTAGGCTACATTAGTGATATACTTGACGTAAAAATACGGTTAAGGGTAGGGTCAATGGGGATTGGACTAGGCGTAAAAGTATGGAATCAGGTATTATTTTTCACCAACACCAGACTATATACATAGGGGTTTCTATAGGGGGTGAGCCGTATACGGAGGGGTTTCTCCTGACCCCTGGAACACACATGCCATATCCCCTTTACATAGAGGTGAACCCCCCGGGATGGTCGTTGACTATGCAATTTGATACGATTAGCTAGTCTCCAAAGATCTACTGCAAAAACAATCGTCAAGAAACAAGTCAAGTAAGCACAAATCCACCCTTCCGGGTAAGCTCTCCACCCGACCGGGTTGTCCTTGAGCATCCAAGGCTACACCATATCTATGTCATACCATGTCACAATGATTACCAAGTCTTTGCAAATTACCCATGCATATAGGCACCCATGGAGACTCGAACTCGAGACCTGCTCTGATACCAACTGTGACGTTCCTAACCGACATGCCCTTAACCAACTGGGCAAAACCGTCTAGACATTTATGAGTAGTCGCTTCTACCCATTTATGCCGGTGTCTCGGGAACGCCCCACAGGCACATTCAAGGTTCGAATACTCGAGCGGTCTACCATGGGCCCGTTACAGTCTCTCCCACTAGAACTATGCTCGTAGGACTCATGCGTGCCTAATTACTTATAGGCATGACATCATGGCATAGGGAACTTTAGAGGTGATCCAATCATCGCCCATGATCATATGCGTAACCTACATGTGTCTTGGCTACCCAAAGGTGATTGTGTGGACTCTACTGAATGCCAGCGCTCACCTTGTCGAAACACTGGTGACGATGTTAGTGGCAAGTTGGCCTTTGCGTTGCTCCATAAACTATGGGTACTGCTTTTCAAGATCAGATCCACTGGCAAGTGTGTCCACTTGACCAAATATTGGAGGAACTGAGATCTCCTTGTTTTCTTATACGCCTTGTCAAGAAGGGCTTCTGGAACAATATCAAGTTGTTCTTCGGTCATTTCCAACAAGGTTGGTATCTCTAATATCTCCTCCGGATTGGGAGTATGCTTTTTCAAAAGGCTTACGTGGAAGACTATGAATCTTCAAGTGGGCTGGGAGATCCAATTTATAGGATTAGTTACCTATTCTCTGAACAATTTTGAATGGTCCCGCCCACCTTGGAGCAAGCTTCTTGCAAGTGCCGATTCTGATCTTTGCTTGTTTAACTTTTATCTTAAGCCAAACATTATCCCCTACTTGGAATTCTCTTTCGGTTCTATGCTTATCGGTTATGCTCTTTTGTCGACTTCTTGCTGCCAATAAAAAACCTCGAACTTCTTCGACTAATTGCTGCATATCAGTCAACATTTGTTGAGAAAATTCAACCTTGGACATTGGGTTATGCCAAGTGTCTGGTGTTAAGCATTGATAACCATAATTGATAAAGAAGGGTGACATCTGCCACGATTCTTGCTTGGTACTATTTGCTGCCATGCCATGGCAGCATGGAAGAGCCAAGCACGTGTTTGCACTAATTCTCTCAGCTTGATTTGGTTTGCAAGACAATAGGGAAATGCTTCACTAGGATACATCAAAGTTTGAAGAGCAAAGGAAGGACAATTGACTCAAGTCACTCAAGAGATACAAAAGGTCAAACAAGCAAAGGAAGTGAAGGGAAGAAGGAGAAAGAAGACCCCTTGAAGAACATTCCATGGTATGTAGCTATTTGTGATCTTGGCATCTTTGGCATTTTGATTTCCTTCCTCATTTACTCCACCATCCCAAGATACCATTGAACTTTGACCCCTTGCTCATACACCTCCCAAAGTCAAGCTTGACCTTGAAGATTCTTTCTAGTCAAAATACACTTTCATGGAACACCTACTTGCTTCATCATCCACTAGTTCAAAAGTGACTTGACTTGGGCATAATCCTGCTCATGAAGTCAACATCCCATGCAACTTGAGCAAAGAAAAAAGTTTACAAAAATTCCTAAGGGAAGTGCTCAAATTTCGAATGTGCCCAAAGAGGTACTTAAAAGTTGCACCATGAAATCTTTGGCTCCTAAATGAGCACTTGATGTGCCAAGTCACTTCACACGCAAGTCATCACACCCATCTTCATTCTAGCCATTTCATGTCAAACTCTCACATTCAAATCAAAATTCATATCAAAGTTAAACTAGCATCATTGTTGCCACATCACCATTGACACCTCATCACTCACACACATCATCTCCATATCATTCAAAAATTTTGACTAGAAAGAATTTTCAAATTCAAGATGGCTAACACGTCATCATTTCTATTTGCCACATCATACCACCTAGCCTTGTCATCATTTCCAAATCCCACTTCATCCACTCTTTAGCTCATTTTTTGCCAAAATCCAAAGAGCTCCTTTGTGAGAAGAGATTCCAGAATCTTATAGGGTATGAAAAAAGATTCCCCTAGGAAAAAAGAATTTTGAAAAAAGGCTTTGTTTTGGGCATTATATGTGCTTCCTAGGGAATCGTGCCATAGGGTTTAGGGGGTGCAAAAAATTTTCCTATCTACCCCCCCCAAGCCTAATTTCTCTTTCCAGCCAATGTCCCCATGCCGCGTGGAACATCCGGGCGTGTGGGGCGGTGGAGGTACCGGATCCCACGTGGATATTGCACGCAATAATCAGAAATATTGAATTTTCTTCTCGTTATATACCTTGGCCGCCAAATCCATTTAAGCCTGTGGGATATTTCGTCTGAACCCGTATGAACCCTAAATTTGGAAAACGCCAAGATCCAGTTAATTCGGCCCAACAAACTAATAAATCCTGACCTAAACTGGCCGAATCACCATGTTTAATGCCAAGAATGATAATTGCGAGCTAAAAGACAGAGGATTGAGGGGGAATGATCAAGATCCCAACGGAACAGAGCATTTACAAAAGGGGTTTTTGGCACAGAAGAAGATCGAGGGCTTTGAGGCAAAGAGGCGATTTCTGGCTTTGAAGAAGGACCGGCTTGATGATCCTGAGCTTGATTCTGACCTCCAATGTTTACCTATGATCTAGATTATTGACTCAATTTTCTGGATTTGTTGAATGTGTACCTATTTGATCCTGTGCCCAAGACCACGAGCTTGGGATATTACTTTGTATCTTTTGAGTGTTTGATTGAATTGAAAATCCGACCTTTGTAGCAATCTGTTTGAGTTGCATTGAAACTCTTTCCCAAAAGCAAACAATTGTTAGAGGCTAGGCGTCTTGTGCCTGTACAGACTGTTAGATATGTGTGGTCTGCCTAAGTAGCAACTCATTAGAGAGTATAAAAGCCAAATTCCTGTCAAAGCAAATTTACAATACCAATTCAAGCCAACATTTTTAGATCCAATGGTATTGCACAACAGGCATGGTGCATAGGAGAGCAATTGTTTGAGCATCAATCTTGCCAAACTAAATATGTTGTACAAGGCAATGCTAGACACGCGTGCAATCCTTCATTAGAAAATATTTTCTTACAAGATTATTCATTTCTTATAGTCTTAGGCAAAAAAAATTGTCAAAAAAGAAGAATAGGTTCCTTTTTGTCAAAAAGAAAACTTGGCCCCTGTTGTGCAGACAAATCTGAGCAAAATAGAGTTGGTAGCTCAAAAAAATTCCTTGCCAATATCGAGTTTCAAATTTTAGCTTTCTGCCAGGGATATTGACCAAAAATTGACTGGGTCAGTGATCTAATTTTGGCCTATCTAACCTATTCAGACCTCGCTGAGTTTTTGCAGTCTGTTGGTGTCAAGTGTTAAGCATCTTGAGGAGAGATATCCATATCCATAGCTTGATAGATCATATTCTGCAGGGTATTTAGTGAAGCAGACTTTTTTGCCTTCAGGGAAACATACTCATAGTGAACTTTTGTGCACTTTTTCTGGAATCTTTGCACTCAGAGTGGTTGCCTCAAGCAACCTGGAGGTTCTAAACCACTGAGGTTGAAGGTTTTGCCAGGAACACCTTCAACACTATTATATGCAAACTCTACCAAGTAAATGTAGTCACCCCGTTTTGACTGTTTGTTCCATACATAGTTCCTCAACATGTCTTCTAATATTCGATTGGTGCGTTCCGTTTGCCCATCAGTTTGGGGATGATATCCTGTACTCATGGACAACTTTGTCTGGAACGTATTGAAGAAAGTTTTCCAGAAGGCACTTATGAACTTGGGATCTCTATCGGAGATGATTTCCCTTGGCATCCCATGTAATCTAAATATTTCCTTTGCAAAAAGCAAGGCAGTATCCAAGGTTGTATCTGTGGTTCGACACGGCAAAAAGTGAGCCATCTTTGATAGCTTGTCGACCACGACCATCAAAGCATCGTGGCCTCTTGCTATTCTTGGGAGTCCGGTTATAAAATCTATGCTCACAACCTCCCATTTAGCGTTTGGCACTACCAAGGGTTCTAAGGTTCCTAGAATTCGGAGTTGCTCCGCTTTCGTTTGCAGACACAATTGACACTGCCGAATATAGTTGGCGATGTCCTTCTTCATGCCAGGCTAGAAGTAACTACTTCTTATCTTGAAGTAAGTTTACATGCACCACGCGTGGCCGGCTATTGGGCTATTATGAATATCATGAAGAATTAACTTCCTTACTCATGATGCCTCTGGGACACAAAGTTTGTCCTTATGGTATAAAAGGTTGCCTTTATTTTTATATCTTTTATAAGCTTCTCTTTCTTTATCTGTCCTTGCTTCTTTGCAAAGACTAGCCTATACTTCCTTAAATTCCTTGCTTGAAGGCAAGGCCTCTTCAATCCTTTTTCCGAATTCGGAGATGGCATTGCAATGCACTCGAGTCTCCAATGGTCGGCGAGAGAGTGCGTCGGCAACCACATTTAATTTTCCTGGCTTATAGACTGTCTCGAAGTCATACTCTTTGAGGAATTCCATCTAGCATCTTTGCCTCAAATTGAGGAGTGGTTGTGTGAAAATGTATTGGAGGCTCTGGTGGTCAGTATCTAACTGAAATTTCCTACCAAGCAAATAGTGCCTCCAAATACGAAGAGCTCTTACGACAGCTAGAAGTTCTTGATCATGTGTTGGATAACGTTGTTCAGTGTCATTCATCTTCTTAGAATCATAGGCTACCACCCTTCCTTCTTGCATGAGAACTCCACATGTTGCTAGCTTACTTGCCTCAGTTGCTACTAGCTTTCCTTGTTTGGATCTGGTAGGGTGAGCACTGGTGCTGTTGTCAAGGCTTCTTTGAGCTTTTCGAATGAAGTTTTGAACATTCTTTAGCCAATGTGCCACCCAATCTTTTACCTTTTTGTTCTTAGTGAGGTCCGACAAAGGGGATGCCCACTTAGCGAAGTCCTTTACAAATTTGAGATGGTAGCCTGCTAAGTCAAGAAGACTTCTTACTTCCGAGACATTCTTTGGTGCTGGCCAATCCACTATGGCTTCTATTTTTACTGGGTCCGTTGAGACTCCCTCTGTTGTGACCACATGCCCCAAATATTCCACTCTACTTGTTGCAAAGTGACATTTTGAAAGTTTAACGTATAAACGATGTCATCTTAGCTTTTCTAATACCCTCCTCAAATGTACAACATGTTCTTCCATAGACTTGCTATAGATTAGAATGTTATGTGAAAAATATGATGACAAATTCGTCTAGGAAGTCCCTGAAGATGTCATTCATCAGACGCATAAATGTTGTTGGAGCATTTGATAGACCAAAAGGCATGACTATGAACTCATAATGCCCGTACTGCATTCTGAGGGCGGTCTTATGGATATCCTCCTCCTTGATTCTTATTTGCTGGTAATCAGACCTTAAATCAATCTTCAAAAAGAGTTTTGCTCCTTGGAGCTGGTCCATTAGATCATCCGCTCTTGGCAATGCTGCGGTTCTATTGCGCTAGCTATAGAACTGCCATTCCTTGGATGGGGACGCCACCTCAGCCCATTTTCCCTTTTTATAGCCCATTTTTCTTGTCTTTGACTATCGGCGTTCTCCTTGAGCTTTTTTCCTAGCTTCATCCGCCTCTACCTAGTTTTATTACCTCCTAAAGCTTGTCACAGTCGAAAGCTCTACCTGGGACCGCGATTGGTCTGTGTTGCCTAAGCGCCCGCGTTCCAACAGAAGTTTTCAAGGTACGGTGATTGCTATCGTCATGGGTTTTTAATTTTTCTTGTCTGTGGTTGGTGTGGCTTAGTTTTGGTGATGCGGTTCGGAGGCTTCCTGCGTCAGTTCCCTCCGGTGACGGCATGGTCAAGAATTTTTGAGCGGATTGGGTTAGTTGTTTTCTTTTGTTGATTTTTCGTTTGCTTGAAACTGCTGGATCCGGCATGCTGGCTCGCCATAACCTCTGGCCTTTTTTGCTTCCGGGACCCTTTAAACTTTGCTTCACCTTTTCCTTTCCAATCCGTCTCAGTTTCAGATGAATTCCGGCCCGTTACTGTTTTCTGCCAGACTGTTTGGCAGTAGGGCTTGTTTTCGGCCTGCCGACAGCCCGGATTGCTGTTCAGATCCTTTGGGATCACCCACCATAGGTTACGCTTCAACTCCTTTTCCCTTTATCCTCTGGAAGCGATTCAGAGGGATCGATTCTTTGCTCTCAATACCCTGCTTCGTTTCCTCTCGAAGTGGCCGGGTCCCGCTGTGGGATTGAGCCACTCTTTGCCAACCATGAGTTCTGCAGTTCCCTCCTCTCAGCCCATGGATATGGTGCCTCAGCTGCTGCAGACCCTTCAGTTACAGATGGCGCAGATCCAGAGCCTTCAATCGACCCTCTCTTCTAACACTTCTGTTCATGAGCAGATCGAGGTGCTGCGCCAAGAAGTTCGTGAACGTTCGTCGCGATCAGTTCCCAACTTTAAGAGGGAGTCAACGCGCCATCAGTATGAGTTCCTTTGTACGACAGAGTCCAGATTCCGGGAGCTTCATGCTCGATTGATTGCCCTATCTCCTCGAGTGCCCGATGCTATCCTCCAGATTGTCGAGGAAGGTAAGGCTGCCACTTTACAGAGGATGAAGTTTCTGATTATTGCTGATCGCAAAGGCTATGATGTCGCCTTAGATTTTGACGACCATACAGGCCCTGCCCTAACTGCTGATGATTCTAAGAAGTTGAAACTAGCTCGGCAGATGCATCGTGATCGGCGCACTCCTGTCTCTAGATCCACTGCTTCGTCTGTTGGCTCCACCTTCTCTGCTGCACCTCAATCTCCTTTCTCCTCAGCTAGGTCGGGTGCCGGCCATTCTGCACTTTTTGTGGGCGCCTGGGCCATCGCATTGGCACATGCCATTCTCGCCCCAATACGGGCTCCCCGGCTGCTCCCCTTCCGCATTTGGTCCCGCCCCCAGGTCCTTTAGTGCCGGCCCCAGCTCCATTTTTTCCTCGTCCTGGCCCTTGAATCTTAGTTCTCCCCCTGGGAGTTTTTTCTCCTTGTTGTCAGAGATTCTCGTTATTAATGCAAGTTTGGTCTTGTTCCATTTGTTACGTTTTTGTGGTATAAATTTGAGTAATTTGTTTGTGCTACCAGTGGGCTGTGGTTGTTTTTTCTTGTCCATTTTTTGTATGTTGGGGTTTGCTGAAAGGCTAGATGTGCAGTTTGTTAGGTATGGTATATTGTTACGGTTTTTCTTACTCGGCGTCCTAGTTAGCTGTTTCGTCTGGTTTCTTGGGTTTATGTTTTTGATGGGCTCGGTATTTTTTAATGTTCGTTTTGGGCATTTTTTATCCGCAGGTTTTCATTCGACTGACTTGGTTTTTGTTTTTTCTGGCGGCGACATGACTTACGGTTTTGTGCTCATTTTTTCAGAATGTGCTCCTATCACCACCGTCATTCCTCATCTAGGCATCGACCCCTCCCCTGCTGACGATTTGGCTTCTGCTTCTGTGGTCCTTAACCGTCTCCAGGCCGCTCTTCCTTTCTGGCAGTCTATATGTTCCTCGCAACAAGTCTTGCATTGGATTCAGTTTGGTTATCGCCTCCCTTGGTTATCTTCTTGTCCATCGGTTGCTTTTTCCGCCCCGAACCATTCTTCTCTGTCCGCCCACCTAGAGTTTGCTCGCTCAACTGTATCTGATCTCTTGTGTACGGGTGCCGCATCCCAGGTCCTCTCCCGGCCGTTCTTTTGCTCCCCTTTGGGTGTCGTCCCCAAAGCCCTCAACAAGTTTCGCCTTATCCTTGATTTGCGTTGTTTGAACTCCTTCTTGACCATCCCCTCCTTCCGGTACGAGTCTCTTCAGTTTCTTTCACATTTATGTCTACCTAATTATTATTATTATTATTATTATGTCTAATGCTCCCTTTGAGCCTTGGAAGGCTATGGAGCACATGAGCAAAACTAGTTACAACTTTTGTAACAGGGCACGGTGTGAGTCCACCGCCCTTATATACACTGCTAATTTTTTTGGTACAACAGATAGTAGAGAATAAAAATCCTGTGCCCTTATGTCAAACTTGTCCCTGATATCTTCATATGCAGGACATGTTATGAAAACATGATCTTCATCTTCCACATACCCTTATCACGAATCGCGATGTTCGCTCTTCAATTGGAATCTTGGCCCAAACCGTTTCTATAGCCAAACTGTGGGGAACCATTACAGATCGGCAATCAGTCTTCTTTGGGCTGGGGATATAGTTGCTCCCAAGTAATATTGGCTTGTGTAGCTTTCCATGTGATTGACCTGCGCTGTGTATATTTGCATTCGTTTTCCAGGAACTGCCCATAGCCTTCGTGACCGCCAATTTCTCTAGGATGTTTCTCGAGTTCTTCCTTATCGGTTGGGCGTGGATACATCGAGCCCCCCATCTGTTGGCCCATGCCGCCAGATTTCGGGGCCAATTGAATTAGCCATGGCTTCATAAGACAGTCGATCGACCCCTCGTGCCATAATTCTATTATGGAAGTTGATTGCCCGATACAAACCCTCCACTTCAAGTGGGAACAGCCCGTTTCATGAGCATCAATGCATAAGGAATTTGGGACTTGATCCCAAGTTCAATTTTTCAGGAAACAGTTTTGGATGCTCTCTACCCGTGTCCACATCCGAGATGAGAGATCCGGGGCCCCAAATGGGAACCCCATAAAGGATCACGGTTTGTACCGGGGTCTTGAACATCATACTCTTCAAATGCCAATCGGTGAGAGGCCTTCTTGCATCTTGCTAGCATGCTTGAATGGGCTGCTTTCCCACCTAGAACTCTTCTTTGAAGACAATTCTTCCAGCTATAGTTTGAAGCTAAATCTATGCCAAGGTATTTGTAAGAGTCTACTGTCTCCAAAATCTGCCCATTGTAGGTGAAGTCAGGCCGGTCCCTCGCTCCAAACACCATGATTTTGGATTTGGTAAGGTTTACGTTTTTTTTTTTTTCTTCACAAAAGCATTCCGAATGTCTAAATGTTTTTGAAGTGTGGCCTTTTGCTTCCAAGTAGGACCATATCATCTCAAGTGAGGGAGGAGTTGTATGAGATATGTACCCATTTTTGTTCCTGCCAGTGATTTTGCTCTCAACCAATCGTCAAACTCGTCAATGAAAATCCCAAACAAAGTAGGGGATAAAGGACAACCTTGGCGGACGCCGATTGTGCTCTTGATCTTGGTGTCCTCTTTGCAGTCGACCTTAAGTCTGGGTATCACCATGTCTCTATCTGGCCTCCTCACCGCACTTTTTTGGGATTTGAGCTTGAGGGTCTATTTTATGTCTTTAATGTCCTCCCTTTTGGTCTTGCTTCCGCTCCTTTTGTCTTTACCAAATTAGTTAGGCAGTTACTTCGGTTTTGGCGTTGTCAGGGTATCCGTTGCTTGCCCTACGTCGATGATATCTTGTTTTTATGCCAGTCCCTCCCTGAGTCTCTCCAGATTTGCGTCATTGCCGATTTGCAGCGGGCCGGTTTTCTCTTCGCATGGAAGAAGTGTCGTTTTTATCTCTCACACCGCACAATCTTCTTAGGCTTCATAGTAGATGCTCAGGAAGGTTTCTTTCGCATTTCTCGGACCAAGAAGGAGCGGGCCTTGTCTCTTTGTTCTCGTATGTTGGCCTCCCAGTATGTCACCCCTCGCCTCATTGCCCGGTTTCTTGGTTTTATCCAGTCTCTGCGCTTAGTCCTGGGTCATCTTTGTGCTGCCTTGACTTGGGGCCTCAATTCAGATTTGCGCGACGCGGACCTTTGGGATACCCCTCTCCTCTTGTCGCCTCTTGCGTCTCAGGAAATCCGGTTGTGGGAGACTGTTATACGTCATTTCGACCGAGCCCCTGTATGGCCCCCCACTGTCATGTTCCATGTCGAGTGTCCTTCAAGTGTTGGAGCTACCTTTTCTCGGGGCAAGTCATGTGTCCGTGCATCCATTATTGCTAAGGGTCCATCTCGAAGGTATTCTCGAGCAAAGTCAAGGTAATGCAAAGTGATCGATCTCCTAATTAGAATTATATGGTCAATGTTCGCGCGAAGTTTAGAATGAGTCCCAAAGATGGAGAATGCTGATAGCAAGTAAACTGCCTCTGCTCTTCTGTGGCTAAACTGTTTGTGGAAAACTACTATTTAACCTTGAGTGAGCGAAGGAAGATAGTAGCGTAAAGCTTTTCCCATGCCGATAGCGAATCAGGACCCTTTCCTCATGGCTGCCTGACCCTGTAGTTCTATCGCCATCAAGTCACCATGATCCTTCTTCATCGAGATGGAACTATCAAGGTTAATATGACTGCCCCTCAGGGTTTGGATGATGACGTGGCTTGTTTGGATTTGGCTGTGCTCCCACTCTTAAACAATCTTGCTTGAATTGCCTGAAACTCATCCTCACCTGGAAGGTCTTGGTGCTGCATCCGATGCTTGATAAAATCATATGCTTGTATGTCGGTGATGTTCTGTGTGGTATAGGTCTCATTTTTAGCTATCTTTCTTGGAAGCTCCTGCTCGGAATAATCAATGAAGTCATCATTATAAGCATCAATGATGATGGCCAGGAGTTCATCCAAGTTGAGACCTTGATCAATGCAGTACGGTAGGTGTAAGGTATCATCTACGAAAAGGTACTCCTCCCCTTCGATGATAATTGGCGTAAGAGATGTGATTCCAACTAGGGAAGCTGTTGCTTTTCTTGGGAGGCCCTCTGTGGCCTCTATGTACTTCTCCAACTGTTTGGCTAATCTGGGTTCATTTTCGAAGTCATAGACTTCTTCCTCATAATCCTCTTCTTCTTCCTGATGTTCTGCGATGGCCCCTCTAGAAGGTTGGATTTGATGTCCAGTTCTTCTAAATATGGCCTAGCTGCCCTCATATTCAATGGTGCGAGATTAAGGGGTCGCACCGATGGTTCCCCTGTCCTATTTACTTCTTGATAATGCAAGAAGGTTGCGAAGGCTTGAGCTGATACATATTTGTGCCCTTAAACCTTACATGTCATGTATGCGGGCATTCTTTCAGTCCTTCTTCTAATTGTTTTCCCTGATATATGGCTTAGTGCTGTCGTGATAGCTTTAAGAGAGATCCACGTTTCGATTTGTCCTTGAAGTCTTACTTCCTGGCCCTGGAGATCTTGATTATATCGATCAAGGATATCTTGACAATAAGGCGTTGTTGTCTCATAAAGATCAAAGCTATGCTGAAAGACTTGAAATACCTCATCGATTGATGCTTATCTGATGTGCTCTGAGTTGCAGTACCATTGAGCAAATTCTGTAGGCGCCGAAACTATGCAAGGTGCAAATAAAAGCTATATAATAGGATGAGGAGTATGAAAAATCGCCTAAGTAAGCTTCTTGTGGCTTCAAGTAGGAGCTGAAGGATATATATACCCAAAAGACTCTTAGGGTTTCATGCCTTTTTTTTCAAAGCTTAGGTTTTGTCTAATAGATGAATACTTGTGCTAAGAATTCACGCAACCAAATCATGTCCTTTTTAGTTAAATATTAATAACGGGGTAAGTTGATCTACGCACTAGAAAATTTTAATGGCACCAACACTTTCCTTAACATGCTCAGGGTCTAAGCATATCGTAACTGGACAAGGCCTAGGCACTATTATATTGGCACAAGGGTGTAATGGTGCGAGGGTGTAGTGAATAAAGTGGAATCACTTTCTACTTATGCCAATGTATGCTTTTGAATTATGTAGACAACTGGTGCTGAAAGAACTAGTCGTTTCAAAAATCAAGTCCTAGAGTTTGCACAGCAAGGAAGGTAAAGCTAGGCAACTCGGTATGATGTGGGGAAGTTTAGAAAGATTAGGAATCAAGGATATGTGTAGAAACTAAAATGAAATAAATAAATAAATAAATAAATAAAAAGATTTTATCATTTGCATTTGCGGGCAGGGAAAGAAAAAGAGTGAAAAAAATTGACTACGATTTAGGGCAAAATTTTTCCAGAGCTACAGGGTATGGGCGACAGATCCCGCGCTTGGAGGTCCTGCGATATTTTGGCATGGCCCTGGGGCGCGGCATGCGTCGCCTCGCGCCTTTCTTCAGGCGACTCAGGGTCTTGAAGAGGTTTTTCTTTGTAAAGGTAATGAGATGCTGAGTAAGATCCTACTGCAGGTGTTTGATCGAAGTTTGCAAGTCAATGCAGGTGCTCAAAGCTTTGTTCGGGAAAGATGAAAATAAGACAGATTCTTTGATGTGCGTGCGACTTACCCCGCGCTTGGGGCCTCTGCGAAAGTCTGGGTTGAGGCCAGGGCGCGGCATGCATCGCCCTATGCCATATTTTTGCCTTCTTGCTAACTTTGTGAATTGGTGTTTGCTATTTACAGGTTTGATCTAAGCTTTTTATATCTTTGCTTCTCTTCATAACTTCTGACTATAGCTTCTATCTTTTATTACAGATTGCCCAAAATCCGTCACTGTGAAAGGGTACGGATTTAGGGTTTTCTACAAATTTGGCTTGCTGCAGACTGGATTTAGAATAAAATGCAGTTTCGGGCTTGCTTCCTGTTTCTGAATCCGTCCCACTCTTTAGATATTTCAAGCTATTAACATTAACTTATTACAATTTTATGCTATTCTACATGAGCCTATACTATTTTACAGTTTCGTGCTTACTATGCTAAGAACAAGTCGTTGTTCTGCTATTGCTAAGGTATTTTTGAGTATATTTTACTAGTACAGACTACAGATCCATCAATAGTAATACTGGTTGAGCACATCCGATGCTTATAACGGCTTAAATATAATCTGTTAGCACAATTGCATTCAAAGATTTTCCATAGATTGATATAATAATTATAGCTGGTCAATACGGAATTACTAGTTATGTGATAAGCTCGGTCTATAAGATATTCACCCAGACTCAATATGTTATCTAGCATTACTTATAACTGCCTGATTACCAAATTACAATGGTGCTATTCTATAAATGCTAGAAAGTTCAATATATAGCATCTTCTTTTCTTTATATAATAAAATTATCTTGTAAGTATGTATGTCATGCATCAAACGTGGGCGGCTTGGATTGTGCCATGTGGCATGCCATGTGTGCTTTTTTAATGCGAAAAGGTGCTATATGCGTGTGTGTGCTCTTTAATGCGAAAAGGTGCTATAAGCCCGTGTATGTTTGAAAACGGCGTCGGGAAGATATGGGGCAGAACTTCTTGGCTCGTGGCTATGGCGTAGCTTTTTAGTACCTAAGTGGAGAACATCCTGGTCATAAGGATAGGCATTGGGAATATACACAGGGCTTTAGAGCATCAATTTGTGTAGGATTTTGTATTTCATTCTAAATCTTACATTCTAAAATTTGATTCGAACCAGGTGAAATCTTCTTAGAATGTCATTTTCGACCTGCTTAGAATGGCATTTTCGACCCCAGTACCAGGTGAAATTCGTTGATATTTCGCTCTTCTGTTGTTTCTGCTCAGTCTTCTGAACTCCAGTTTACTTTGCATGGTAACCACTTTTGTTTATTAATTTATTTCTTTATTTCAGAAAGGCGTTTCTAGGGAAAGATTTAGGGAGATATTACAACTCATGGGCCTTCCACTCCGTCTGGATAAGGTGAGAAGAGTGTATGGCTGCCCAATCTAAAATTAGTTTGTTTCTGTAGTAGGCCGGCATAGCAATGGAAATATACCTGAAGAGGTTTAGCAATGCACAACAGTCTACATGATGGCAATGAAGTTGGAACTTTGTAGAAATGATGAGCGTAGATGGTGCTTTATAACACTTTATTTACATTGTTGCGCTTCAACGTTTCCTGTATGGATTGTGGATGCAGTCGCAACTTCATTTACAGCTTTCTATTTGCCTTTTTTAAACTGATTTAAGCTCTAATTTAAATGCATATACACTTTAGAATAGACAGAGACTCATTCAGACTTCCTATTGCATTTACACTCTTAAGATCTTCGAGACTTGCAGACTAGACATAGAACGAACCATTTCAACTTTCCACTTCATTCTAAGATTCATATGGTTGCGAGATTGATTTAAGAGGATGGCAAAGAAAAAATCTTAGCCATGATATATGCAAGGGTTTTGCATATGCAAAGCTTTTGAAATACAAATTAGTTACTTATTATTAAAAACACAAAATCTATTCCTGATAAACATCATTCTACACACCATATACTTGCTCCAAACTATGTGAGAAATGAGAAGAAACAGTGTATTATCTGAATATTAAGCTTCGGGTTTGTTAGTTTTGTTTTCAGCCAAGTATAGTTAAAAGAAGTAATCAAGGCATATGCCTTTGTTGGTTACTTCGTTAGTTATGCAGTTTGAGAAGAAGGCAATCAAGCTGTTGAGGTTAGACTCATTATATTCCATGATAGTGCATTGCTTTTGGAGTATGAAACCTTAACTTAGTCATTTGCTGCAAAGCACGGGAAATTCTATTGCATGCATTGTCTTGCAGTTGGCTTGCAGTACATGAACTGAGACAAAGGAGAACGTCTATGTACATCTTTTATATGTTGTCTACGATACCTTTGCTGTTGAGTGAAAGCCTTATTTTGTGCTCATGTATAGTTAAAACTCTTCTCAAGCATCTATATCCCCACAGTGATTATATTATTTGTAGGATGTCAAGTGACTTCTGTCAGTGTCAGTGGGAAATGCTAGCCTGAGGTTGGAGTATCTGACATCATCGTCTAAAATAATGGAGGATGATAGCTTGATTATGCCCTTGCAACTATCTGAGTCTTGAAGGAAGTAAGTTTTTGGCTGTAAAAATATCTTTTGCAAATGCACCAGACAAATGAATATCCCTGCAACGAAAAAGATCAGTACTCTTCTGCATCTTCCTGTGTAATCTTTTTGTTTTATTTTGGTATCAATTGTTGAGGCTCTTCAAAATGCTGATATTTTTGCAAGATGCAACATTGCAACTTAAATCTAAGCTGGTCAGAAATGAGCATTGCAAATCTCTTATGTTCAATTCCCTGGTCGCAAGGCACCCTTGGTCTGCTTGTGGCCGCAGAGATTAAGCTGATTTTGTAAACCATAATGTTAAGAGAAATTGACAGGACCATATGTTGAGAAGCTTCCTGTATATCTGAGCTACATTCGTCCCTCGGATATTACTGACATGGAGTGTGCATGACATGTTGATTAAGAATTATTCTGCCTAATGCATTGAGGATACATGCTGCTAATGCTGAAAGGGCTTGGTTATGTTTGAGTGAAAGTTTGTCTAGCATTATTTTATGTCATATAAAGTTAGAGTTTGGCTAAAGTTTTGTTTGTCCTTTGGTGCTTTCATCTCAGTGCACATTCAATCGCGTCATGTAGTTCCATTTGCATTTTGAAGCAGTCAGGCAAGCATGAGAAGGCATTCTGGCTGAATATGTATTCTGGCTGAATATCCAGCTGGTTTATAGCAATGCTAGCGTCTTAATTATACTCCTGTCAAGGGTTCTTTGCGAGATCTTGCACAACGTATATTGATTCTTTTTGCCCCAAGGATGAGGATCAAGATAATCCCGACAAAGTACCTGATTTTGTTGAAGGCATGATTTACAATCCAATTGACGGTGTCATGATGATTGATCGATATGCTTCCAAGAAAGAAGCCAAAATGAAGGGCAATAAGATTAACTCTGTTGATTGGTGGTTTAAGTCTTGCTAGAACTTATGATGTTTTTAAGGTGATTATTCAATCTAAATGAATTTAGGTTGCTACCTTATATTGCTGGAGATATGGCAGATTAATGGATATAACTTCAAGCGTAATATTTATTTTGTTCCTGACATGAACTAGAAATTAAATGATGGCAATACAAGACGAAATTTTAAAGCATATGGATATCTTAATCAAGTTTGATACTTCTGATCTAAATTGTGTTGTGTGGAACGTTAGATTATGAGTTCCAATGTTTAAGCAATGCATTGCAACACTAATAGTTCCATGCTTAAAGAAATTTAATGTAAACCAACCTTTAAACCCAAAAATCTGAATAACTCATTCCGAGTATTGTTCAAGTAAAAATCACAAAAAATGAACAATCACATGTAAAGCCCACCAACGGTGGGCAATTTACTCGTACCATTATAACTTTGTAGAAGCATTATAACTTTACAAATTTATAGATACCATTATAACTTTATAGAATCCGAAGCAAAGTTTAATATGAGAGCCTTTTAATGTAGAAGAACTAAATTCTTGTAATGAGAAGTCTATAAAACGAATACCTTTAAACATAATTATACTAACACGTTTTCTTTTAATTAAGACAAGATTTAGTGAATCTCTAACTCGTCAAAAGTAACCCAATATCTTTTCCCTTCGTATTCGTTTTGCCAAATTCATGTCCTTCGGAATAACAGTGACTCGTTTTGCGTGAATAGCACAGAGATTTGACTCCTCAAACAACTGACACAACTCTGTCTTAGCTGCTTCTTGGCAAACCCTGAGCATCATAGGGGTAATCCTGTACTGCGTCATGAATTCCTGCATAATTTCTCGCACTAGCCTCTCAAAGGCGGCTCTTCGAATCAAGAGATTAACGCATTGTTGAAAATGCCTAATTTCTCTTAGGGCCCTGGAATGCTTTGAGTTTGGCCCATGCTTTGCCGGTTTCTTTGGCTCTTCAGGTCGAGGTGGGGGATTCCAAATATCCGCTGGGGGTCTTTTCCCTTTTACAAATCTGGGAATCTTTAGTATGCTATTACCAATGATTATAGGCAATCCATTGTTTCATATATGCACGGTAATCTTGCAACTTTCTCTGGTATTCCCGATCATTCTGGAGGCTTAATGGTCTCTCCTCTGCTCTATACTTCTTATCTGATTTCCCATGGGTAGGCCATTGTGGATAAGGTGGTGGTGGTGCTATAGCTTGCTCCGAGAGATTTTGTTCTGTTCGCTCCGGATGTCCTTGATCACAAATTACCAGATTCAAATTATCATACCTATCAAGGCGTCGTTTAGATCGTCTCTTCCGTGAAATTGACTCATCTTGTTCTTCCGATTTTTCTGCAGCCACATGTGTCACTTTTTGCTTACCCCACCGTACTTTCCTCCTTTTTCGCGATTCTGAGTCCTTTCCCTGCTGCGATTCTTCTTGTTCTTGTGATTCTGATTGCTGCTCTTCTGACGACGACTCAGCATAATCCACTAATACCACCGTCTCGTCTCCTTGTGAACTCCGTTCCTCGGATGAATCTTTGTTCTCGAACTTTGGATGCTTCTCAGGGTAAATCTGCTTGCCTATGCTTACATGTCAAACACCTTCACGAGCTTGGTATTTTTTGGCTGTAGCTTTCGTGCGTGCCATATCAAACTGCTCTGGAGTTGGACGAAAATTCTTAGAGGTCTCCTTTTGGAGAGAATAAGAATAAGAATAATAATAAGAATAAGAATAAGAATAAGAATAAGAATAAGAATAAGAATAAGAATAAAAATAAGAATAAGAATGGTTTTTTATCGTCCACTGAGACCAATCGGCCTATGGGACCCAGAAGGAGCGCAACAAACTTATTACTGTTCGGGTGAAAAAACCCCCCACCCGAAGGATTTTCGAGGGAAAAACCGTGGCAGCAATAAGAATGCTGTCAATCTGTACAAGTATACATCATCATGAAATAAATGTATATATACATGTCAAGTGCGTGCCCAAGGACATAGCTGATCTCGCATGTCTATAACCTCCTCGGTTGGTATGATCCCAAAGACCACGGGGATGCCGCTCAATATCACATGTAGCGGCTGGCCAAGCCCGACCAACTCAAAGATAGCGCCAGTCCGGATTTGATCATATGTTGGGCAACTTTGAAGGGTATGAGATTCATCCTCAATGACTCCCATTTGGTAGCATTGACAGAGCCTGGCCCCGACGTGACTCACCAATCCATCCGCTGTCTCAATTCACCAAGATGATGTGCCCTTGTGCGAATGGAGGCAATGAGTCCGCCTTTTCATGGGCAAGTGGGTGCGCAGTAGCATTGCGGGCCTCGCTCCAATGTGGGATTTATGTGGCGCCGATAGTGTGCTATCTTGACCTGCTCAAGAGCCAGGCATCCCAAAGCTTGCCGAGGAAGCAAGCGTCAAGATATTGCCTCAAGCTATGGCGACCGCCTCTGTTGCACATGTATGCACATGTGCTCCCGCACATTCCATCTAGCCAACCATTGAGCTTTTTTTCCCTCCAAAGAGGCCTTGAGGCGCTAGGCCCCCATTGCCATGATATAAGCTAGTTTAGGGAGACGAGCATCGTCCATATTGACCGCCTTCTGAAAATAGACAATGTGGCGATCAAGGGTCACCCTCTGAAGATGCAAGAATCCTGTCTCCTGCAGTAGAATTTGATATGGGACTGTGGACTTCACCCCTAGTGCTCGTACCAAGAAGGCTTTCTGCACCTGCTCCAAGTCATTCCAAGTAGCGAGGGATACTACTGGGCCCCATACTTCAACCCCATACAAAAGGACAGGCTCCACTAAGACCTTGAACAGGCATGACTGATGGCCCCAATCATACAACTCCGCTCTATGACTATTATTTTGCATTGCATATAGTGCCTTCCAGCCCGCCGTCGTAGCCGTATGGATGTGTCCCAGTGCATAGTAAAAGGAAACTCCACTCCTAAATATTTGTATGTGGATGCTACTTCCACATTCTGCCCTCGGTAACTGAAGGAAGGGATCCTCGGCTGACGTGAAGATGATATAAAAACCACCTTAGTCTTGGCCAGGTCGACGCGCATATCAGTCGCTTGACAGAATGTGTCCAGGGCATCGAGATGTCGTTGCATGTCTGCTGGTGTGTAAGCTAGGAGGTCCACATCATCAGCATATATTAACTGCCTGATGATCTGGTAGAGAAGGTGAGCTCCGTCGCCCCATTATCAGCAAGCCAGCTCTCCAATTGATCAATGTAAAGCCCAAACAATGTTGGGGAGAGAGGGCATCCATGACGAGCCCCGATACTACTATCAAATGGTTGGCTTGTCGGGCGCAAACCCATTCGGAAAGCATCTTTCATATAGCGTATTAATCGCATTCTCGCAAATCTACAGAACCCCCAAATTGCCGCAATCTTGCCCATAGTTTTTCCCAAGGCACAACATCAAACGCCTTCGCAAAATCCACGAAGCAACAATATAGATCCTAACGGTGGTTCCTGCTGTCTTCAACCGGAGTTCGCAACGTGAAGATGAGGTCAATGGTTGAGTGCCGGGGTCTGGATTCTGCCTGGGTGAGGGCCCGCGATCTCGCCGCCTCCCCCAGCCAAACTACCGCTTGAGAATCCCAAAGAAGCAATTTTGCAAACACCGAACCGCCATGATTGTAAGGTAATTGGTCGGACAAAGGCGGTCACCGCCTTTATAGATGGGAACAACTCGCTATTGGTCCACCGCAAGCATGGAAGCCTTCCCAGAATGCCTTGTTGAACAAGGCAAGGCCAAATGGTGGTATTATAGACACCGCCCACTTAAGCAATCCCGCCGCATACCATCCAGTCCTGGCTTTCCCATTGGCAAGACGCCAGAAGCCTTGTTCCACGTCCGAATCGCGGATTTCTAGCACCGGGTCTTCTTGCGGGTAATGCCGCATGCGCACCTCGAGGGTCATATAGTAGCTGCAAGTATTGCCTCCATCGCCAGAGTGATGTTCCCCGTGGGATGTACCGCTTTCTAAGAACCCTTCGCCGTAAGGTCCCGGGTGACGCCCGTGAGGTAAAACATTTCCCTTTGATGCGCCGCGCAATGTATCCGCTTTCTTAGCTTTAAGGAAGACGCTGTATTGTCTAACCGCATGTGGGCGCAGCGTGGTCTCAGGACTTGACGACGCCAGCCGCTTATGTTCCTTGCACTCGCATCAAACCATTGATTACGCGGGAAGGTTGTGTTCCTCGAGGTCCGTCATGCGCGTTTATCCCAAAGCATCTCTCCGCCAGCCCCTAAGCACATCGGGCCGGCCGCCCGCTTGCTCTAGTGTAGGATATTGCAAAATTTCTGCCCCTGCATGTTCATAATCCAATCACAGCTGAGGCATGTGAGGAGTTGTTGCACAGGGGGTTCGCACAACCTGCCAAGCCAACTTCAAGTAAAGTAGTAAGTGGTCTGAGTCGATCTCTTCATCCCTATTAGTTGTTCCCACCGGAAGTGCTTGACGACATGCATATCCTGCCGTGCACCAAAGACATAGTCCTCCACACTAGATCCTCCCCCGGTTTTCCCCTGCCTACAAGTGCTCTTGCGGGTGGACGGCCATTGTGCCAGACCATTGCAGATTACAAGATCAAAGATACCACAGAGCAAAAGCAACTGTCTACCATAGCGCGTGACCTGATTGTCACCTGATGTCTATGACCAAGCTCCTTCTGTAGGATGCAGCTGCAATATATCATCAGTCAAGGGATCAAATCTCATGGATTGTTCTATCCCAAAGGCGCTGCGCATTGAAGTCTCCAAGAGTATGACACCGCCAATCGCTTATGTTTGCCAGATGTCATCATATAGATCGACATAGGGTCCAGCCTATCCACATCCGAAAGTGGGTGTGATAGAAGTTGCTTTCTCGCATGTGGAAAGTAGCGGGCCGCCACAAAGAGGGGTCTCACATCGCAGCTTTGTACATGCACCCACAAGTACCTAAGCAGTTGTCTATCTTGAACAAGGAGATTGACCGTGCCAAGGCCGCTTGGTAGTAGCAACCCCCCATGCCCCCGCCTTCCCTGGCAATCATTAAAATTGAGTAGCACCGTATCCCGCAAGCTCGGTATCTTGTGTCCTGCATGCTCCCATGTTTCCATGAAGAAGATGAGATCCATGTCCGTGGGTAACCGAAGTTGAGACTATCTCCCATCTCGCCATGGGAAGCCCCGACAATTCCGTGAGACCATGCGAGGCACAATTCCTATTTGTTGGCAAAGTGGTTGGGGATTCAAAGTGGGCGGCAGCGTAAGGGGATGGCGCGGAAGCGTACCGAGATGTGCGAGCAAATGTAAGGTAGGCAACTTGAGCAGGGCTCATACCTGTAGCAAGTGCCAAGCAAAGGGAATGGTCAGGGGCTACTGGAGGGTTAGCAGGATTCGCAGCAGCATTTGGCAAGGCAACTCAGAACGAATTTAAGGAATAGATTAAGGCAAAATTATTGTGGCCAAATTAGGGTATATATGGGGATATTTATGGTTATTTATTCCAACCACCTTCATTTATATTGACCCTAAAATAAAATATTAGAATTCTAAAATTCTTCAATGGTCCTTGGGTTATTTATTGTGGATTTGCACCACATTCCACCGGGGAGTCTATTTTGGTCAATTCTTTGACCTGCTTCTAGTGGAATATTGGCTTAATGCACAATTTTTCATCAAAGCTACTAGAATTCATGGATTCTATTACTATAATTTTCTAAGTTAACTTAATTTTAAGGACGACCTTAACCGTAGAAAATTTTTCCCACTCGAGGTTCAATATTGGGATTCGCACCCCAACTTTTTACTAGGCCAGTCAATTTTCTATCATAAGGTGATGGCCAGTGCTGGATCTTGGTCAGCCAAGATCATAGCTCTGATACCATTGTGATGCTCCTTATGCTATATACGACAGCTCGCCGTATACATCGAAGGACCTTCCCCATCCAACGACCACCCGTCGTACGGGCCATCTATCTAACTCGCGTCTAGGGACCAGACTATCGAGTAGAGGACACAGAGGTGTTATTCCGTCCCGTCCTCTAGGGGTCCCTATATCAGCGGAAGCAAAATATACAACATAAGCACTAGCGATAATAACAACAATCTACCTCAAAAGGTAGTGATAATCCATCCGTCCATATCATCAGATGCAACAATACAATAATGCATCAAATACATCAAATAGAGGCTCCTACCCAGGGTTCAGACTCAAGGGGAAATCGACTGATGCCTGGGGGCCTCCAGATAGAACAGACCGAGTTATAGCAATGACTTGGGCTGGCAATAGACAATGGCTAGGGTTGACCACTCCATCTGCCCCTCCTGTGCATACTTTGCAGATAGGCTAAATCAGGCTCTGTCGTGACTGCAACCTGCCGGAGACGTAATCTACTCCGGGTTGAATCTCCTCGGTCCGATGAGGTAGGAAGGGTTGCATCTCCCCCTCAGGAAGTGCAGTGGCTCTATGGGCAGCTAGAGGATCGTGGCGACACACGTCCGTACTCGACTGAACTCCCCAAAACAAGAGCCAAGCCGACACTTGCAACTCTTGAGAGTCAGGGCGATACCATTGACTCAGGAAGTGTTGGACCCATACCCGGCCCACACGAAGTGACTAACTAGCCTAGCCCGCTATGGGACCTCAGCAGGGTCCTCCCTCCACTTTGCCACTGACCCCGTTGTGTGGTGCTCAGTCAGTCCATAGCCTCCATTGCCAGGTGGGCTCTATGCACAGGGCGCATAATAATGGGAACTAATGGGTCTAAACTAGGAGCATCATCTACTAGTGGCTACTAGGTTTCTACCCCTCTTCCCAATACACAAGAGATGCAAATATGAGATCAACCAACATCAATATCAACATAATCTTGATAATAAATGAGAATAACAACTATAATCCTAATCACATACATCTAACTTATAGTTAGGGTTCATCGATTAGGGTTCATGTTCAGAACAATAGGTTCTAGAATGGCTCTACTGCAATACTGGAATCTATTCGAAATACCTGCCCCTGACGCGCTACCGCTAATTCCCTGGTTCTCCATCTCTAGCAAGTGGTTATAGAAAATGATCCTCCTCTGCTGCTGCAACCCATGCTGTCGAAGACGGTCTTCGAGTCGGAGCTCTGATCGTGAACTGGGGGGTCTGAGGTTGGTGGAGCCAAAAGTGGCTAGGGTTTAAGGTTTAGCCTTTTATATGTTAGGGTTTACATGAATGCCACTTTGCTCAAATAGGTGCGTCTATGTGGCGGTATGCCTATAGGATGAGGCCATGTGGAAATGGCTTCTTACCTTAGGTTGGCTAAGTTATAGATAACTTAGTCATTTCCCCCACATTGGTCATATACAAGTCTATTGATGTAGAATTGTATGGTGGCGTGGCCATACTTATACCGTATATTTTAGGGAAACGTCACATTCCACGTGCACTAAAAAACCAAACTAGAATGTTTAACAATGTAAATATATTGCCGACCTTAGAAATCTGTCCAAAACCCTAGAACTTCATGCCTGTCATGGTTTTCATTACCACTAGATTTTCCACTTGGTCATTGATCTACATAAGCAAATAAGAAATAGAATACAATAGAATAGATTTTTTTAACATCCACAGAGACCAATAAGCCATGGGACCCATATAATGGGCTAGAATAACCCAAAACATCACCAAACATTGAAGACATCACAAAGCTTGGGCAAAAGCCCAGACGAAACTACGACTTAGCAGGCAATTAAATCAAACTTTTAGATTCTATGTAATAATATATGGTTCAAAGCAATGGTTGGATGGCTAGTGGTCCAGAATAATTGCTGTACCTCCACGATAAACTGCCCACTTCTTTTGGAACTGCACTTCTCTGATTTGCATAACTCCTCCATATGCTTGCAAAGCTTTAGAGGTCTTCTTGTATTGAGAGGTTAGTACCTTTGAAATGATTGCCATGCTGAAGAATATGGAGTCGGCTAAGTGCATCTTGAAATCGTACCAGAAGATGGTAAGGGCGATCAGGTCTGACTGCTCCTACCCAACAAGCAAAGACTACTCCATCAATATGTATACACATGACATTATTCAAGAAATAGTTTTCTACTTTTAAAATGAGACATGTCCCGTTTAGGTTTGGGCAGGTTTGGTTCCTCCTTTTAAGCGGAATGGAATACTAGGGTAATTCCCCCGGTAAAAATAAGACAGTGTTAGATATATTTTTATGATTAAAATAAGACCTCTATTTTTTGATGGTTTTCACTAGTATTTTATTAATGTCTTATTTTATGACACCTTATAGCGAAGGAAATATAGGCTCTGGATATGGGCTTCGATTCCAGTAAAGCGTAAGTACCCTCGCATGGTATTCGGCTCGCATCATCTGTTTTTTTTTTTTTATTATTATTATATGTTGTTTGGGTATAAATGTTGTCATGTTTGTAGCCTAAAGCATTTATGTGGCCAATTTTCCATGCAAAATGGCTCATAATGGAGAATGGAACATTAGGCCTATGACTTGTTGTTTATGAATTCTAACTATGGGTATTTATGCTCTTTTTGTGGTTTTGTGGGCTTGTCCCTAATTTCGTTATGGATGCAAATGACCTATTTTTCCAAAAACCCAATGAAACCTAAGGAAAATGGTTGATCTGCCGATCTGGAATTTTGCTTCGATGGAGCTGCTATGCTGGACGATTAGGGTCGGTACATGGCCGCATGTACATCCTTCGATCTACTCTAAGTACTACTACCCAAGGTTTGTGGCTTTACTGGCTTAGAACTGTCGGTAGAACTGAATTCTACTACATATATCACTGTGTTTTCTTTAGTGCAAGTAGGGTGCCCGGATTCTCTCATAGTGGCATACCCAACTCTGTTAGCATGACTAGAAAGAAAGGAGATTTAAATTATGCTACCAGAAAGAGGATTGCAGAGGAAAAGCTGAAATCTACCAGCAATAAGAAGATCTTCCAATTCCATAAGTCTGCCAATAGTTCACCCTTGAAGATTGATGCAGTTGGAAATGGAAGCATGATCCCTGATAGCATTGCTGCTGGCAATATACCTTGTATTGCTGCTGCCACTGCCAGTTTTGCTGAGCCTATTCTTGAGCATGGTATTCCAAATAGCAGACCTATTGATATGGAGAGCAGCAATCTAAAGAATGGGCTGCCCAAGACTGACATGAAAATTACTGGATGCAACACCAGAAATGAAGCCATTAGGATGGAAAGCAATCTGCCTCAGCATTTACAGGTTTGAAGTTCATTATATTTCTTCTGTGCTTGATCTCATTGATTGCATACTAGTTCAATAATGCAAAATTTTCTCTCATCTTTATTCTTGATTATGATCTTGCCACTGATCTAGACATTGTACATGTTATTCTTGTTTTGAAATTATCTCATGTATGAAGCCATACTATCTGGTATAATTTAAATAATGCTGCATGCTATTGATCTGAGCTTTCTTCATTTTTTAATTGCTTATTATTTGTGGTGCTTGTTCCACATCATTATTTAACTATTACACGTACTCCTGTCATGAGTGGTTTGTCATTATCAGTAGATTGATTTCATGCTATCCTTAACAATCGCATGCATATGTTGATTGCTAATAATTTGATGAGCATGATGAGGAAAATCATATAATCCTCTTGCATGAGCATATGTAACTGGTTAATATGTTGTTAAATCTTATAATCCCTAAGCTGATCATGCTTGATCTGGTATCATAGGCAGCATTTCAATTATTTGCTTTAATATGCATAAGCATTGGACTTGTTTCCCAAGCTGTGTACTACACATAGATTGCTGTTTTTTGCAGAGCAGTAATTCCATGACTTCTAAAATACTTGGATGACCATGCCTTCTTAAATACCTTGATACTCTCATATGACTGTGCAAACTAACTTACTGCAGAATAGTTATGCACAAGGCACTTATGCATGGTCGCTACAATAACCTTGTTTCATTATGCTTACTCTGCAGGGTATATTGATTGACTGAGCCCCTATAAACTCTTCTTACAGTTGCAGATAATTGTTGTATTCTGCCTTAGTTCTAGGGGTGTTTGCATGCTTTTCTACCTTGTTTTTTTTGTTGTTGCAAGCAAGGTGAAGGGTGATAAACTCAAAAGATCCCATGACACCTGCTACCAAATGCATTACAACCATGACTAATGCTTGTGTATGTTTTGTTGGTGCAGGTAACAGGATCTTTTGCTCCTTGCTATGTTACATTTTAAAGATGTTCTATTTTGCAAGATATTTTGTTGCTACTTAAGCTCCATATTAAGTACATTTGGTACTTAGTTATATTGACTGGATCTTATGATTGTTACAATTCTGTTATACAATTGTTATTACTGCAAAGGTAATGCAAGTTTATGCATAATTATACTACTGGTATTTTACAGTTTCTATGAAATTATAACTTTTTAGTGATCATGTCCTTGGTCTAAATGCTTTTTATACCTCATTGTATTTAGGACTGCTAATTGAGGTCATGTTCTGTTTTTGTAAAGATCAGGACCTGATCTAAAGTCTGGATGGTCTTAGGATCGGACAGATTTTAAGGTTTTTTTTTCTTAACTCCAGTTTACTGGTTATACCAGTAGCCAGGATCATAATTGCATTTGTATCCCTCTTTCTCACGAGTAAATTATTTTATACAGGGAATTACCATTGAAGATGATTATGATTCGAACAATCATTGGATTAAGGAGCTGGTGGCGCTCCAATACGATAAATGCCATATTTACAGCCCAAATTTTGCAGTCCAGAACATCATTGGCTGCATCAAAAATAAGGAGATTCATAACTTTATCATCTTCAAAGAGGTGAATTTGTTTGACAAAAAAATCTCTCCTGTCTCTTATCTTGGTTTCAGTGGTTGGTTCAAAACCTATCAAGCTATGAAAATGGTGAACTTTGAATTTACTAAGTGTAAGGAATTGATTAACACTACGTACAATGAGATGAGCAAAGATTCTATACCAAATAAGTATTTGTCTCGAGGATGATGATGCCAAAAGTTCATGGTCGGTATTACAAAGATTAGAGAAAGCTAATAATATCCCTCTACTTTTGATGACAACAAAGATGCGTATAATACTCCATCCACTTTTTGTACGTGGTGAAGTTTTCAACCCGCTTATTTTCCGATAATGATCCTACGTAAGATGATTTTCGTGGTCTTGAAAATAGTATTGAACAGATAATAATGAGATTGCCAAGAATGACGATCCGAGGATGTTGAGGTGCCTAATCTCACTCTATCTAATTCCTCTTGCTTTCCTTTTAATTATTGAGCAAACCGTGGAAAGTTATGTCGTCATTCATACGCGCATGCTATTTGAAAAGCATGAATTTCGAGCTTTGCCCCCATCGTTGTTGACACTTGGATGGCGCTATCGGGATTACCAAAGAAGATGTTATACACGCCAAAACCGCTGGGCCGAAATTTGAGAAGATATTTGAAACACTTGAAGTGGATTTACCTTTTCGTATGGACTTCTTTGAACAAGTATGTATCAAGAACACTCTTATTGAAATTGGGCGTAAAGGACACATGGCTTTTCCCAATATTTCTAGAAATGATTACTATCTTAAAAGGATTTGGAGATCACTTTCCATACTTCAAGTGCAAATGTGTAAAAAAACTTTGACAAAAAGAAGAAAAAGAAAGAAAAGGAAGAGGATGATTGTAAATGTGGTATTATCCGTTCGATCGGTATTTTTGGTATCTTCTTAATCACATGGAAGATTTATTCCCCGCTCATCACCACTTATGAAAATGGTGACCATCACTAAATTCTAAACGTAATCATGAGGCCAAATTGTTATTGCTTATATTTCCTACCGAAATGAGGAAAACTATGCCGAGATGACCCTTTCTATGCAAAGCAGATCGAAACAAAAAATCGAAAAGTCGCTTTTGGTAACAGCAGAATGGCTGACCGGGCCGAGAAAAATGATTAAACCCATTACTTTTCTTAAGTACCAAGCACCCAAGACTCTACTGCTTTTTGCTGAAAAGTCTTTCTCTAGCAGCAGCAACTTTAATAGCCCTGCAAGTTCTCTAAGGATGCCTCCTAGAATCACCAAGGATCCTAAGCTACCAAATGGGTTTGCAGGGAATCAGAGCAGTCCTGCCTCCAATTGCAACATGGAGAATACTGGAGCTAAAATCGATGATGAATATTCCATCACTAAAGGTGGTAACAGGACTGTGACTCTGGAACAGGTTATTCCTATTGAATTAGATATGGAAGTGGAGTCCTGATGTGCTTCACTTAAAATGCATCATGTCTTTATGGCATGAGCATTATCATTGGCATTCTTGCCAAATTTTTGGATTCTGATCCATGATCAGGAATGCTGATTTCTTTTTGTGAACTTTTTGTTCACTCATGTGCCATTTGGCTTTTACAAGAAAATCAATAAATATATGCTTTTGTTTTCTTAGTATGTAAGAATTGGCAACAATGAATGCTAATTTTGGTCAATATTTTTAGGTGGTCAAAGATTGTACCTGCACCAGGACAATTGTTAAGGATGTCAATAATTATAAGCATCTATCCAGCAAAAGTATTGACAAACAGTTACGTATTGTTCACTTGACCTTTTTCTCTAAATCACTTGAGAAGTTTAGTATTAAGAAATTATTTCATACGGTGATGTATGAAGTGCTAAATGAAAGAGGTACAGAGCTAGTAGATAAAACAACCTTTGCTTGGAAATACATTGATCAAATTAAAGATAAGGTTTATAAACCTTTCAAAGTATTTGCAGACTGCTCAAGCAATAAATGCCCATGTACTAATCCAAATCTGGCCAAGTTTATTGACCAGAGTATTGGTCATATCAAAGAATAGAATAGTTTTTTTTAACGTCCACGAAGACCAATAGGTCATGGGACCCATACAATGGGCTAGTACAATCATTACTACTAGGATTAAAAAACCCCTGCCTCGAAAGGTTTTCAAGGGAAAAACCTTTGCAGTAATGATGATACTAGACAAGCTTAGATAATGACTACTGAGGGCTCAGTAATTGCAGACGTTTATCTAGAACCTCAAGTATGTATAATGCCAAGTCATGCACAGATGGTGCACTGAGAAGTTGTGGAAGCGTGGAATGGAATGCTAAGGTCGAAAAATGATTCCGGACTATCTCAAAAGCAGGGCAACTCAGAAGAGTATGGCTTTCATCTTCAATAACCTGTAACTGGCAACAGGCACATAGTCTCGCTTCTCGCGGCAATTGCGGCCGCTCCCATCTACCTGTCTCAATCCGTAGCCACATCGTCCATGTGGTGCACCTTGCAGATATAGTGGAGATGGCGCTTCATGGCAGAATGTTGAAGAGGCCAAAAACCTGTCTCTTGTAAAAGAATAGCATAGGGCACCGTTCTTTTAACTCCAAGGTGTAAGTGAGAAAGGACTTTGCACCCGCCCAAGCTCTCCCAAGCACTAGCACTAATGGCGTGCCCCCACACTTCGTAACCATACAAGAAAACAGCTCTACCAAAGCCCAAAACAAGTGGGCTTTCCGTGGCCAATCATGAATTTCTCTTGCTAAAAAACAATTGTTTTGCATTGCATAGAGTGCTTCTCATCCAGCCACCCACCCGCTTGGTAATACATCGCTCCCGTGAGTGTGTTCTTCTGTAATTCTACACCAAGATACTTGTAGCTATCTACAACTTCAACTTCGGCTATCATAGTGCATAGGGGAACATTGTGACGAGAAGATTGAACTACCAAAAGCTTGGTCTTTTTGCGCATTAACACGCAGACTGTGTTCTCACGTAAACCGCGTAGCATGTAAATGTTGCCGCATACTAGCAGCTTATGTGCCGAAGTGAAACATCATCAGCATACATAAGTTGCCTAATGATATAGTGTGCCAAATGTGGACCTCCGCCGCCATGATTATCAAGCCATTCTTCCAATTGATCAATGTACAAGCCAAAAAGTGTAGGAGATAAAGGGCAACCCCCACTTAACTCCAATATTGCTAGTGATTTGAGTACCCGATCTTTGGAAATTTAGCAAAACCCTTTCATAGAGCCGATAAACCGTGATTTTGAAGATCTTGTGGAACCCTGCGCTGCTCGCAAGCCCAAAGAAGCTCGCGGGGTAATCATCAAAAGCGTAAGTAAAATCTACAAAGCATATATAGAGGTCTTGTTTCAAACTTCACTATGTTCAATAAGCATGCAATGTGAAAATATGGTCTATTGTAGAATGGCATGGACGAAAGCCTGCCTGTCCTACAGCACGTACACCAGTATGTTCTGCCCATGATGTCAACTGCTTCTCAGTAAGACTGGCTAAGAGCTTTGAAAATATGGAACTTACCATGATCATGCGATAATTAGAAGGGTCATGCTTTATCACCGCTTTGTAAATTGGTACGACCTTACCGACAAAAGTTTCGGCAAGCCTTCTTGCAAAGCTTGATTTAAAAGAGTAGTGATGATTGGAAGCAATAGCGACCCCCATTTAAGCAATTTCGCTTGCAAACCTTGAAGATCGAGACTTGCCATTAGATAGATGCCGCAATCCTTCTTTGACTTCCTCCTCCGTGAATTGAAGAATATCACCTACCAAAGGAGGCACGTAATTAAGGACCCCAGATGATCATATAAGTGGACCAATCGCCATCCCATTGCTGCATAGAAATATGTCCAAGGGTAGGAGGTGGTCGATATAATATTTTGCTTTAAGGTCCGAGGTTCACGTGAAAGCAATAATTCAAACATTTGCTTCGGTGCTCAAAGAACAAAGCGTGCCTTCTTGCGCTTCAAAACGTACTTATAATTATGAATGGCATTATGTCGCGTGATCCGCTCAACTATCATTCGCAATTGTTTTTAAGCCGCTTTGCTTCATCAAACCAGCATTTCTAGGAAAGGATTTCCTACTAGCATGAGCAACACCGTAAGTGCGTGTACCAAAGCAAGAGACAAAGGCGGTAAAGCAAAGTATCGAGAAATGCCGATTACGCTCTTGAAGAGTTGGGTATCCAAAATACCGCAAGCGCAGGAGCTAATGTCCGCTCATATTCAAAAGATCTAGAATAAGTCAAGCGAATGCGAGGGACAGAGCCCGATAGCAATGGGTTGAAGAGGTGGAAGCCGCCACTTTAATGACAAATAAAGTGGATAGTGATCAGATTTTATCTCCCTCATCTCTATGCCCGGTGCCAATTCAAAAATCTGAAATGAGATCCAAGGCTTGCACTTGGGAAATGACATAATCAACAACACTAGTACCACCACCCCCGCCTATCCCGTCTCGCATGTAATACCTTTAGAGTGTGGCCATTGCTCTAAGCCATTACAAAGTACCATCTCAAAGACTTCACAATAACCGGATGAGCTCCCTTCCAAATGTTGAGACGGGTTTATTAGCATCAGCGATGAACGGGAAAGATCAGATCATTAGCGACATCCATAAAGGGTCACGAACATCCTCAAGTATGAGTTGAGCAGCTTGCATTTCAGCAAGGCGAGCATTGAAATCACCAAGAAGAATAACATGCCCCAACCGCTTGAATTGAGCAATGTCATCATAAAGATCACCATAAGGATCATCATGAAATTACATCATATTCATCATAAAAAGGTGATGATGTAGGTGGGAAGTAACAGCAAAGAACAAAAATGGTACTACTATTGTGGCAATGAAGTTTGATCCACATGTAGCGATTATATCTATCAGCTTTTATGAAGCGTGATATATGGAGCAAGGGCATCCTTGAAATAGCAAGCAACTCCACCGCAACCTCGCTGCCCATGACATTCATTAAATAATGAAAAGAATTGATAGCCTCAGAAAATGAGGTAGCCGCTTGGGTGAATGCTCCCACGCTTCCATGAGCGTAATGATATCCATATCTTTTTGCAATGGGATTCAAGCCATCACCTTTTACGCCGTGGAAAACCCTCGACAATTCCGGACACCAACCGAAGGCACATTTCCTAGGAAGGTACATTTGAGGTATGATCGGTCGAATCGAGGGAGGCTGGAGCAATAGAGGCGTAATGGCAGCAGATAAGCGCCAAGAACATCGCCAGCAGCAAAGATCAAAGGGTACCATTAGCAACATCATGAGAGGAATGACCTTGAGCGTAAGAAGATGTGGTGGGTGCGTAAGATGGAACAACACGAGGCGATTTGCAAGATTGGTATGTGCATGGGAAATGGGAGAATGGACTTTAACACCAGCAGTGATGAGTGGCCTGAGCATGATGAAAGACGCCGACAGGTTGCATGTGATGGTGTAAAATACGAAGTTTTCCACGAATCGGCAGCCTTTACCACCATTCTTTTGAATGTCATGGACCTTTTGCAAATTCTGGCGTCTGGCTAACTGTTGGGACTTAGTAAGATCAAAATCCAGATAGAGAGATGTCCCTTTCAATTGCTTGGCCTGCTTGAGGATATCCATTTTAGTACTCAAATTTTGTAATCAGAAATTTCACTATGCGCGGGTGGTGGGGATGCAATGCTCCAACCCTATGTGCAGCAGTGACAACAACTGGTGTTGTGAAGTCCAATTTAGCTAACACCAAAGTCTGTACCTTCTGTTGCAAGTCCTCTGATGCTTCTTCTGGCATGCCACGAATTACCAGATTACACTGACGGTTGTGCCTATCAATGTATTCTCTACGCCTCTGAGCAGATATAGATGCAGATGTAGATGCAAAACCTGTTACATGAGAGTTTTGAAATTGGGGGGAGGATGAACTAGGCATGGATCTCACATTAGGATCATGATGCTGTGAAGAAGAAGTTGGAGGTGCCTTAGTTGCATGAGAATAGGAACGTTCCAAGGCAGCAACTCGACTAGATGTGTCCTTAGCAAGCTCAGTCACTTGGCAGGTCATGCTTTCTTCCAATGCTCGCATGCGAGTATTACAACTCGTAGACACCTCAGAGACATGGCGGAGTAAATCTTGTCTTTGCTTGCCAATATCAACCATTAGGTGCTCCACAGTCATATGACAAGCAGCAAACTCCAACTTTATACCTCAATTGCTTCCCAAAGCTTTGCATGTTCAAAGATGAATTTTGCCGCTGAGCGCTGCCGGGTCATTACGACACTTTGCCAATTCAGATTTCAATGCACATTGAAATTGTGTCATCTCTTGTTGCTGCATGTGCAAAGTAGCTGTAAGAATGTCAAGCTTGTTCTCTAGATCTTTTTGAAGCAAATTGACATAGAGAGGAAGACGTGCTGGACGAGGGACCTTGGAGAAATCATCTGGGGTCAATGCCTCAGTAGTCCGCTCCCTTTCATCATCCTGAGTTGAACCTCCAACGCATGTTGGAGGTGTGGCTGAGCAATATGCACTTCCAACACCTCGTGAGCAGATGCACCGCCCCCCATTAGCATCAGCACCATGTGGTGAATCTCCAACGCTGTTGGAGGTTTGTTTGGGCCAGCTTGCACCGCCAACACCGTAACGGATGTAATCGCTTCCATCATCATGTGTTGAACCTCCAACGATGTTGGAGGTTCGTCTGGGCCATTTGCTCCATCAACACTGGGAATTTATGGCGGACAACGCTTATCCCGTTGAGAGTAAAGATGCAATGCCCTATTTAATGTTTGCTGTTTAAGATGAGCATCTTTATTGAGAGATCGAGTCACATCACCTTTGTAACCGTTATCTTTGTTCGTGGATCTGAGAGACTTCAAGGGGTGACGAGCAGGCCCTGACGAATTTGGCTGATCAAAGGGATTAATACCCACCATAGAAAAGTCCCCTAGCTGCTGCAGAGGAATTGAAGGAGCACTAATCTGGAAATCATTCACAACGGAAAACTCAGAAAGGCTTTTACTTGTGGATTTAATCATATACCGGATAGTGGCTTTAGCATACAAGAATTCATGGATGATTTTACCAGTTTATGCACACAATTCTTCCAGGTACACAAATATGACATTCTGGATTTATCCCCTACAGATATTGATAATATAAGGAATATTCTGATTGAATTTGCACACTGTGAAATTGTTGCTTTCAAGGCAAATCTGGCTCCTAAGAGATTTATTTGGAACGACCCAGCAGTTATGAAAAATATTGAATGGCTCAATGACAATTTGTACATTTCTGGTTTGGACAAAGCCTCCAATAATGTTGTCTTCATTTGTCAAAGGCATATTGCTGATATGGCAAGAAGCAGACTGGACAGCCATGATTTCATAAAATGTGAGATTCCTCATGAGCTTATTAAAAACAGATGTGTGCTGGAGATTAACAAATTGATGAATTGTTGCTCAGACAAAGAGGGCAAATTACCCTACTTAATGGCTACCTTCAAAGCCCATAAAGGTGAGTATAGATGGTTAACTAACGCTCACAATACTATCTTCTCCAATATTGCTAGCTTCATTACTGCAGTGCTCAGTAATTTTGTTGAAGTATGGCCTAAAGTCTGCTTCAGAAAAACTGCAATGATCAGATTATGGAGCAAAAAGAAAGTTAATGCGTCCTGGATTGTTAATTCAGTTTTTGATGTTGTTCTAAACTTGCCTCACAAAATTCATGAGGTTTTTGCAGCAGATATCACTAGATGCTATGAAAACATTCCCTTAGAAGGTAATGAAGGCATTATTGAGGTCATGTGTTGATGTTGCTGACATGGTATGGATATTCATGATGGAGGATCAACATTTATTTGACCTTCTTATCAAATGCAAGAATGGTGATTACATTGTCAAATGGGTCAGGAATCATAATGATAAAGAGCATGTCAGCTGGGATTTTGTGTCTAGAGAGCAGTTCAAAAGCATGAATACATGGCTCTTGTGCAATTGCTTTCTTCAAATGGGTAATGATGTATGGAGACAACAAAAAGGAATTCCTATGGGATTTGCTTGCAGTCCATCTTGGTGCAACTTATACCTAGCATGGTTCGAACTTAGGTTCATTCTTAACCTTGGCAAACGTGGCAGATTTGCTGATATTTACAGGTTTCAAAATACCTCCAGATACATTGATGACTTGAACATTATTAATGGGGGTAACTTGCAAGAGTTCTTTTCTTGTAATTCTGATCTTACAATCTACAACATGCAGCTCTTGGGCATTAAGGATGATACCTGTTATAAAGATATTGCTGGGACTACGCACCCTATTGGTGTTAAAGCTAATTTCTTGAATGTCTCCTTTGAAGTTCTGGATCATGAAAGGGGCTTGTTCATTACTCGCAGATATGACAAGAGAACGAAGCTCCAGTTTAAGGTAAACAAGTTCATTATGGCCACTAGCTGTAGGCCTTATGGACAAGCATCCAAGGTTATTATTTCTCAAATTCTTCCTTATGTTTACGCACACTCGGATGCTAATAATGCCGCTATGGATATTGCTGCACTAATTCTTGCCTTTTGTGACAATGGATTTGGAAGAAATGATATCATCAGGAATGTCGTATCTATACTGCAAACTGAAACCTTTCCTGGAGTGTTGTACAATATCAATGATATGATCAGAGGTTTGAAAGCAGTATTGTAACATGATATGAATAAAATGTTGGCAGCATAGGTTGGGCAGGGCTTTGGCAACAAGGTCCTGCTCACCTTGTTGCTAGTTTATGATAGATAAATTTTTTAACTAAGACCCTCCCTAACCTACGGTAGGAGGTAGGATTTTTTTATTATATGTTGTTTGGGTATAAATGTTGTCATGTTTGTAGCCTAAAGCATTTATGTGGCCAATTTTCCATGCAAAATGGCTCATAATGGAGAATGGAACATTAGGCCTATGACTTGTTGTTTATGAATTCTAACTATGGGTATTTATGCTCTTTTTGTGGTTTTGTGGGCTTGTCCCTAATTTCGTTATGGATGCAAATGACCTATTTTTCCAAAAACCCAATGAAACCTAAGGAAAATGGTTGATCTGCCGATCTGGAATTTTGCTTCGATGGAGCTGCTATGCTGGACGATTAGGGCTTTGCAGACATGGCCGCATGTGTACATCCTTCGATCTACTCTAAGTACTACTACCCAAGGTTTGTGGCTTTTATCGCTTAGAACCGGCTTGTGAACTGAATTCTACTACATATATCACCGTTTCAGTGCTAGGGTGCCCCTATTTCATAGTGGCATACCTAACTCTCTAGCATGACTAGAAAGAAAGGAGAGATTTAAATTATGCTACCGTAAAGAGGGATTTCAGAGGAAAAGCTGAAATCTACCAAAGAATAAGAAGATCTTCCAATTCCATAAGTCTCGCCAATAGTTCACCTCTTTGAAGATTAATGCAAATGGAAATGGAAGATGATCCTGATAGCATTGCTGCCGCAATATACCTTGTATTGTCGGCCGCCACTACGCTTTGCTGAGCCTATTCTCGAGCATGGTATTCCAAATAGCGGCATCTATTTGATATGCGCGGGAGAGCGTGCTTAATCTAAAGAATGGGCTGCCCAAGACCTATATGAAAATGGATGCAAATAATTCAGAAATGAAGCCATTAGGATGGAAAGCACCGGCCAAAGATTTACGTGTTTGAAGTCTTATTATAGTTCTTTCTCAGGTTGATCTCATTGGATGTACCAGTTCAATAATGCAAAATTTTCTCATCTTTTATTCTTGATTATGATCTCGCTAATCGATCTAGACATTGTACAAAGTATTCTTGTTTTGAAATTATCTCATGTATGAAGCCATACTATCTCAGGTATAATTTAAATAATGCCCATGCTATTGATCCAGCTTTTCATTTTTAATTGCTTGCTATTTGTGGTGCTTGTTCCACATCATTATTTAACTATTACATCGCACTGGCCATGAGAGTGGTTTGTCATTATCAAGAGATTGATTTCATGCTATCCTAACAATCTATGCATATGTTGATTGCTAATAATTTGATGAGCATGATGAGGAAAATCATATAATCCTCCTGCATGAGCATATGTAATCAAGTTAATATGTTTGCTAAAATCTATAATCCCTAAGCTGATCATGCTTTGATCCGTATCATAGGCGATTTCAATTATTTGCTTTAATATGTATAAGCATCGACTTGTTTCCTGGCCGTACTACACATAGATTGCCGTTGCAGAAAGCAAAGAATTCCATGACTTTCAAAATACTTGGATGACCATGCCTCTTAAATACCTTGATACTCTCATATGATCAGTAAACTAACTTATCAAGTAGACAGTTATGCACAAGGCACTTATGCATGGTCGCTAAGCAATAACCTTGTTTCATTATGCTTACCGGCAGGTATATTGATTGACCGAGCCCCTATAAACTCTTCTTACAGCTTGCGTATAATTGTTGTATTCTCGGGCCTTTAGTTCTAGGGTGTTTGCATGCTTTTCTACCTTGTTTTTAGTTGCTGCAAGCAAGGTGAAGGGTGATAAACTCAAAAGATCCCATGACACTCGCTACCAAATGCATATAAATCCATGACTAATGCTTGTGTATGTTTTGTTGGTGCGTGCAATGTGATCTTTTTGCTCCCCTTGCTGTTGGCATTTTAAAGATGTTCTATTTTGCAAGATATTTGTCATGCATTAAGCTCCATATTAAGTACATTTGGTAATTTAGTTATATTGATCGGATCTTATGGTTGTTACAATTTGCTTATACAATTGTTATTACTGCAAAGGTAATGCAAGTTTATGCATAATGCACACGTATTTTACAGCTTCTATGAAAATTATAACTTTAGTGATCATGTCCTTGGTCTAAATGCTTTTTATACCTCATTGTATTTAGGACTGCTAATTGAGGTCATACTGTTTTGTAAAGATCAGACCTGATCTAAAGTCCTGATGGTCTTAGGATCTGGATGTATTTTAGTTTTTTCTAACTCAGCTTTGAATGGGTTATACCTCAAAGAGTCGTGGATCATAATTGCATCACAGGAGGTGTTGATTCATTTATTTTGCTACTTGTATCCCTTTTCTCACGAAAGTAAATTATTTTAAGGCTGTGAATTACTATTGAAGATGATTATGATTCTAACAATCATTGGATTAAGGAGCTGGTGGCTTCCAATACGAGCAAATGCCATATTTACAAATTTCAAATTTTGCGTACCCGTAACATCATTGGCTGCATCAAAAATAAGGAGATTCATAACTTTATCATCTTCAAAGAGGTGAATTTGTTTGACAAAAATCTCTCCTCGCTCTCTTATCTTGGTTTCTGGTTGGTTCAAAACCTATCAAGCTATGAAAATGGTGAACTTTGAATTTACTAAGTGTAAGGAATTGATTAACACTACGACAATGAGATGAGCAAAGATTCTATACCAACAGATTGTCTTGGAGGATGATGTTTCAAAAAGTTCATGGTCAGTATTACAAAGATAGAGGAAGCTAATAATATCCCTCTACTTTTGATGACAACAAAGATGCGTATAATACTCCATCCACTTTTGTACAGTGGTGAAGTTTAACCGCTTATTTTCTGATAATGATCCTACGTAAGATGATTTTCGTGGTCTTGAAAATAGTATTGAATGTAGATAATAATGAGATTGCCAAGAATGACGACCGGGAGGGATGTTGAGGTGCCTAATCACTCTCTATCTAATTCCTCTTGCTTTCCTTTTTTAATTATTGAGCAAATCATGGAAAGTTATGTCACTGGCCCAGCAAGATGCTATTTGAAAAGCATGAATTTCGAGCTCTTGCCCCCATCAAGAAAGGATACACTTGATGGCGCTAATGGGATTACCAAAGAAGATGTTATACACGCAAAAACTGCCAAGTGGGAAATTTGAGAAGATATTTGAAACACTTGAAGTGGATTTACCTTTCGTGATGGACTTCTTTGAACAAGTATGTATCAAGAACACTCTTATTGAAATTGGGCGAAAGGACACATGGCTTTTCCCAATATTTCTAGAAATGATTACTATCTTAAAAGGATTTGGAGATCACTGCTTCCATACTTCATGCAAATGTGTAAAAAACAAATTGGACAAAAAGAAGAAAAGAAAGAAAAGGAAGAGGATGATTGTAAATGTGGTATTATCCGTTCGATCAGTGGTATTTGGTATCTTCTAATCACATGGAAGATTTATTCCCGCTCATCACCACTTATGAAAATGGTGACCATCACTAAATTCCCTCGAATGTAATCAAGGAGGCCAAATTGCTATTGCTTATATTTCCTACCCGAAATGAGGAAAACTATTATGCCGAGATGACCCTTTTCTATGCAAAGCAGATCGAAAACAAAAATCTGAAAAGCTGTTTTGGTAACAAAGCAGTAATGGCTGACTGCCGAGAAAAATGATTAAACCCATTACTTTCTTAAGTACCAAGCACCCAAGACTCCTACTGCTTTGCTGAAAAGTCTTTCTAGCAAAGAAGAATCCTTTAATAGCCCTCAAGAAGTTCTCTATGATGCCTCCTAGAATCACTACATATGATCCTAAGCTACCAAATGGGTTTGCAAAATCAGAGCGTACCTCGCCTCCAATTGCAACATGGAGAATATCGAGCTAAAATCATATTTAGTCTCCATCACTAAAGGTGGTAATGACTGCGGACTCGAAATGTGTTATTCCTATTGAATTAGATATGGAAGTGGAGTCCTCGATGTGTTTCAATTTTAAAATGCATCATGTCTTTATGGCATGAGTATTATCATTGGCATTCTGCTACAATTCTGGATTCTCATCCATGATCGAATGCCGATTTCTTTTTGTGAACTCTTTTTGTTCACTCATGTGCCATTTGGCTTTTTACAAGAAAAATCAATAAATATATGCTTTTGTTTTCTTAGTATGTAAGAGAATTGGCAACAATGAATGCTAATTTTTGGTCAATATTTTTAGGTGGTCAAAGATTGTACCGCGACCTCAGACAATTGCTTAAGGATGTCAATAATTATAAGCAATCTCCATCCAAAGAAAAGTATCGACAAACAGCTTACGCATTGTTCACTTGACCTTTTTCTCTAAATCACTTGAGAAGTTTAGTATTAAGAAATTATTTCATACTTGATGTATGAAGTGCTAAAATGAAAGAGGTACAGAGCTAGTAGATAAAACAACCTTTTGCTTGGAAATACATTGATCAACAAATTCAGCATAAGGTTTATAAACCTTTCAAAGTATTTGCAGACCGCCAAGCAATAAATGCCTATGTATTCAATCCAAATCGCCGTTTATCGGGACTGAGTATTATCATATCAGACCACTAACTGAAATCATTCACAACGGAAAACTCGAAGGCTTTTACTGTGGATTTAATCATATACCTGGATAGTGGCTTTAGGCATACAAGAATTCATATGGATGATTTTACTCGCTATGCAATAATTCTTCCGTGTACACAAATATGACATTCGATTTATCCCCTACAGAGCATCGGCAATATAAGGAATATTCGATTGAATTTGCACACCGCGGAAATTGTTGCTTTCGCGCAAAATCCGCTCCTAAGAGATTTTATTTGAAATCCACCCGCCAGCTTATGAAAAAATATTGAATGGCTCAATGACAATTTGTACATTTCTGGTTTGGACAAAGCCCAATAATGTTGTCTTCATTTGTCAAAGGCATATTGCCGATATGGCAAGAAGGTGACCGACAGCCATGATTTCATAAAATGTGAGATTCCTCATGAGCTTATTAAAAATGATGTGTCGGAGATTAACAAATTGATGAATTGTTGCTCGACAAAAGAGGGCAAATTACTCCTACTTGATGGCTACCTTCAAAGCCCATAAAGGTGAGTATAGATGGTTAACTAACGCCACAATACTATCTTCCACAACATAGCTTCACACGCAAGGTTCTCAATTTTGTTGAAGTATGGCCTAAAGTCCGCTCTTTAAAAACCGCAATGATCAGATTATGGAGCAAAAGAAAGTTAATGGCCTGATTGTTAATTCAGCTTTTGATGTTGTTCTAAACTTGCCCCCACAAAATTCATGAGGTTTTGGCAAAGCAGATATCACTAGATATATGCGAAAACATTCCCCAGAAGGTAATGACTCGCGATTATTGAGGTCAGTGTGTTGATGTTGCCGACATGGTATGGATATTCAAGATGGAGGATCACCATTTATTTGACCTTCTTATCAAAATGCAAGAATGGTGATTACATTGTCAAATGGGTCGTGAATCATACGATAAAGAGTATGTCACCGGGATTTTGTGTCTAGAGAGCAGCTTCAAAAGCATGAATACATGGCTTCCCCGCAATTGCTTTCTTCAAATGGGGTAATGATGTATGGAGACAAATAAAAAGGGGAATTCCTATGGATTTGCTTGCACCATCTTGGTGCAACTTATACCTAGCATGGTTCAACTTAGGTTCATTCTCTAACCTTGGCAAACGTGGCGCATTTGCTTTTCATATTTACAAAGTTTCAAAATACCTCCGTATACATTGATGACTTGAACATTATTAATGGGGGTAACTTGCAAAGAGTTCTTTTCTTGTAATTCCTGATCTTACAATCTACAACATGCGTTCTTGGGCATTAAGGATGATACCTGTTATAAAGATATTGCTGGGACTACGACCCTATTGGTGTTAAAGCCACTCTTTGAATGTCCCTTTGGAAGTTCGATCATGAAAGGGGCTTGTCATTACTCGCCAGATATGACAAGAGAACGGCTCCAAATTTAAGGTGTAAATAAGTTCATTATACTACTAGTCAAGAGGCCTTATGGACAAGCATCCAAGGTTATTATTTCTCAAATTCTTTTTCCTATGTTTACGACACCGGATGCTAATAATGCCGCTTATGGGATATTGTCACATCACCTTTACTTTTGTGACAATGGATTTGGAAGAAATGATATCATCAGAATGTCGCATTCATACCGCAAACCAAAACCTTCCCCCGGAGTAAGCTGTACAATATCAGCCATGATCAGAGGTTTGAAAGCGATTGTAACAGTGATATGAATAAAATGCTGCATAGGGTTAAGTAGATGCTTTTGGCAACAAGGTCCCGGCTTCACCTTGTTGCTAGTTTGGCGATAGATAAATTTTTAACTAAGACCCTCCCTAACCTACTGTAGGGAGGTAGGATTTTTATTATATGTTGTTTGGGTATAAATGTTGTCATGTTTGTAGCCTAGCATTTATGTAGCCAATTTCCATGCAAAATGGCTCATAATGGAGAATGGAAACATTAGGCCTATGGACTTGTTGTTTATGAATTCTAACTATGGGTATTTATGCTCTTTTTTGTGGTTTTGTGGGCTTGTCCCTAATTTCGCTATGGATGCAAAATGACCTATTTTTCCAAAACCCAATGAAAACCTAAGGAAATGGTTGATCTCACTTATCCGAATTTTGCTTCTCATGGAGTCATATGCCGACTATTAGGCCTGTGACATGGCCGCATGTACATCCTTCGGGATCTATACTCTAAGTACTACTGCTACCCAAGGTTTGTGGTTTACCGGGCTTAGGAACCGCTTCTATGAGGAATCAATTCTACTTAAGCATATATCATCAGAGCTTTTAGTGCAAGTAGGGTGCCCTGATTCTCATAGTGGCATACCCAACTCATAGTACGATCAGAAAGAAAGGAGATTTAAATTATGCTACCGTGAAAAGAGGATTGCGAGAAAGCTGAAATCTACCAAAGAATAAGAAGACCTTCCAATTCCATAAGTCCGCCAATAAATTCACCCTTGAAGATTAATGCAATGGAAATGGAAGCATGATCCCCGGGATAGCATTGTCAGCTGCAATATACCTTGTATTGTCACGCTTAATCGCCAGCTTTTATTTTAGCCTATTCTTGAGCATGGTATTCCAAATAGCAGTAATCTATTGGATATGGAGAGCAGCACCCAAAGAATGGGCTGCCTAAGACCCATATGAAAATTACCGGATGCAACACCGTAAATGAAGCCATTAGGGGATAAAAGCACCACAAAAGATTTAAGGTGTTTGAAGTTCATTATAGTTCTCTCAAGGTTGGATCTCATTGATTGCATACTAGTTCAATAATGTAAATTTTCTCTTAGCCTTATTCTTGATTATGATCTTGCTAATCGGATCTAGACATTGTACACGCATTCTTGTTTTGAAATTATCTCATGTATGAAGCCATACTATCCGGTATAATTTAAATAATGCCGCATGCTATTGATCCAGCTTCTTCATTTTAATTGCTTGTTATTTGTGGTGCTTTGTTCCACATCACATATTTAACACTATTACACGTGCATCTCCTCGCTACAGTGGTTTGTCATTATCGCGAGATTGATTTCATGCTATCCTTAACAATCGCATGCATATGTTGATTGCTAATAATTTGATGAGCATGATGAGGAAAAATCATATAATCCTCTTGCATGAGCATATGTAATCAAGCGCATATGTTGTTAAATCTTATAATCCTTAAGCTGATCATGCTTGATCCGTATCATATAAGGCAAAGATTTCAATTATTTGCTTGCATATGTATAAGATTGGGATTTGTTTCCCAAGCCGCGGTACTTCATACATAGATTGCTGTTTTTGGCAGAAAGCAAGAATTCCATGACTTCTAAAAATACTTCTTGGCCTGCATGCCTCTAAATACCTTGATACTCTCATATGATCGCAGTAGAACTAACTTATCAAGTAGTATCAGTTATGCACATGGCACTTATGCATGGTCGCTACAATAACCTTGTTTCATTATGCTTACTCGGCAGGTATATTGATTGACCGAGTCTCCCTATAAACTTCTTTCTTACAGCTTGCGTATAATTGTTGTGACGCCTTTTAGTTTGTGTTTGCATGCTTTTCTTACCTTGTTTTTTGGTTGTTGCAAGCAAGGTGAAGGGTGATAAACTAAAAGATCCCATGACACTCCGCTTACCAAATGCATTACAACCATGACTAATGCTTGTGTATGTTTTGTTGGTGCAGTAATGTGATCTTTTGCTCCTTGCTATGTTACATCTAAAGATGTTCTATTTTGCAAGATATTTTGTTGCTACTTGGCTCCATATTAAGTACATTTGGTACTCTAGTTATATTGGATCGGATCTTATGGTTGTTACAATTCTCAAGTATACAATTTGTTATTATCAGTAAAGGTAATGCAAGTTTATGCATAATTATACTACTGCATTTTACGCTTCTATGAAATTATAACTTAGTGATCATGTCCTCGTCTAAATGCTTTTACACCTCATTGTATTTAGGGACTGCCAATTTGAGGTCATGTTCTCGTTTTGTAAAGATCGACTCCGACCTAAAGTCCGATGGTCTTAGGATCTTACGTATTTTAAGGTTTTTTTTTTTTTTTCGACAAAAATCTAGAAGGGTGATATTCTAATCTGCCCATTCAACTCGCGGTAATTTATGTCAATACTCCGGTGTTAAACTACGTTTTAATATACTAGATTGAAGAATTTCTCACGAAATACAAAACATTTTTAAGTTTAGGTTTGCTTGGAATAGAGCAGCGGTTGCACTGATCCAGAGCGTGGGGGACCTCCATCCAAGGTATTTCACTTCATTTTTCATGATGATTAAGATGAGATGTTGTCTCGTGGGTTGTCCTAATTGCATTACATGCCCTTTACAGGGATGGAAAGAAGGTGTTTATATGCTGGAGATGCAGCAGGAAGGCTTGATACCTGACTCCATGATCTTTTGAAGCATTCTCACAGCTTGCAGCCATGTGCGACATGGTGGATGAAGGTTCTTTTTGCTTCTGTTCCTTGAGTCTAGATCATCAAATTTCAACCACATTAGTAGCACTACAGTGTATAACTGATCTTCTAAGATGAGCAGGACATTTGAAGTGCGGAATATGTTATGCCTTATTTAAAGTGGAGCTTTTGGCATTAATCATCTTGATTTAATAACTCTATTTTTAGCATCTAGTACTATGTATTTTTGTGGTTTACAAATATTTTATAGTATGTTTGGTTGGGCAACAATCCAATCTTTGCTCTTTTCATTTGACAGGTTGTCAAACTTCAAATTTTGTGCAATTTCGAGGTTGTTATATCATCAAGTGGGTTGGACATGATCCTTTCTGTAAAGCATGTGTGTGCTAGATCTAAACGAAACGTGGGCATATAAATGAAGAGCTTTTTATACTTATATTGCAAGCAGTATCTTTGGAAACGAGAATCAACCTGGTAAGGCCTAGTAACCCTTGACATTGTTATCATTGTAGGTGGCTAACTTTTAATCCATCTTATTCAGGTGAATAAATGAGTAGCATTTTCTAACTGGCCTCTGATCTACTATCATTCTAACCATAAGACTGGGTTGAGTTGTTGTTCCAGGTTGGGCTGGAGAAACAAGATCAAATTGAGTTACTCTATCTGCTATCACGATGTCTAAAGAGGTTGTATTTGAGTATATGTAGTTCTGGTCTGTCCATATTTAGGCAATATGTTAAAATATGGACAGACCAGAACACCTCGATTAAAAACAACACCTCGATTAAAAAGGAGGCACTCGCGACGATGGGGCTTAGGGTCAAGCCAGCATTTCTCCTGTATCTTGAGCATCCGGAACTCCGCTGGCGATCTTTAGTTCTTTGAAAGCTTGTTCCTGAGCTTCCATCAACATCAATTTTGTTAGGGTTTGCTATCGTTAGGGCCGGACGGGTCTGTTTGATTTCGGCCACTTATAGTAGGGATGGGGAAGACAGTATTGGTCCAAAGATTCATGCGCCGCAAAGCTACGAAGTCTTCTTACTGTTTGGTGATACATGATCCTAATCAGCCGCACAAAAGAGATAAATAATTCGCTTGAAGTTCTTGCCTTCTGGCAGGCTTCTCCATGGTTCTGAAGAAAGGGATTTTCCTCCCCTTGTAATGCACTCATGCAGTAAGGGAGCGGAAGTTAATGGGAATTTGCATCCACCGTGCAATGCATTCCGCCCAAATGTAGTTCCTCACCTCGCAAATAATAGTGCTTTTGGAAATCATCCTGATTCGGCTATAAAAAGTTTCTTATATCAAAAGATTTAGCGATTGGCTTTTTGTAAGTGATATATCTAGTATCTAGAAAGGCAAGGGTAGCAACATGCATGTGTATTGTCTCAAGGAAGTAAGGATGGGTTGTCAGCAATCTTGACACATTAAAAGCCCTACGTACTCCAACTTCAACAACAATTGCTCAAGTGATGACATATTTTATCACCATTGTCGAATGTGGTTCACGCTCGGGTATTCCTCCTCAAGTTGAGGTGGACCATCAAGCTCACATTAAGTGTGGCCAGAACTTATCTTCTTGTGCGCTTCTTGGGTATTTTTTGGTGGCTATTTAGATTTTTCACTGTCCGTTTGGTTATCTCTGGCCGAGACGCTTCTCACTTCCTCCTTTCCGTAAATTCATCAAGTTGTTAGCAAAAATCCTTTGTTCTCATTATGTTTGAAAGTAGTGATGCAAAGGGACTCTTTCGGGTATCAAGAGGGATTGATCCACTTGGTGGGGAATATAATGTACTAGTATTACTCTCCTCGACTTTACACCGCATACGCTTCGCGGCATTAAAAGATGCCTTGGTCGGTTCTCGCTACCTAATCTTCCTCCCATCTAATGGCGATCAATTTCTAGTTGCAATTGCAACTGGACTTGGGGTTCATATTCACACTCCATCATGAATGGTCCAAGGATTTGTGTTTCTATGCTCGTGGACTCGCTTTACCGCATTGTGTGTAGCTGTGGGAAGAGAGCGGCCTGCATAAGAAGTTGGATCTAAGCCTAATGGTCCGTAATTAGCCCATTTGTTTCCCCATATGAGGTGCTTTTGCTAGCTTTCGCCAAGGTACTATGCATCTCAAACTGGCTCAACATTCTTCTCAAAGCTCAAGCTCCTATTGTTATTTCTTCATCTATTCATGATCAACCTGCCGCTTGTCTTGCATTCCTCGCCTATGGAAGAGTTTCCACACACAATACCTAATGGTGTCGCCCTCAAATACAGCCTATAGTTCCTACCACTCTCCCCTCGGTTGTTGTTTCGCTTTCATGCTTCCGAGGTTGTTATGGCTGATGGTCCTAATCTTCGCTACGCTTAAAGAGTCATGGCAATGTGTCAATTGGAAGAAGGCAATGAGGAAGAAGCCTGCTATGTCATTCATTCCAGGCTAATATGCCTCGCTCTATTCAATGGCATGATAACTTGATGTCTATTGATGATCATCTTGATGTTGCGTAACATGTTGATTGTGATGAGGCCATTAAACTTCAAGGTGGCACACAAGGAGTATGATTATGTATCGCGGTATGGGTGGTTTTGCTTTTAGTGGACCATCTCGGCCCCTTCTAGGTTTTGAGTCCCATGTCACAGGTCCCTTGTATGTATCTTGATATTCCTTGATAATAGATTGTCGTCCTTCAAAAAAAAAAAAAAATAAATAAAAAATTAGGCAATATGTTGCAAGCATATGAGAAGCTAGCTCTGTCTTTATATACGAAATTGTTGATAAATTCCTGCTTTTACATTGAGTATGATGTAATTCAACAAATATTGACTCACATGCTGAGTTTGATCTTTCACTAGTTTAGATTTATCAATTGTAGATGTTTTGGGCACAAGTATGACTAGCGCATGTCTAGGCAAATGGAATATCCAGGGTTCAAATTCCTGGACGCTTAACTGTTTGATATGTGTTTCTATTAAGCATCACAGTATTGCAGAGACCAATCATTATCACTTACAACAAGCATTATAACTAGCTTATTTTTTCTTTAATTATTATTTTTAATCTCAATGTGAAAACGTGCATCAATTTTCTGACGATTTTGTATACAAGTTATGTCTTAATATTCTAAAATATGACTTATGGAATGCAAATGTGAGATATCTAGTGTCTGGCGGGATGTAAGGGGGGTATTCGACTTGTGGGATAACCGAAGAGGAGTATTTGACTTCTGGGATAACCAAAGGGGGTATTCAACAACTTGTACAATACATACCTTAGTTTAGACGAGCCTAATACCGTGCACGTCGAAACCACGAGTTTAGTACCCCTATTTTACGAGTCTAATACCCCCCTAAAACCAAGCCCAAATCGAGAGCCAATAAATGCACCGATCTTATATCTTATAGTGGAAAAACAACTTCAATTCATTTTGTAGTATTTTTTTGTTTGGAGTCATAAATGTTGCCACATTTCAATGACATTTTAATGTGACATTAGTATTTTATGACTATAGTAAAAAATCACCCAGATGACCATGGAGGTATCATTGCCTAATCATCAATTTTGGGACGTTATGTGATTAAGAAGTTTTTGTAGGCCTATGGAAGAAAATGTGCGTAAACTCTAAACGACGAACATGCTGCATCATTATTGAAATCCATGTATATAACGTGCCAAAAACGTTGGTGTCGCTGTTGATGTTATTTAGACTGTTCTCCAGTCATTCTCGTGGAAATGCTTGTATTAGGTATGTCGTTTCTGGGCCTTCTTTTGCTATGTTTAATTTAGATTGAGGCCTGATTTGTTTTAGACCACTGGCAGAAATCTTGAACATCTTAACAAACTTTGTAATGAGGGACCCATTAACGAAGCACTTGAAACAGCAGAAATTTTGCAGTTACCAGGGACCATTATTACCAGAAACCACGTTTACAATCTTCTACAAGGAGCCAAGCATTTGGAATATGGCAGACGTGTTCAGTCCCTTATGCTTCATAATGGGCTTGATTCAATTGCCGTGTTGGGTGACCATCTTATCAGACTCTTCACAGAACATGAAAGCTTGCATGAAGCAAATGAAGCATTTAGTAAAGTTGCAAAACCAAGTGCATACACATGGAGTGCAATTGTTTTGGCCAATGCCAGGCTTGGACAAGCCCATATCGCTCTTGAGTTATATCATAAAATGCAAACATTGGGAGTGAAACGGGATAACTACATTTATGTTGCAGTTGTCAAGGCATCTGCCGTGACAAAATTGGTAGCAGAGGGAGTGATCATTCACGACCATGTCAAACAAGATAGACTAGAGTCTGATGTTGTTGTAGGCACCACATTGATCTATATGTATGCCACATGTGGTAACATGGAGGCTGCTTGGAAGGTACTGGAAAATCTGCCAGACAGAAATGTTGTATCTTGGAGTGCAATGATTGCAGGATATGCTCAGCATGGTCAAGGTTTTAAGGCTCTACAATGTTTTGAGAAGATGCAAAACGAAGGCGTAGAACCAAATGTAGTGTCTTGGAATGCACTGATTTCAGGTTACTCCCAGCATGATCAAGGGATTCTTGCCCTAGAGTGTTTTGAGAAGATGGAAGAAAGTGGCATGCAGCCAAACGAAATTACTTTTACGAGTATATTGAATGCATGTGCTTCCATAGGTGCAATACAAGAGGGCAGACTCATCCATAGTAGGATAACTAGAAGCAAGGTTAAATTGGATGTTGTGGGAAATGCGCTGGTTGACATGTATGCAAAATGTGGAAGCCTTGAAGAGGCATGCTTTCTCTTCCATACACTGCCGAATCGAGATATTGTCTCATGGAATGCAATGATTGCAGGATATGCACAACATGAGGAAGGCATTTTGGCTTTAGAATATTTTGAAAAAATGCAAGACGAAGGCATAAAACCAAATGTGATTTCATGGAATGCAATGATTTCAGGGTTTGTTCAGTATGGGGAATGCATTCTTGCCTTCAAATGTTTTGAGAAGATGCAATCTGGAGGCTTAAAACCAGATGAAGTCACATATTTGAGCATGCTAAAAGCATGTGCCAGTATTGGAGCCATAGAAAAGGGCAGGTTCATTCATAAACAATTAAGAGAACACAGTCTAGAAACAGACGCCTTTGTACAGAGCACCCTGGTCGATATGTATGTGAAATGTGGGAGCTTAAAGGAGGCAGACCAAGTATTCAAGAAGTCGCCGAACCGGAATGTAGTGTTGTGGACTTCAATGATTGCAGGATATGCCCAACATGGAGAAGGTCTGCGAGCATTAAAATGTTTTAAGGAAATGCAGCTGGAAGGAATAAATCCAAATGATGTAGCATTTACTATTATTCTTATAGCATGCTGTCATGGGGGCCTGGTGGATGAAGGTCACTGGTTTTACATGTTAATGGAAGCATGTTGGGGAATCATGCCAACAATTTCTCATTCCACTTGCATGGTTGATCTTTTAGGCCGTGCAGGATGTCTCAATGAGGCAAAGGACTTACTCCAGGCAAGTATGCAAGTTAGTATTGTGGCATGGATGAGTTTGCTTAGTGCCTGTAGGTTGCACTTGAATGCACAGGTAGGCAGGCAGTGCTTTGATGAAATTGTCTCTTTGGACTCGAGCTATGGCCCTGCATATGTACTTATGGGAAACATCTATGCTAATTCTTACATGTGGAAAGAACTAGAAAATATGAGGAAGCATATAATGTGCCTGCAAGTTATTTGTGGAGGGATGCAATAAGATTCTAAGGCTCAGATTTCTTTGGGTGCAAAATTTCCTATCAGCTTCAAGTTCATCTAAGCCGATATATTTTTATTCTGAAGCAGCACACTCACCATATTGCTGAGCTCATCCACTATCTTTTGCTATTGTTCTCTACTACAGGGACACAACTTGAGGCCAGCAAATGAGAAGATAAAGCTGATGGCCCTTGTTTGAATTGGGATTTTTTAACCTTTGGGATTCTTGAGCTTGAAAATCTTGTATGTGTCGTGCAGATAAGCCTCCAATCTGGAGTCAATCTCTTGTTATAGATTTATACAGTATCGCATCTACCTGTGCTAACTATGATTTTGACAATACTGGTTCGAGTATTGCACAATATTTGTAAATAAGGTTCGTTGATATCATTGGGAACCTTGTGGACTGATGCAAGAGGATACCAAAGGATTTGTTTTCGTAAATTTTATTATGGCCTTATTTGGGGATTAATAAAACCCCTGCGGAAGACATGATGTGCTCCACTTTCTTTAGATTATGAACGTTGTCTGATCAAAAAAAGAAGAAGAAGAAGTAGAAGGAGAATAGTTCATCTCCACTGGGGCAGTATTGCTGTCTCATCTTCGGCAGTATGTATCCCAGTCAGTGGTGTTCCACCTATAAGGATGTCAAATAAAAAGGTACAAGGTGCATGATTTACATAGATTCATGCATGCAAGCTCTCCATTAAAGGCAGCAGCCCTACTAGAAGATTTACGGAAAATTCAGTTAAATAGATTACGTTCAAAAGGTTTAGTTCTTTAGGTGGTTAGCGCTGATGGATGAGTTATTATGATGGAAAAGTTCAGCAGAACGAGGATGCAGGTTGATACTCACTGCCCTTTGGGTTGCACGACACAACACATGATTTTATTGCTCAGTTTTGGCAGTTCATGCTCCCTATTTTGGGTTTCAGTCTCGCAGTGGCCAAAAATATTATGGGCAGCTAAGAAAAAAGTACTTACATGAGAGTTTGATGGTGATGGCTAAATGTGGCCGTTTTGGTCTCCGTGGACGATTCAATTCAAACCATTATGTCGCTTTTCGCAAAGAATCTATTTCGGTTTGAATTTTTATTTGCCGGCAAACAAATTGTGGGGTTTGCTTCAAAATCGGGCAAATAATCTTGAGTTTATATTCAAAATCCGGTGGAGCATGACACTTACCGGCAAATTATCTGGTTAAAGCTACCGGGGATTTCGAAGCCTGCCTGAGTGAGGTGGCACTTATGGGCATTGCACATCATAGGATATGGGAGGCTATATGACAAAGACTTTGATGTGTTGGTGGGTTCTCCTTTTGTTTGGAGTGCAAGTTACAAAGATGAGCAAAGCAACTATGAGGTCACCCTTACATGGTGGTTGCCCATCACATGGCTTTCTTTCTGGGTCTGCCCCTCTTTCAACAAGCCAAACAAGGAGGGCCTTTAAACTTGGTTTCTATTTGAGCTTTTAGCCGTTTCTTTTCGAGTCTCTTTAACTCTGTTCTTTTGTGTATTATTATAATTTGTGAAAATAATTTTTTCCTCTTACACTCCAAAAAAAAAAAAAACTAGCGGTAATGCAGATTGGGGAGAGGATTAGGAAAGTTAGAAGGATAGCATGGAGGATCCTGGCCTAGGAGACTTACTAACCAACTAACCATTATCTACCGCACAATACATTGGTTTGAAGCTTCATTGTCATCGAGCAATGTAAATGGCTTAAGTACGTGTATTAAGTAGTGGCTTTCCTAAAAGAAGTTCAGAGATTGCGATAGATTATTGTGATCGAATTGGAGGAGTATTAAGGAATCACGTCGATTGTTGACAATGATGTTAGCTTATTTAGTTTAGAGATTGAATAATTCAAAATTTGATAATGACGCGAGCTTATAAGAAGATAAGAAATTAGAGGTACGGAGATGGCGGCGAAGCGAATCCTAGGCTACAGACTCAGCGACTTATCCGAGTGGAGCCGGTGGGCGATATCTCGCGGGTGCCATGGCAGGGGAAGGCACAAAGAAATCAGAATCCTGCTTATCCCGGCTGCAGGGCGCCCAAATAATCGGGGAGCATGCCGGGTCTTCAATCCGGCAGCATAGTATGGCCTCAGCGATCCTCTGGTGGGGAGGCTGCTAGATGTAGTTCCTCCCGTTCTGGGCAATGTCCGGCTGGCTGCCAATTGCTTCCTTTAGGGGGCGGTTTGGATGCTAGAGTGCAGAGAGATTATCCAACCTACGCTAGATAAATAGGGCGGCCCCAAAGAATAGGGATTCGATTCAACCATTTCCCAACCTACGGATGTGGGATAGGCTTGTGCCCGCCAGGAATCGACCGCCGGGCTCAATTCATGGTGAGGATGTTTCCTAACAAGGTCATGGAGAGCCGCTTCTGCTTATTTTCCACTGTCGGATTCGGTTTACCCGCCAGTAATCGACCGGCTGGGTCTTCAATTGGACAAAAGTGCAGGGACTGACAAATCCGCTACTTGCGGCGCATACGCACTACTGGCCGGTGGCCGTAAGGCCGGCTGCACTGGCTCCCACTAGTTTCCCCGGCAGCTTCTAGGCAAGATCAGGGAACCGCCTCCCATCCAACCGGCCTGGTGGTCGTGAACCGGCTGTAGAGAGTACGGGGATGGGCCTGACAGGCAGCAACAGGGCGAAAGGCAAGGTTCTTGGTGGTTGGGCAGCAAGCAACCTGTAGACAACTGCGCCCGCGCCCAGAAGTGAGTCCTCGTGGTCTGATGGCATGTGCCGCGTAGGCCGGATGTTGAGATTCCGAAAAGATGCCCCATTAAATGTGAACTCCGCTTCAGCTTCAGTCTATTCATTTCGACCGGTGACCCCTTTGCGCTGATTCGACCTATGAGCAATTTGTCAGCCGGGCGAGGGTTGTAGCGGTGTCAGCGAAGCATCCTGTGATAAGTAAGCCGCCAGAGCATATGACCCCCGAAGTTTGGAGACGCTGGAGGCTTCCAGGGGCGCTGACCGGTGCGGTACCGCCGGCAAATCCAGACACCTGCCAGCGTGCTTTCACGCTCAAGGATTCGTGAGTGATCTCCGCAAAATCGGGTGGGTGCACCGGCCGACACCCGCCGTAATGGAGGAGGCCCCGCCTTTGAATCAAAGATAACAAGAGAGTTGCGGTGTTGACTCCACCGGGTCCTCCTCAAGCTAATATCGCCGCAGGTAGACCACCACAGCATCTCAAGTCTATTTCCACCGCTTCCCCGCTACGTGTTGGTGTACTACACGGTGCTGGACACAAGGAGAGCTCTGGCGTGGTGGCTGCAAGCTCACTTTGGCCGCTGGTATCTCTGCCAAGCCACCCTGAAGTTCCCGGGCCACCTGGCAGGAGAGGGTTGTATGCAGGGGTTTGACCTCAAGGGGAAATTACCCTATTTATCGCCATTACACCCCCGTGTGAGTGCCCGATCTCTCGGCCGGCCTTGAAGACTTTGCTAGTTTCTGTGGTGGATCTTCTGGCGTATATGTACCCGCCGGAAAGTTCGTGATAGCGATAGCCAATGGGCCTCGAGGCATATCGCCACCCATAGCTCTGAGCCGAAGATTTGCGCGCTATGCTGTCTGGCGATATACATTGCCCCTGCGCGACTAAGTAGGAGTGGCGCATTGGTATTTCGCTTCCTCGATTGTTGAATGGCCGGTGATCCTGAGAATGTTTCCCCGCCTCCGTGTTCGGGCAGTTCGCCTCCCCGGCTGTGCCCGCCCCGGCTGTGTGGGCCTCTACCTAAGGCAAGGCACGAGGTTCTTCGATGCACAGGCCCCACTCCACTCTATGCCGGTAGAGAAGTCGCCTCCCAGATAGACTCGACGGGCAATTGCACTGTGGTTGGCAGGGCCATCCCTTCATCATGAAGTAACGCGGCCATCGTCAGCCCCCGCGGGGCAAGGCAGCTCTGACTCCAACGATGTCTCCACAGACAGGCCTCCGTGGTTGCTCCACATTCAGCAGTCGCCTGCAGATAGGCAGAAAGCAACAAGGCGATCCCGCCATTGTGTGGACCTGTGGCTGGCCGGGCGCATGGTCCACCACGGACTGGAGCAGCGCATGATCCACTGTGCCCTTCGAGGGGTTGAACTTGACAAGGTGGTGCTGCGCCTTTTGGGCCCATGAGGCGATCTGATGCGCAGAGGTCTCCGACGGACAACCCGGCCAGCTTCTTCTTCCGTGATGACTCGCATCAGAGGTTTTTTCACGGCATGAGATTCGGGCGTTAAAAGAAGCAGCCAGAAGAATACGCCTTCTCAAGAGTAGCTATGGACAAGAAGATCCCGAAGTTGGAACGTTTCGGTGCTGCTCACACACCCAAGAAGAGAACGCAGAGTGGCGCTATTGTCCAAGTAAGATGGACCCTCACATCTTGTGCCTTCAGGAATATAAGTGTCACGGGGGACACTCTGCATTGCTGGACATGTTCGGCCACAACACATCACGGCCAAGTATAGCTTGCCACCTCCAAGGCTTCTAAAGGTGGGACTACTGCTATGCGGAAGATGCATGTGCAGTGACGTCAGCTGGGCCGAACAAGCAAGTGTGGGTCATTATCAAGTGGCTTAGAGGGTCTCAGATGAGTGGGGGATTGTGAATGTCTATGCTCACAATATCAGCTGCGTAGAGGGGTGTTGTGGGTATCCCTGAGGCACAAGCTTGTATCCCCGGAGCTGGTGGCTTGGCCGCTGTTAGGCGATTTCAACATGGTGGAGAGACTACTCAGTAGGATAGGTGTGGCGTGAGCTGCGGAAGTGGTGGCTGTGGCTTTGAGCTGGGAATAGGTAAAGCTGCTGGACTCGGGCGATGGCTTGAGTTGGCGGCTTAATTCCACATTTACTTGGTGTAATCAAGGATCGTGGGTCGGCTCAGTATATGCTCAGATGACAGATGCTATGCTAACACCCTAGAAGCGACTCTCGGGCCGTTTAAGAACATTTTGTTCATCATGGTCTCTCGATCATTTTCCCTCACCACTTCCCAGTGGTTCCAAGGCAGTCAAAGTTTGCATACAAGACGGGTCTTCAAGTCGGAACACCCTCTACCTCAAGGATGCCGATTTTGGGGTTGCTGTACAGATTCGTTCCACACCTTTCGCGGATAAACTTTGGGATGTCTGGGATGGTGAAGGCATCAAGCAGGTCAAGGCTTTTGCCAAGTCATGGGAAGTTTGAGGACACGCCAAGAGCGGAGGAGTTAGAGGCATGGTACCGCTAATTGGAAGGCCTCAGTCCCAAATTGGCCCTGATGGGGTATGAGAAGGAGATACCGCGCTTACATTGGCAAATGGACACCAAGGTTGTCATAAGCAGCGAGGGTGAAGTGTGAATCACTTGGCTACGAGAAGGGGACACCAATTCCCTAATGTTCTTCAGTAATGCGCCAAGTATGGCCTCTATGTCGCCCTGGCATTGCCCGATGGCCGCGATTCTCGCATTCACCGAACGAAGACAACAGCTACCTCGCATTTCTCCCGCTCTTCTGCATAGCGAGACATCCCTCTCCTCGGGACGCGGATGGGAGGAAGTTGTGCTCATAGTGTCTTGTAAGGTGCCTATGGGATAGAAGACAGTATTACAACGGCCCAGCCTACAAGGTGAGCCTGAGGTTTCGCTACTGCCTCATAAGTGCCCGGATCGACGGTGATTCCGTGGAGTTCTTCCGTGAATAACATTGGGATTGATGGGGAGTCGCGGTCGTACTTATCAAGATCTCCTTGTGCGAGGCATTGGATTATAGACTCAACATCGGGTCATCAGATCTCCTGATACCAAAGGTGAAGTGGTTCCCCACATCCTTTGGACAAGGACATCACGCCTTCTTTCTACTGTGATACAAGATTATCGCGAAGGCCCTCGCTAGATTGCAAGTGTCTTGGCGAGGCTATTTTGCCCCATGCGCAACAAGCCATTCCGGCATATTCTCACAATGTCGCGGCTGGCATTCGGTGGCACCATCGGGTACCTGCATCGTGTCACGATAGTGTACTTGAAGTCGATTTGCTAAGGCCTAAAGTGATAGTGTTCTATGGGACTTTGAAAAGGATGATGCTCGCTTTGGGTGTGGGGAGAGTTTTGCTGTAAGTGACTAAGTTTTAACGCTTCTGGCCAGTACACTGGCCCCATGTCACTTGAGTCACGCCTTGGCCTTTAGTGTGGATGTAGAGTTCGCAGGATGCCTGCTGGATGCCTTCCTATTTACCATTGTGACAGAGGCCTCGCAGCCTTGATCTCGGGCCGGTGGAGGCGTGTTGTGGAGGGGTTGAGGATGGCAGATACAGCGATTGGGGAGTCAAGACGTACCGATGACTCTTCTTTTCCTACAGCCGATGAAAGGAATTGCTAAACACGAAGAATTGGCCGGATGCATTTCTCTTGCCCCCGTTGTCTATGAATTAGTCAAGCGCCTACAAGTGGCGTGGCTTGGCAGATCCCATGCCCGGTCGTGTCCCACTCTTAGCGGACGGTACCCAAGCAGAGCACATGTGCTCTAAGCTTTTGGGGATCCTGCCTCAGCATTGACATTTCGCCAACAGTAATTTGGGAGGACATTCGTAAATGCTGGCACCTTAACCGTGGAAGGGGGAGGGGGGGAGCTTCCATGGGCCGGTGGTAGGGTCACGGTGGCGGTCCGCTTTGTGCTCCACGACATTTATATAAGGGCATCCATTATCCGGCGCTCGAGAGCAAGGTTCGAGAAATTCTCTATGGTCTGTGAATATCAAGGGGGTGGCAATGAGGAGGGGCGCTGGTGGCCTCGTGAATGTGCCCCAAAGATGGGGGGACTCTATTTCTTGACCTCGGCCCATGGCAACGTCATGTTGTCTAAGTTCGTGTTTGCGATCCTGAGAATGCGCTGATTCCCGCATGATCTTACTTCATCACCGCTATCTCACTCGATTGTTTTCCTCGTGAAGTCAGTCCGTGTCCGTATGGCCTGTGCTATTTTGCGATATCGTGCCATATGTTAACGCCTCTCCCTTCCCCGAAGGGGCCTTCCGCTACCGCGGTGTCCGCCTGCCGCTTGCCATTGACGCCCGGCCAAGAGTATCTGCCAGACGCATCGCCATGGTGGATCCCGCCGCTCCTCGGCGCCGCACCTCCTCGTGTGCCGCCGTGATCCGCGATCCCCCGGCCCATCGCAGAAGCGGCAATACGCTGCGGGGGTTCCTTGGGCAAGGGGAGTGGTAGCATTAGGGCAATTTTGCACTGGCAGCCTTTTCTCCGCCACAAGTTCCGACCATCGCTGCTTATTTGGGCACGGTGGCTAATGCTCTCCATCATTGAATCCTCGTGAAAGGCTGTATGTGTGGAGTTCTCTATATCCAAAACTTGACTGAATTTCGTGGAAGTCTTGCTATGAGCTGGTTTATCAGATGAGCTGCCTCCCTGACGGTCAGGGAGTCTCCAGGTGCCAAGGAGATGATCAACATTTGAGGTGGTGCGAACCCAATCTCGCCTCCCCAAGATTCGTGGGGTGTCATGGCGGCGAGGCAGTGCACCTATTCCCCGAGAGGGTGAACACATAAGTCAGGATCAATCCGCAGACAACATAGTCCAATGTGTGGTGCCCGTGCGTGAGACCCTGTAGAGCATTGATGTTTCTCTCATGACATTCAAATTTAAGACATGGCAAAGTAATCCGGGCCAACACTTCTTTCACACCTCGCTCAGAGTCAACAAGTTCTGCTGGGGGTGTATCCTCAGGTGGTCCTACCGTAGTCCGGGCTTTCCATTTGTGTAAGAAGTGGTTAGTGTGGCTCATTTGGAAGCCGGGCGCGCATGAAGGTCTTCGTGAATGAGGAGGTACTTCCGTGTTTTGATCCCGCAGCTAAGGCATAAATTATATCTCTCTTACCTCGCATCTCAAGAAGTGCTTTACGCTAGTCATGAAAGGACCCTCTACTGTAGATGTATTGCGCATTTATCCCATGAGTCGAGGTAGGTATATGTGATGTGGTGCTCATGTTTGGGCAGTGGGTACCCTAGTGGCATCGCTTCCTTCTTTGTACTTACCTATTTTAATATTACTCAATTTCATCCTTCAAAAAAAAAAAAAAAAAAAATTAGAGGTGGAAGGAGCAATCGGGGGTCGAGATAGAGTCGGTACCTGAGATTATTATCATGGTAGAGGTGTCAGAAAGGGAGGTTAATATTTGTGAAGTAACTACCCATTGTATGTACAATGTGAAGTATGTAGAATATCCAAAGCAAAAACATCCTGCCTTAACCTAAGAGGTAAAAATGTAGGATGAAAGAATACTGGGAACCACCATGGGAGGATTGCAATTTTTGAAGAGCTACAAAGTGGCATTCATCCTTTTTTAAGACCACATTTGTAATCGCTTAAGAAGATGATTTTGAAGAGTACTAAGGTGATGGCTAAAGAAAGTTCACACAACCATATACGTTGAATTCAAGGGCATAACTTTAATATATCAAAGGGGTGGTGTGTTGTAAATGAATTGACACGAGACAACAAACTAGAGCAATGAAACAACGATGTATCACCTACAAATTGTGGACTTATATGACACCAAGTCCTTAAGATGATATAGCTAACAGATGCACGGGATGACGATTTGAATTAAAATAAATAGAGGTTTCAATGCGCATACAATAAAGGGCCCGCTGAATATAATTTGCGCATCCAAAGACATTCCTCAAATCCGACGCTGTTACCTATAGATAAAAGCATTTCTTGGCACTGAGCAATACTGCATCGTAGTTCGAAGCTAACTATGCATTTTAGTAGTGCTGCCGGGATGAGGTAGATCAAGACTGACCATCTACGTGATAGATTTGGTAGATTATGTTGGACCATGTTTCATCTACACCTTCATCATTGTTATTTAGGCCACATTTCCAGAAGTAGAAAACTAGCAATAGGGCAGAGAGGTTAGGGTGGTTCTAGATTGGAATTTTTGTACTAGAGTTTTTTTAGGGAAGGTGGAGGACTTAGTGAAAACAATTTTGTTTTATTTAACGATTGAACCCGAGCTTCAATTTCCCCGTTGATGGCTTCAAATTTAAGGTTTTGTTTGGGTTAGAACTCTTCTTATCGCTGCATGTTCCTCGCTTGCACTTTGCCGGGTTAGGTTTGTTTAACCATGGAAATGAAACTTCCGATGCTACTTGAGATAAAAGAATATGTATTTTTTTTATAGTCTATAACAACGAGCTACTTGCCGGACCTGGCAGATGAACTATGTCAATTATTGCAAATTGTTATCCTAACACGTAATAAATTTAACAACACCATCTAGAGTCTTTAGAAATTAATGCATTTTACACAATGGTAGATACTGACAAGATTGTCAAGGGATGATTTCTTTCGGGGCAAAGATTTGTGGCGAAAATTTGCACCCTAAAAAGGAGATGAGATGAAAACAAGGATTTAATCATGTCCTTTGCAAGAACTAAGCACATGTACACTTATACCTGTAAGTGTGTTGCCTCCAACATCCAATGGACGAGATTGATTCCCGAGCTATAATCACATAATACCCAAGTAGCATTATGCTGCGGTAAGCCTGGTCATAAGTATACAAAGGTGTTCCTCATTATACAAAGAAATGTGAGTTGACAAATTGTTTTTTGAGCTGAACAAGTAGCTCGTGTGGCTCCAGAAATGATAAAATCGTTTTTCGAGTTGAAGAAGTAGTCAAGTCTGAGTTGACAAACTGTTTCACCGCTTTATCGCCATTCCTTCTACCGCTCATTCCCTTTCGCCATTGATCATTCTAATATTCCGTCTATTATTCCTCGGTGAGCATTCTCGATCGCTCGCTGACTCCATGGTGGGGGTCAAACCGCCATTTCCACGCCACCATAAGATTTATAAAAACCATTAAGGTGAGTCAACAGCAGGTGAATCAAATAATCGGCGCAAAAAGATTTTGAACCCTCACCAAAAGAGGCGCACTCCAAGATCATATCGCATCGCATAATATGCTTCAAAATATATATAGCACATAGATCAGACATTCTTTAAAACATGGATTTAATCCGGGACGATCGTGATAGTCCGTAGTGCATCTCGCTTTGGAAAAAAGTTGGGAAAATGAACCGATTGCGCGACCAGCGCCAACTATGGTTTAACAAACTTATCGTAACCCATAGTAATTTTATGAAATGGATGGTTTTGATTTGGTATAAGTTCTATTTTGAAACACGCGCTAAGGTCATCCGGGTCATTGTTACAATGAAAGTTCATAAATCCTCAATCGATGTGATTAAATAGAGGCCCCAATAAAAACCCCGAAAATACAACTAATTTTGAAAAAAAAAAACTTGTGTCCATAGATTGAAGTTTCAAATCTCTTCCCCTTTATCAAATCAAGGGTCTTAAATGCAAGTTTTCGGGATGATTTTAATTATTTTAAACAAAGGCACTAAGTTAAGCTCCATGATCTGATCAAAGATTTTACCCATTGGCATACTTTACATATGGGTAAAGAGAGCTAAAAAATTACAGTTAAATATGTCAATGTCTAGCTTAACCCTATTTTGGCTTGTTAACCTCGCTCTTGGTTTGTCTCGAGCTATCTAATCACACCCATTCAACAAATACAAATTTCATATTTATAATTCCCCATTTAACAACAAAAGAGGAGGAATGACATTCACCTAGGATAAATCACCAAATGCAACTTCAAGATGTTCTTCATGGCTGATTTTAGTCCTCTATGAAGGTTCTGTATTTTGATGCATAATAGACTATAGATGATCTTGACCATAGTCAACCTTGCTAATAGCAGAAGATCTTGCATTCGAGCCCATTTATAACAATATTCTGTATTGAGCGATCTATGCAATTGTTTTACAAAATTAGCCCAGTAAATTTATGCAATGGGATGACTAAATAAATGCATGTGTGCCAAGAAAATGTCTAAAAGATATAGTTGGGTCTTTCTATGAGCATATATGTATCTCTTCATATCTTAAGCAGGCAGGCCATGCAGGCAGAATCAGTGTAAACAACAACAACAACAGCAACAATCCATATATATGCTGATCACTTCCTTTCATATGGATAAATAATTAAAGCCATCCATTAGCCAGTAGAGGTTTGAAGCGTCAGCCATACAGTAAGCGTGACTTGTATACTAAAGCGTGGCGTCGCCAACCACAAATCAGGAGGGCGCCAATCTTTGGCTGGGGCGATTATGTCGACTTTCTGGTTGATTGCAAGCAACGTGGCATTCAAGGAATTATTACTCACGGCTAAACGGAGGTTGCACAGGACCATAGGGCCGAAGTTCTGCCCGTGCATATGTGCGTGAGAAGCATCGCACTAAAACCACCTGAAGCCTCTCTTTGCTTGCTTATGTCCTCTTGCACCGCCTGAAACTGGATGCTGGCATTTTGTAAATGCGGCGGCTCTGCGCATCAAAAAATCATAAACACACAAACTGGGTTGTGTTGTTGATGTGAAGTGGAACAAGGAGAAAAGCATTACGATGGCTCAAAGATTAAAGTCGAGCTATGGCAATCGAAAGCGAGTTTTGGTATCTTTTTGGAAGAACCAAAGCTGCCGAAAGCGAGCTTCTTTAATAGCCTACTCCAATAGATGTCTACAGACTCTGCCTCCTTAGCGTATATGGAATTTTTCCTAAAATAAATGAAGCTATAGAATCTGCGTCCAAGTTTTTGCATTTCAGAGGATCAATAGAGATAAAGCCATGCCCCGCAAAAAGGCAACAAGGAAAGGAACCAATGGTTTATCATGTCTACGCCTTAACATCGCCGCCGCCGTATCTATTTTCACCAGCGCCCCGTATCATTAATGCAAAGGTTGTTTCCATTAAAAACCTTTAGTGAGTTTTTATCATAGTGTAATGGTTGTATTTGATGATGTAACGGTCCAGCGGCCTCTATGTGATCTGTAGAATTAAAATCTATTCTATTCTTTTCACAATTAATTCATTGTGAATTTTAGTAGATTAACAAAATACTTGATCACATTTGTTCCGGGCGGTCGAGGCAGTTCTTTATGGAGTGAGTGCTGGGACTGATGAATAATCTTTGGCGACTTGGTGAAACCGGCAGAGTCAGGCACTTTTTAATGGAGCGCGGCGTGAAGCCTCGGTCCTCATCAGATCACCATTCACGAGAGCGGATTCATGCCCTCTGACATCGTACCCTCGATAAGAGCCGTTATACATTTCGAGAAGGTGGCATGCCGACCTTCAAATCGCGCGGCTTATCTTTGTGGCGATGAGCCTGACCCATTTCGGGGAGCTTGATGGAAGGACAAGAGAGCCCGATTCGTATTTGGAATGTGGCCCTTACGTAAGATTAATCCGGAGTGCCTGAGCCAAAGTAGGATAGGTGAGAATTACTTGGACTTTGTTTCTTAGGAAACTCTTGGGACCATGCTCCTGGAATGATAAAGGTGGCACCTGCAAAGCAAACCACACCGACCTCTGTCCGGGCTGACTCTACGTTCTGATTTACCCGTAGAAAAGCCCAGGATATCAATCCATTGGGCAGGGCCCTACATCTAGAAAACAGAGGCAGATTATTTGGGATTGGAGAAATAAGCAGGGCCTTTGCCAGTGTTTCCAGCAGGGTTGAGATAGAAACCATACACTTCCAGGCATCGACCTATATAGTGGATTGAACACCCTGACTAGCAGTGCGACTGGTACGCCCTGCAGGCGCGAATGCGATCGCTCGATTCGATCCTTAGCTCCTACCTCCGCAGGTTTTGGATTGGACTCCTCTGCTTGGGTACCTACGTCCAGGAATTCAGCAATATAATGTATATAGCATATTTATGCCGGTACCCGGCGGGGTTTGTTCTTCTTGGCAGTTTTTCCCTCCCTAAGGGGAGGTTTTCAATGGGTAACTTAGCGGGCTTCTAACACTGCAGGTAATTTGGAGTTCCATGGTAGATTGGCCTCCATGCCAGACTGATAAAGAACCTTCCTTCCTTCCGTTTCCTTCCTATTTTTTTTTTTTGCGGGTATGAAATTCCCCTTGTTTTGAAGGTGCTTTGATGGCTCTTATAACGTCTTGAAATGATCCAAATAGGAATGTCACTCCGGATGGAATTAAGATCCTCTAAAAGGACATATTCTATTTGGATCATTAGAAAAGTTATAGTCATTTGATCCAACCCCTAAGCAAAGAACCCTGGTACAGGGAAAATATTTATAATTTACCTAAATTTTCTTATGCCAAAGAGTGTTTGGTGCTCAAAGAATATGTTGTGATTCCTATTATGAATTATTTAGTCGTAATCGCCTAATTTCAGTAAGGTTTGGCGGATGAGAAACATGGGTTATTGCTAGCATATTTTTGAACTTGCAAAATTGATAAAGACTTACAACAATTAGATTTCAGCCAGGATACGAATCATTTAGAGGGAATATTTAATGACCAACTCCAAAGGTCACAATAAAGAAAATGAAGAAGAAGACCTGGAGGATAAGAGTTAGAATAGAAGTTTTTAAATTCAATTTTAATTTTCAACTTAAACATGAGCTAATAGATTTTGGATGGTAGGCAAAAGCAGTATATGTGGGTCGTATATTCCTAACGAACAACGAATAGAGGTAAGCATTTCATTTAGCATAGGACCATTTTTAAGATAACTTCAACAACAAAGGAAAGCAGGATGGAAGATAGGAGGATCTAGTCTCAGATAGATCAATTATGTTGTGGTGCAGAATAATCTCATAGAATCTTGATGCAAGATAATGAAAATTATGGACATATGTACGCTTATTCCGCCATAAATACTACATAATTACCATATAGAAGCTAAATGCATTATAGCCAGGCCTCTCTACTTTAATACTAAATGGTGATGGGCAGCCACTTGATTACCAAAGAAGATAGTAGTCACTAAATGAAGTACCACAATATGCATAATTCTTTAGCATTCCATTGTCTGTGTTGGTTGTAATATTGGGCACCTAACGTGGGCCTGCTCAGAGCGGGTCTCCCAGCTGGCCCCGGCAGCCAGGAGGATCAATGTTATCCACATAAGGACAATCACCAGTGTAACAAAGGGGCGCTCTTCATGGCCCATTCTTTGTTAGAGTGATGCCAGTGCGACTTGAGACTCCTTTACTCAGGCAACGGCATTATTTTAAAGCCAATTTTTTATGGGATGGGCGGCTAAATTGCCGTCATGTAGCAATAAAATATACTAGTTATGATTATCTCTTGGATCTTTTCACTGGGAATTAATAGCCAGGTATCTTCATGAAGCGGTAAATAGACCGGGCTGAAATATGAATAAGTCATCAGGCAATGAGAAGCCTCCCATATGCATCAATTGCTTTCGTGTTCTTTTCCCAATTAATTACTTTAAACTTTGCATATAAATTAACTCTAGAGGAGAGTCACAAATAGCGGACCATAGGTCCAAACTAATTGGGTCATCAGTAAAATGTCATAAATTTTGCCAATAAATGCTTCAATCTCAACCAAAATGAATAAAATTAGGTAAAATAAATGGGTTCAATCTTCGCTCATCCAAGCATGAATTGTTGATTGATTTTTTGCTATTTAATCTAAGTATGCTAATTATATGCAATGAGATTCATAGAATATTCTCACAAAGATTCAAACTTGTTTTATTGGACATATGGAAACTATCCGGATTTGTAACCTTTTAAGCCATTTTGACATATCCAAAGACTTTATTACTTCTAATACTTTGGATATCCTCCGTCTGAATAACGTTTTAACACTTTTTTAAAAGCTTTTATTTTACACATGTCCCAAAGAGCATGTCTTGTATTAATGAATTCTTTCTAAAATTAAACACCCTCCACATTTTGTTATCAACATTCTATTCAAAAGGCAACAATGTGCAAACTTTTGAGTAAGGATTCAAAAATTAACAGAACCTCAAGTGGCAAAGAAAAGGTGAAGTGGCACTCTGGCATTCGAAAATGTTCTTTTTACGCCTCTGTTTCAAACAGCGAGATCACAATGGTTGTGTCCAGTCAGGAAGGGGACCCCATCATTGGATTCTCTCGTTAGGAGCTTTCCAACAGTAATTTGCCATTGTTCAAATACCACTCGAGACAATGTAAATGAGAATGGAGAATCTTCATGGAATCTTAGAAAAATCTATGTGAAATATTCCCTAGATCTTAGAAAATTCAGAATATTAGGAAGATCTAAAAGATCCTTATAGGAATGTTTAGAATCCTTATTGAGAAAACTGTGAATCTTTGAGAATCTGAGGAACCTTTATATATAATAACTGGTGCCAGTACTCCAGTCAGAATAATTTAGTATTTCCTCCGATGTTGATCCAATAGTCCATATTACTTTAAACTTAGTTCTTATCGGTAAGTATTATCCACTAATTCTCTCTTATCTCAAGATGTAGATGCTGGAAATTTTAATTACTCATTTGTGTTCAGTTCTGGCTTTCAGTTAATTTGAAGCGCCAAGGCTTTTAACTTTGAGGTGGGGTTTGGAGTCCTTCGGATGGCGATTACATATATGGACTGATTTTATTACCTTTAATTTAAAAACAACAATACAATCAAGTTGTTTCATATCTTTGTTGAGAGACATTCGAGGCTTTGGAATCCCTGCTCAAGAACACCACTTCATACTTGTTGAGACGAACAGACTTGAGTCTACTCAAAATTTCTCTTTTGCCAAGTTGGCGGGTTGCCTCTGCCAAGTTGGTCTCCTCCCAGGAGGTACAAAAAAAGAATGTAAATCTTAAAGTTTAAGTTTGCCAGAGTTCCGATGTGGCTGCTCATCTATTTGGGCTTCTTACAAAGTACTTATATCATGTCATGCCTATGTGCATTAGCCTTAGAGACAATGCCTTTAGAAATTGGGTTAGGAGCACTACAAAGTTTTGCTTAAAAGCCAAGTTAAGTTCCTTCAAAGAAAGTAAGGTTTGGCTTTAAATTCCTTGAGGTCTATAGTGAAGTCTCTATGATAATTAGAGCTTCTTATAGATTATAGTTTATCTTGATGCAAAGCTCTGCAGGTGTGGGGCAATTAGATCGTGTGAGTGATCAGCTAGAGATCAATCCTTAATTATAGAGCTTTAGAGGACGAACTCAATTGGATATCTATAAGGACCCGGAATCTAAAAGTCATCAAATCGCGGTTGCCACTCCATCAAAATAGCGATTAGGCACAAAGAGATGTACTATACAGTCTCATAGTCCATCATCTTTAGAAAGTAATAATGCAAATAGTGCTTTCATTAGTACATTATTCAAATTAAATTCGTTTCATTAGCCATCACCTTATCGATAATTTTATGATATCTTTGTTGGTTCTTTGATTTTACGTTTTCCCGTCTTGTTCGAAGACATATTTATTAATGTCACCAGCCAGAACCTTTATACTTATCTAGCAGTAGGGATTTAGACAATGTTACACATCTGCAGATAGCCAGAGTTCTTGCCCAAACATTGCCTTCCTGCTTCATGTATCTATATAATTTTCTTATGAAATGCATATCTTCTCATTTTAACATTTCTGAAAAGACATTTTATCCTTCTTTGAAAAGACTTTAATATGCAAAACCTCTTCTTTATGCGATGATCTAATAGCCAAATGACTTCATCATCCTGAAGGCTCTGCATGCTTTTCTCATCTGAGAGATTAGCTACCGATCAGAAAATATAGAGAAGTATCTTGAGGCACTCTTCCCATTTATGTCTGATAAATTTGTTTGAGAACATAAAAGCATCCAGAACTCATTCCATATAAGTCTTCATCCTTAGAGAGAAGATGATCTGTGACATCTCAGACCTCATGAAAGATGTTCAGAAATCTCAGCTTCTCCCTCCCTTTTTCTTCTGTCTTTCTGCAGGCCTTGGTTTTCTTATATTGGATAATGGATTTGGGCCACGTCTTTTAAACATTCTATAGAGCATGCTCTCCAAAGCTAGGCAACCATCTAAGGCGTTATGGTAATCTAACTTCTACCCGATTATCTTGGAGTGTCGAAACGCTACAGGCACATTCAAGGTTCGAATACTCGGCGGTCTACTATGGGCATTCTGATCTCTCCCACTAGAACTATGCTTGTCCTCGAGCATCCATATCTCAATTTACAAAGTCTTTGCAAATTAATCATGCATATGAAACACCATGGGGCTGAACTGGGGCACTCTGATCTAGCTATGGCGTTCTAGCAGACATGCCCTTAACCAAGCTGCGGTAAAAGCCGTCCTGACGTTTATGAATAGTGATTCTACAGTTATCTGTAGATCTTCGAGGGCGCCCTGAGGCATATTCAGTTCATCTCGACACGGTCTTCTACATGGAGGCAGATTACATTTTCCAATGCCTTATACTCCTCGAGACTTAGTTCCTACCTATCTAGTTTCGGGTCTTTCCTGCCTCTATCCATTCTTGGCGGGCATGGCGATTTATTCCACAGCTAAAATTTGCATGAATAAATCTTCCGTGAAAAACTATCTTTAGTAGAGGCGAGAATTATATAAGCTTTTGATTAAACCAGCAGGATAAACAAGAAAAGGACAAAGGCTGGTACTGTTCATTATTCATCTTTGGCAATTTTAAACTTGCTTGAGCCGATACATACACAACTTAGTATAATCTTAATGGTCAACTGACTTTGGATGCGGGTTACGAAGGAACTCCACCCGAGAATGACCCTCGTGAGGACCTTGGATCAAAAGCGGGGAGAATCAAAATTTGTGTCCGCAGATTGCAAAAGAAACGAAGGAAGAGAAAACAAAAGACCATGAAGCACAGTGTAGAAAAACTTCTTATTATCAATCGAGAATACATGAGCTCACAATGAGAGGAAAAGCCGTAAAGAACCGACTCATCTAACCGAATCCAGCTCTGCTCATATATATAGTACAATGGCCTTGGGCCAATATAGATACTCGGCGGATCGGGGCCGACTCTGAAGGAGGCTGAAATGTAAGATCTTTGGCGGTGCCTCTTGAAGTGCACCGGAATCAACGGCGTGACGGCAAAATCATTTATACCATTCCTCTGCCTCTTCTTTAGTAGAACTCTTGCAGTGACTCGCGTGAGATGCTGGGTCTTGAAGTAGTAGCCTGGACACAGGATTTGGTCCTTAATGCCGATGCAGTCAAGGGAGTGTACGCCTGAATAGTCCTCCGCAGCCGGGCCGTCTGAGACCGCCTCCCCATAGCGACACTCGGGGGTGAGAAAAGAGGAAGCGTCTCGGTAGGGAAACCAACCCAACTTCAAAGTCATCTTGGCGTGTATAGGGCGAAGTCCTTTGGAATAGTATTGACAATGAGAGTCACAAAATGCAAATCGGAAGCAGAGTGTAAGAATAATGCGGCGAGATGGCGTCGATAAACCCGAGGACACCATATCTTCAAAACCGCAGTGTAGCCAATAGCAATGGCATTTCGCAGAAGCGAATTCGCAGAAACCGAAGGCGAAAATGGCCCAGGCGCGGCAGGGTTTCGCGATAATAAAATAGAACAAAGAGAACTCAAGAGTAGACATCTTAGCTGACACAAAACACCTTGTCTACCATTGATGAAGGATCAGGAGGTGGCGGCCTCCAAAAGTCAAAGACCCGGTTTATCGTGAGTGGGGAGGCATCACGCCAGCCGCGTTCATTAGGATCTTTGGATCAAATTCTCCCAATTGGGCCGGCCCGAACAAACCGTGGATCCCCAGCAGTCACCGTGGAATCACGGTGATAAGGAAGTTGGCCATACTTGGTGACATCGACTGCATGGCATTGAGATAAAGAAGGCTTGCGAGATGGCCAGGAATACTGAAAGAAGAACCATCACAATGCAGTCGGCTCTTGTAGCGCATAACGGTAGTGGTGTTGACCATGTAAAGACCTTAATGCCGAAAGTGCGGATTTGGTGAGGAGTTCTGCACGGAGAGGTCCTCGGCGAGTAGCGTTACTGCAACTTCGACTTGGACTATTCGAGGGCATCTCGAAAAGAGTAGGGTGGGAAAAAATAACGGACTCAAAGAAGAGCCGGATCACGGGAGGCGGTAGCAAAGTAAAATTTTGATGTGCAAAACGGTGTGAAAGCAAAGGCATTGAGGCCCAGTTGAAGAAGCGAGATGAGGAAGCGGAAAAGCGAGAGCGAAGTGAAAAGGTTTTAAGACCGAAGCCGTGGCGAAGGGGCATGATATTAGTGGAAAAGAGCGAACGATGGTGCCCGGATAGCCGCGGAATGGAAGGGGCGATTGATTAGCCCATGAAGATGGAAAAGAGGACCATGAGACGCGAAAGCTATTTGGCCTGGTATATCGAATATAAAGCTAAAGCCGGATTCATCCATTTATTTCCAAGTTGATATAAACGTTCTTTAGAAACTCTGGTGGATTACTTCATTTATTAGCAGGATTGGAAAGCGAAAGAAGGTGGGAAGGACTTGTATTCAAAGACTCGAGCTTCTTGACCATAAACTAACTTGAAGAATTGTGGCCGGTAGCAATTTTTAGAGAAACATGTGTTGTAAACTTAAGAAGCTGTAGAGCGAAATTTTTCTTGTCAATGTCGCGAGGCGTCGAGATTTCTTTAGAATAGTGATGAAGGAAGTTTTGTTTTGCTTTCAATTCAACCATTTTATGAATGGCCAAAGGTGTACTTTTTACGTGATGGATATCGGTCGTCATTAGCTCCTTGATGGTATGATTAATAGAAATGAAACTCCGATCATTGTAGTTAGGACAACAAAACCGTGATGATGTCGTATAAGAGAACCTTGGCGTCTTAAATTGCCATTGTTGTCACGGAGTGCACCGCGGGCTGCCCATTTAGCGCCATAACCGATGATAATGCCGAAGATATGGCCGAACGCGGGTGTGCCTATGGAGATCATGGTCTCGCAAGTCAGTATTCTCCCCATTCTTTGAAGGGAAGTGGCGTGGCGGCCGGCGTCAATGGGAGGCGTCTGGTAATTGAAGTGACCGGTTATCCGCATCTTGGTGGCGTGGCGCATCAGCGAGCATGGGCGGAAGCTGCGAGGAAAGATTTTCGCGTTGTTACCGAATAGCTACCATCAGTCGGCCTTCGCTGGGCTTGTCGGGCAATCATCAGGCACCAGAAGGGAGAACGGCGACGAGGAGAACCATGTCTTTCGGCATTTTGTACGGATGGCCGCTTATGCCATGGTGTAGTCATGGACTTCTCAAAATGGCGTGGTAAGCACCGGGGAAAAGGCAGATCTTAACGGAAGAGCACCAATAAGGAGATGCTGAAGTTTTGGAACGGTGGGCGTGGCGTACGATAAAGAGCAGTTATGAAGAAGCGTCTGGAAAGGCGCTCGACACCATGAAGATCGCCGGTGTGGATCGCCGTGATAAATAATCGGCACAACATGATTTGCGGTATATGAACAATTCCGAAGGGGCAGTTCTTGAAGAAGTTGAACGGGTTGGAAGGACGGAAGGACGGGACGATCGAAATGCGTACGCTCAAGTTGAGTTCTGGCGGCATAGCGAGATGATTTATCGTCGTATATCATATACGAGAAAACGACACCAATGACAAAAATGCAGAACCTCAGCGCCAGAACCGCTGGCGTAGGAAGAGAACAAAATTAGAGAGCTGGAATAGCAATAGCTTCAACCGGAAGCGGCTTAGCTGAAATTCAAAGCCCAGTGGCGTTCATCACGGTGATTTTATAATAGGATCGACTATAACGCAGTCCAGGGAATAGAGGTGGAATAGTAATTGACCTTACCCGAGAAAACCGTGTCTTTAATAATAGATGGTGCGCTTGAGCCTTATTTCTGTATTCAAATTTTAGCGGGCCGTGGTGATCCCTTCTTTGTCGCTTGCAAGCCCCGGAAGAACACCAGTGTACTTAAAGATGCATTTCCCGGGATTAGAAGCGGTCACCCAGTTCATCCCACATTTTGAAAGATAGCTCTACTTCTCCGGGTAGTCATTATGAGCATGGTAGAATCATCTTGAAAGATATGAAGAAAGGTTTATCCTTCATATAAGTCATGAAAAACTGAGAGAGCATGATAAACGGGCAATGGGCAATTTGATAAAATAGCAATGCAATAACCTTACCGCA